>LR989854.1:13000000-13370000 GCA_905146925.1 Autographa gamma
TATCAAAGTGTGAAAATAACGGGTAAATTTAGCAAATACAACATATATCTAAGTATGGTATAAGTAGCTTAGCTGCATGAAGACAATCATGACCATCATGACCCAATATAACACAGTTAAGCTTTCTAAAGGATCGAGAACCACCCATTAGATTATATTTCAACTAGCTCCATACATGATATTTTCTAAAACCATTTAAGCAGCACGCTCCCGTATATCCAAGCCGGGTATAACATAAACAAACAAGCGAGTAACGATCAGATGAGAGCTGTTACCCGGGTGACGTGTGATGTGGACAGCGGGGTTTCCCGCCGCGCGCCGGGGAGAAGAAAGTAACTGCGTTTTCCTCTTACGATTAATACCAGGAAGGTTCGATGTAGATGAAGGGTTATTTACAAAGAAATAATAAGACAAGCAGTACGGAGAAGTTTTAAATAAAGTTTCTATGGGATAGTAGATAGGTACACTTGATAAGGGGTAACCCTTTTTGCTTTAAGTTGATCTTGATTTTCACAAGCTATCGATGTAGACTATGCAGACAGATATTATTATGGGCTTTGCTGTTATTATCTTAGTTAACAAAATATTACTTAAGGATATTATAATTAAACCCCTAAGTTTGTTTCGACTTTTCTTTACAGGATAGCCAATTAGGAAATATTTTCATACCTTATCAAAATGAAGCTTGCTATTCCTACAGCTATTACATCATAGTGTATAGCTATGTAGTGTATCCAGTTCACACGTTAGGTATGTACAGTGCACAGTGGTGGCAGTTTACTTTGACACCAAGTTCTCGGGATCTGCCCCGGAATAGCAATGACATACGTGCCGCGGATGCCGAGCGGCGGGTGGTGCGCGCGGCAGCGGGTTGTGTTACAACCTCTGACACAGATATTATACTGTTCGTTATGTTGCCGAAATATTGCTCTACGTAATCATAGTGTAGATGACTTATGTATCGAAAATGCAAGATGACATTGTGCTAAGATAGTTTCCTTAAGATCGCAGTAATATGCTACAATTATGCTAAAAGGTAGCATAATAAGAGCTCGTTTCTAAGTCTTTGATGTTTCTTCTTCAGAGTCCCGTCTCATTAATTCTAGAAAATTACATGGAAAATTAATTTACAAAGGATCCTCTAGGCATGCTGAGCTTTAATTAGCTTCTTTGTAAAGATACACAACTGAACTCAGAATGTAACATCCATTTATTAATGAGGCCATTAAATACCGTTTTTAGTAATTAAAAGAAGTCGACAATTCCAATTAACACATACCTTTGAGATATCACGTATTAACAAATACCAGATTGTTATCTGTGACGATAAATCAAATTCACGGAATTTAAGTATAAAACATGAGAATATCGCAAACATACATATTATAACAATTATGTTTTTATTAAGATAAGTCGGAGCTTCTAATAGTAGTTGTAAAAAAAAAAACAATGAACCAATTGCTTTTTAATTGTCTTCTACGGAATCTCTAGAGAATTAAAAAGGTTGTCATTATGTGTATTAGTAGGTATGTTAAGTATTGGTTTTAGTTCTATCAGGGTACAGAGTTCAGTCCTGCTAATAAGTTGGTAACAAGAAAAAAGACAACTTTTGCTATTCGATATAATAACTTTTGTTAGTGTCCTAGGGCTCATGTTAAATCCTAAGCTAAAGCCTAAGTCCTCGTATAACGTTAGTCGATAACATTCCAGCAGATAGTGATGCGCGGTCATTACAGCCTGCGGCCGCCGCACAGTAAGTAGCTGCCTACTGTGGGAAAAACATATATTACATTTTTTATTTATTTATTTAATTAAATTGAATGCAATGCACCACACATTGTATCACAATAAAGCAGTAATTAAATCTTTATTATTGAAATGTATTAATGAGGACCTTATTAATTCCAATAAAATCACATCTGAGTGTGGCTGCTTTAGAGATGCTCGTAAGTGGATCTTGTTAAGTTTGAGCAGATTCTCACCAAGATATAAGTATGTGTAACAACGTCGTCGTTTCACTAACACAGCTCAATGTAATGTTCTGAGCTAATGGGTTTTATAGCCCTGACTTGTTTATATCAATGTCAACGCATCTTCACGGTGCTTAACCTCACAATTGCGTGTACCGCTCGCCGCTCGGTAACATCGCAGAACATGTCAGACGTACTTCCTCTATCCTATCAAAAAGAAGCGGCGACTTCCTCAAAGATGACACCATAAGATAACTAAGAAATTAATAAAATGCCGGCGGCTACTTACCGGCGCGCGTCCGGCTGACTCACGCTCGGAATGCCGTCGGTCCGGCCGGTGTCCCCGCCCGCGCCCCCGCGCCCCTGCGCTCCCCGGCGTCCGCGCTGCCCGCTGACAGCAATATCTAGTCATGGGAATTGCATACTATACATAGCCCACCTAGGATGGGTATGCAGCACCATTGATGAACCTCACTTTACATTCAATCCCACCCGGTTTTCCTGTCAGCCATTTCGTTTCTATCGAGAGAAGTTATGGTTGTTATTTCGACTGATTACTAATTTAATTGTTACCGGTACTTACTAATACTTGTTCTTCGTGTAACACTTTTTTTTTTGGAAGCCTTTAAATGGTATAGCGTACAAATCGAGAAGAACAGACGTAGAGTCGTGAGTGACAAACTTTATCAATCTGTCACACAGAAACAAACGATCGAATCGAAGTTTGGCGCAATTTGTCACGGCTTGATATACCGCCGAGAAAAACTAAGGGACGAACGAATCTGTCATAACGATATTTTAGTTTCAATAAGAAGGAAAAAATACGGCCTGTGATGCCTCACGACCAGCAATATTGCGACTGTCTATTGTACAATACAGCTGAATACAGTGATGTATGGTTTGATATTATGGTTTCTCATTGTACCATATGAATAGAAACCAGTTATGTTAGGGATATGTCACTGAAAAAAATGATACGTAACTATTTTTCCTTAAGGAAATTAATAGGCTTTGGCATAGATAAGGAATTGTGAACAAACACGCTATTTAAAACAGAAACTTGCCCAAATTGTAGTGTCAAAGGACATGACTTGTAAGTAAAAGTAAATGACAAGAAAGAAACTGAAATGCTTGAATGAAAAATGAGGTGTTTTATTCTCAAAAAGATTTTTATTACCTTTTTCTTAATGTTTGCTGTAACTAAATGTATATTCATGTAGCTTTTCAGAGTAAGATTAATATCAGCAAGTGTATCTCGTAACTCTTCTGCGCCCTATTTAAAAGATGTCTGGTTGGCGTAGACACGTGTTTTCTGAAAATGAATGTTGTGTCGAGCGCGAGCCGCTTGCTTGTAATCATATCTCCGATGTGTTTCCCTGCTGATATCTCCGGGGACATCTACCGACATTCAGCGCTTGACTTGACTTCACTTTAATTATTTTAATTCTGTATTTTCTGCGACACGTTTTAATCGGGTGCGGTTGTTTCCCAGACGGTGGTTAATGTCATCTTTCGGTGGATTAACTTTAAAGTCATAGCTAATTGGTACTGTTAAATTAAAAAGTAATAGATGTAAATGCCATTTTAGAAATGAAACTTAGTATTTGTAAATTAGAATAAATTTAATGTAAATTTTAAATAAATCAATATTAAAATAATGTATAGAGAAATAAAAGAAAATTAAATAAAGAATTCAAGTTAAGCGAGCGTCTTGCGGAGCGTGTTGATCGATATGATTGAATCCGTAATGTTATGCACAGCTCTGATAGGCATGCTGTTTGATAAAACACTGCCATAAAGTTGTGACCATAAAAGTGAAAAATAAACGATAAAGTCACATAATTCCCTCGTAAACGACCGCTACGTAATACTCGTGGCTTGTTGCAAAATCTTGCTTCTGATGACTGCAGACGTCACTGTTGATATCCCGATTACCGTTATTAAGTGGGTTGAATAAGACCGAGATAGTTCAAGTAAAATCGTTCTGACGCAGAGATTGAGAGCCCAGTTAGTTTCTCAGTTCGAGACAAAACTCTCCCTGGGGATGAGAAGCCAAAAGTGGTCCTACAGTAGTTTCATTACGTGATCACGATTGGTGCTCCTCTCGTGTGGAAAAAGAAACCTTTATCATGTATGTATTTCAGTTTCGTTCCCCGGCTCCCGCTGGCTCGCCTGCTCGGCTGTCCTGGCTCATTCCGTGTTTGATAAAACTCGTAACAAGGGCGTGGGTGGGTATCGATCGCGCCCGTGACACGCCGTATCTAGTCCCTAGACGCACCGGCGACGGGATCTACTATCGATTCCCAGCCTTCGCACCCTCTACATCGAACCCTCAGTACCGCACTCAGGGAACTCGGTGAAGGTCGATGCAGCAATCATTATCGAACATTTATTACCTACCGTAGTCACTGACAGTTGTTATGACTGCATTCTGATGTTGCCAACTTACTGTCGAATTAAGGAAATGTATAATTCTATAACTTAAGTACAAACGACTGCATTTTTATTAGGAATTGAAATAGTGTTATTCCAAATACCTATTTGAAAGTGTTATAAAATACAATAAAGGAATGTAAGTGAACAATACAACTGGAAGTAATTTGTTTTGAATTAAAACAATAGATTAATTTTCAATAGCTGTTTTAGTTAAAATGGCTTAAGGCGCTGTGTATAGCCAGCATTGATGTTATTGAAGGGGTGAAGCGGGCAGGTGCGGGACGGAGTAGCCCCGACCCTGCTACTCGTTTTTTCCGAATTCGTCCGATGCGTAACGGTGTTATAATATTGAAGCTTTGTTTCGCTGATTTGTTTAGATGTAAGTTTAGCCCTGCTTGACTATGTTTACTTTTGAGCTGCGCTCTAGCGGCGATCAGTAGGTTCGAATCCCGATAAAATCATAAATTTTTGGATTATTATTTTTAAAGTATTATGCACCAACTGCATATTATCGTGTTATTACTTTTAAAACAAGCATTTAATGTTGTTGATTTATTTTTAGAATAATTTTTCAAATACCTATTCTGATTTTATGAAAAAGAATATGTATGATAATTGAAAACCTGAAAAATATGTTTTATGACAATCTATATTTTTCTTCAGTATCAAGAGTAAAATATTAAAAAAATAAACGTACACTACGCTTGATGGTTCAGTCTGGAGATACAGCGTGTTTCGAATAGTAACGAAAC
Source organism: Autographa gamma (assembly GCA_905146925.1). Classification (NCBI taxonomy): domain Eukaryota; kingdom Metazoa; phylum Arthropoda; class Insecta; order Lepidoptera; family Noctuidae; genus Autographa; species Autographa gamma. The sequence goes on from LR989854.1 coordinate 13,005,159, forward strand.
TTATTATTTTTTTGTGAATAACTTTTGTGGTATGAAGTCCTCACACTGCAGATAGTCCAAACACTCACCTGTAAAACTTGTATATTTATAGGTTTTTTTTTTGTGTACGAAAGGGTAAATTTATCAACCTCTTTTGTTTTTTTTTTATTATTCACGTGAAATTCATTTATGAGCCAGCCTTGCATGTCCAAGGGGGTGAGGATGCGAGAGTCAGAGATAGAGACCTGAAAAAGGCTCTGTCTAATCTGGCAAAACACCTGGTGCCATCATGTGCCTTAGTACTGGATATGTAAGGGAGAGGACAACGGGGGCAGTGCATGCCACTACACTCGCCCAAGTAGATACGTGCAATGAAGGCTGAGGGACCCCCGTCCCCGCCCTCTGCGTCCTCCCCAGGGCAGGTCTGGCTACAGAGATTCTCGTCCGCGCTCTGCCCACCATCGGCCATCGGCGGAGCAATGGAACGAAAGGGTCAGCCTCCCGCTCGCGCTCCAAGTTCTCTTTCTGAGAAATAACAAGCTTGCAGAAATAAGACACTAAGGCAGACGATTGTCTGCGAGCATGGCGTTGACCACACCCACGAGTGAAAGGTCCGGGCCGTGTCTTCCATTTCGTAAAATTAGCCTTCCCAATGCGCCCTTGGGGCCTGGGCAGGAGAGACAAGTTTACTCTCCTATAAAGAGAGCCCTATATTGGGACTCATTAGCTGCTTTTAGAAGGCGTGTGGCAAGCATTTGGGGGCCGTTCTCTTGCACTTAGACAGGACACCGCGTCCCCAAACTCTTCCGGGGACAGCAGGGAAATGTCCTCCGATGGGCCTCTCGTAGGTTGAATTGAACCTGGGCAGGGTAACGTCAACGGCTCTCGGGAAAAACGCCTGAACCAATGAGATCAGTCTGAAGGGTCTCCGTCAGTGGAGGACTAATGAGGTGCAGATTGTTGCGCAACATTTTGTAAGGTTTGACCCAGGGATTGGCGTTGAGACCCTCCAACATCGCCTCCCTCTCCCTCTCAAATGGCGACTGTCAGCGGCTTCTTCGCCTCTTGCTATTGCAGGTGGAACCGGATTGAACCCTAAAGATCCCGGTTCTGGCGACATCGACGAAGCCACTCATAGCTTATTTAGCGGCCGAGCAGGCACGTCGTAGATCGGTCAGCTCTGCAGAAAAGCAGTGAACCGCCTTCCTAGCTGGAGGTCCAAGTAGGTAATGGACCACCTCGAGAACGGTGAGCACCCTTGCGTACCCTTTGCTGACTGAGAGGAGAACCCTATCCGTATGTATCGGTGATCGGATAGGTTCTCCACGAGCTCGACCTGCCTATACGCAACGGTGGCGTTACGTGCTGGGGTGGTGAAATCAACCACGGACCCTCCGTGCAGCCACCCGCACATATGCGACGTCCCTCTATAAATGAGGGAGAGGTAGGTGAAACCACCCACGCCTCCAAAGCATGGCCTTGTGCTTCGTTCGATGGATTACAACACGCCAGTGACATTTCAAACAAAAAAGTGACGTGCTTTCACGCCGAGAGCCTACAGCGTACTCCTCTTGAACAACAATCTCTTCCCACGGATGTGCAAAGAGGCGATAGTCATCTTCATACACAAACCCGGTAAACCGAAGTCTGAGCCCACTACTATAGTAATATTTCAAAAAATAGGCCCGGGTGTACTTCAGCATCTTATTTTGTCAAATTTTGTAAAGAAAATATGCAAGTATTGTACCTTCCCAAAATAACCAATATTCAAGCAAGTTTTTAAGATTGTTGTACAAAAATCCTACATACTTTTATTTTTCACCACTGCAGTTCAAAGTTGAGCACTAAGAAAAACCGAAAGTGAAAATTGTAAAACAAATGGCGTTATCGCCACTATATTCTTCTTTTAGATAAATATGAGACTTATGAAAGGATAGAGTACCTATTCAAGATTAATTTGACGTACAAAAAGTATTACGAAAGCTATGTATCAGCAAGAAAAATGGAAAAGTCTGATGCAAGGTAGAAAATTCTAAAATTTTCGAAAATCCATTTTATCTCGTCACCTGTAACTTTTCGGCGAACATATGTTGCGTTCATTTGATAGGGCCTGACCTAAGATATCAGCCACCACAGTTTGTCGGATTATTTACCGGACACCCTGTATAATATAGCGGTCGAACTCTCCAGACCGCGGTCACGAACCTCGGGAAGTGGTTCACGTAATGGAGAATCGAAGTCAACCCTACCAAGAGCGCAGCCGTGGTCTTCAGCAAGGAACGGCAGCCTCCCGCTACCCCTCCACCTATCACACTCTTCGGCAAGCCTATTCATTAGGAGCAGCAAGCCAAAAACCTGGGTGTAATCCTTGATCGGATGCTTACTGAGCTATGAAAGCTCATATTAAAGCTGCACGCACGCGAGCCGCCTTCGCTCTCGGCCGACTTAATTATATGTTTAGCAAGCGCAGTAAACTCTTACTCTTACTATACTTATAAGAAGAGTATCTACACTGCGTGCGTGACACCTATCATGACTTACGGCAGCGTCGTATTCTCTCACGTACCCGATTATCGACTCAAACGAATGCAAACTCTCCAAAACCGTTTCATGCATAGAGCCACAGGTGCTCCAGGTTACGTCCGTAACTTACAGTTGCACTGTGACTTAATGCTGCCAACAATCAAGCAGTTCATAAAAGTCGCCGCGATTCGATTTTTCGACTCCTCCGAAACCCACCGTAACCCGCTAATCGTAACGGCCGCGCAATACGTACCTGCCGTAATATCTAAGACTAAACACCCCAGACTTATTCTCTCCTACCTCGACGATAAAAGAACGCTTCTCCAAGAAGCATTCGATTTAGCTAGCAGCAGCATTACAAAACACAACCGCCATATATTACGTCCTCGCCGGCGAGGCCCGTCGCGTATTATTAATAATAGTAACGTAAATGTTATCCTCCTGTCCCTAGACCAAGCTGGCCCGAGCCTTCCAAACTAGCAATAAAAATATGTCCCTAAATAATAAAAACTTAGATCCAGCCATCCCTTGTTGTTTTGCTTTATTAAGATTGTTAGCTACGCACTAAGTCGAGGCCCGAACCCCGCAGGGGGTGCCCTTAGTGGACGTTGCTGACGTAATTAGTTTTTTCCTATTGCTCTGGCTGGAGGCCTTAAGGTCCTCGCCTAAAGTCCGGTGAAGCAGTCAAAGTTTACGCTCAGGCTAACGGTAAAGATGTCTACTAAAAAAAAAATACTTTGCTCTGTCTGAGCGCACACTTTTCGTCGTCTTTCAACTATACTACACTATACAAAATAAGACGCCATACATATACTGAATTTGTCAGATCCGAAATATTTTTCATTAAATAAATAACTCCTCATAAATATCTCACTCAATTAAAAAACAGCAGTTTACTTCATTATTGTAATTATTACAAACGTTATTGCGTTCAATTACATCTTTTGGTATTACTAGTTACTTCAATATTGTACACCATGTATAAGCTTAGTCATGAAAAAGTTGTCATAAATGAAAATGAAAAAAATATGCATCTTATTAGAAATCAATAATTACTAATTGTTTTTTTTATTATTTTATTATTAAAATTGAACAATTTATTAAAAATTACACAAAAAGATAAAAAATACATCATTGAAAAAACATAAATGCTTGTCTAATGCTAAGTTCGAACCTGCGGTCAGCTATCGCATCGCATATTTATATAATATAAGCACGCGACCGCTAGACCAATGTATGATCAATAGAAAAGAGATTAGATGTGCAAAAAACAGTAAGAAATTACTTTACAAATTCCATTATATGTCATTGTTTGACAGATTTCATGAAATTATTTTCGATTTGTCATGTATTTTAGATCTGTCAATCAGAAAAAAAGTGACACAGGTCCATCTAGCACCGCGCCTCAGCGCACACTGTCTGTCCGCGTAGGAATGAAAGAGAAGCGAACAAAACGCCATATTTAGTTTGTCAGGAATGTGTTATTTTTCATTAAATATCTGAATATTTGGAAAAATACTACCTTAATTGAAAAACTAAAATAAAGGTTATCTTCATTATTGGTTATTACGTTTCTGTTGAAAAATTTATCAAGATTAGTTCATCAGTAATACCGGAAAACTTTTTTGAAAATCCATTTTAGAGGTATGTTTACGAATTTTTTTTATCGAGAAAAATTAATGAAATCGTGTTTTGGAAATAAAGGTTATCTCACAAAAATGATGAAGATTAACATATATTTTTTTGGCTGCTCTGACATTTATACAGTTTGCTAAAAAACTGTTTGAAAAAGCCCATTTTTACTATACACAGCGCCTTAAATAGATTGTTTACCTTTATACAAATTGGAATAAAAGAACTGTTCCTTTGTGTTCGTAACCCGGTTGAGGAAAGTAGAATTTTAAAAGAATTAATCAAGATTGAAGTTAAGAAAAGGTTTTTTTTTCATATACACGATCTGTAAATAAGACATTGAACAAGGAACAAAAAATGTAACAAGCAGATAATCAGTAATCACATGTTACATTGTAGAAGAGCTCTCGTTTTCCATATAAGATCAGGTTCACACGTCTCATAATGGGGCTATCGAGAGCTGAACAATGCATCGTAAACCGTCGCTGTCGGTCTCGTTAATAACGGGGTGTTGATGTGAGTGGCTCCGGCGACGGCGTCACAAACAGCTGATGCGGACATAATCGCCGGCCGAGTTAGCAACACCCGGTAATATTAGCTCAGGGATACATGGACTAATTTTGATGAAGTGCTGATGTAGATAAAGAATGACGAAGTGGTATTAAAAATATTCGTTTTATATTTTTTGACTCGGTGTTCATTCTTGTGGAGAACTTCCGCCATTGAAAAGAGGGAGGAGGCAAGGGATTAGACTGTCGTACATAGGCCGTTTTGATCTTAGATTTTAAGTAACAGAATAATTTTAATAGTTGCTGTTAGCTCAATACCAATTTTATCTAATAAATAGGAATACAAAAAGAGAAGATTAAATACAGTATTAGATTAAAAAAGGTGAAAAACAAAGCAACTAGAAATACTGATATGGGAATCCAATATCAACCCAGTCTAAAATATGATGCTGTAGAGCCTGTAGAGGTATAAGTACGTAGCATATAATTTGTTACAAAATGAAGTTATCAAGCAAATTAGGATTTTCTGTATGTTGTTAGAACTGCAATCTCAGTTAGATTTGATCCTTGATAGTGCGCGCAGCACTCGCAGCGAGTCAATGTCAGCTGGGCGCGTGCAGCCGAGCGTTAGTGACGGTGCGCGTCGCGCGTTGCACGTTGACTCCCATGACTCATGCTCGCACTTCCTTGTACACGATTAGCAATACTTGAGGAAGGATATTTACTGATAACATAATAATATTTAAGATAGTGAAATGCTTTATGATATTATGCAAATTAGTTCCCCCTGTATTTTTCAGCATAGCCTTGTAAAGTTTAAGTTTAGCTTGTTTAAATAACTGTAAGGCCGAGCAGTAAGCTATGGGCTTTGAGCAGGCGACACAGCCTAGCATTATGGAACATTATGGCACGCAATGCAAACTGTATTGATTTATGGGAGCATCAATGGTGTAGCTATAGATAGATTCTATATATAATGCTGAATGTTTCATACTAAATGCGGCTACTTTCGGAGCCTAGTAATGCGCCTGCTTTACATTTATACCTAAAGTTAGATAGAGTAAAAACTACTACCTGGCATATGATTTGATTCTTGCAAGGAACGAATTCTGTTTTATCAGCATTTCTATCCACGGATTTTAGTTTAGAAGGTTTCGTAGAAGCCTATTTTAGCGTAGAAACCTTAATGCTTAGGAACGCTCAAACCTGAAAAGAATTATATAATACATTATAATTATGGTTATTATTTTACTGAAATTATAGTCTGATTTCCTAAAAACCTGATGGAGTTACGCATATATTCGTAAACCTTAAAAAATAAAGATAAAAATTTATGGTGAAATTATTGCGCTTCTAATTTAGTTGAATTTCATTTAGGTTCAAACATTTACAATGTACCCTAAAAGTTAACCATTCTGTATAAGAACCAACTACTTAATTAAAGGCAGACATGCGATAATTTCGTTGTAACTATAAGTACCCATTTTCCGTTTGACAAAGAAAGCGTGGAGAATGGAAATAGCTACAGCTTCCATAATTAGAGCTTTCCTTTGTAAAACAACCTCGGCAGGTTCTCTCTCATTTTCAAACTTAGCTAATTTTAGCTTAACGAGTCATTTTAAGGTGTGGGTGTTTCGGATCCTGTGTAAGCTTTCCAAAATAGAATCTGAAGCACATTCAAAGAAAAACTAATCTAAAAATATAAAGGTGGACGGGTTTGTTTAGGTACCTACCAAAAAGTAAAATTGTTAGGTGCTTAAATTTACATTCACATTTTTCTATGGAAAACATGATCATAATCATTGTTGTCTTACTTTTATATAATCTACACAACATAATCGTAGTATTACTTTTATATAAGAGCCCTGAAACTATCCTAACACACAATTTCGGGTCTGTATTACAAAAAACAAATGTACGCGGAATATAAAAGCAGGTATCCCGACATAATTGAGCCGAGCCAGTAATTCCTAACCGTGCCTCAAAGGACCAAAAAGCGAAGTGCTTAATTAACTTGTATGACAAAGAAACAGCGTGTTAATGGAGGCGGAATGGCCACCAGCATATGTTTTAATTAAAGCCGGCGGCTACGAGCCGGCTATGAGTCGGCTATGAGCCTGCGTCTGGCCGTAATGAACGGCCGGGATATGAACCGCCTTATTACACCCGCTCGAGGGCTCATTAATATTGTACGAATGCGATGTGCTTATGAATTGGGGGATGGATGAGTTTTGGCGGAAATATTAAAGTACATATAGGAAAAAATGACTACAGGAATAGATTTTGTATTATATTTTAGTAAATCGGGATATCTTATTTTATATATTTCCCATATAGTTAACAAATGTATGGACTTTAATCAAACTCCAACGACTTTGGAGTCCATAAGTGTAACCTAATATCCTACTTAACGTTCTTGAAGTTCCCACCGCTATAGCGCTATGGGCGTCGGGTATCGGCCCAGCAACAGCTAACCCGTCAGTGACAAGATACATTGAACTAACGACGTCCATTACCGACATCCTGCCGACCCGCCAGCCAGGACCCGGACGCTGCGCTGGAGGTTAATACCCGCGGGCAGGTCCTCCCGCCCTACTTACAGTTCATCCGCCCGCCCTTCACGAGGCCAGTCACTGACACCGGTAACCGGGACAGCCTTCGTTAAGGTCGACGCACAGTTAACCTTTGTGCCATGAAAAATGATCGTAGACTATTAAACGGCTTTTAATTAGCCTTACGCTTACATCTTTTCGGGAAATTAATTACACATGCGTGTCATGTGAAAAGTATAACAGCGTACAGTTCGTATACATTGGTATCTGATGCCAGAAATTTCTTCAAACTTGTTCGTTAAAAATGTATTATTGATCTCACGTTTTTGTCACGTGTGATCCAATACACATATCGATAACAATGCTCGTTATCACAATACATTTTTGTATCGAATTTGTTCATGAACGTGACAAATACTTGTCGCGTGCGAATATCAAACTATAACAAGAAGTAACTGTTATTTTTCCTTAATTCTCTCGGCACCACACTATAGAATGTTTAATTAATATAATCTGTTTATGTAAGTCCGTCAATAGCGCTCGGAAACATTTTTAGCAGCCGAACGAATAATGCACGGTCGTAAATAATAAATGTCGATATAAATTATAATCGATTAGCGCTAGTTGTATTAGATGCTCCAATCGATTTGTATTAATACATACTTGTGTGTACTTGCACATTTTCATGCAGTTTTTTTTTAAATCTATTTAAAATAATCTAATGAGATGTTGAAGAACAGGTGCATCACAACCGCACGGAGATAATAACAGTAATTATTTTAAAAAGCATTAAAAGTATTTTCGTGAAATTATGAGTGATATAAATTGCGTATCTTGTTGTCTGTACAAATGGCACTTTTACCAGTTAGATAGAAGAAGGCGTAACATATTCTTAATTTCTACAATGTATTTCTACACTTTATGTTATTCGCTTATTAACGTATGTATAAAACAAAGCTGTATTATTAGAGTTGTGTGTTATATTAGTGTCAGCCATATTTGCATGCGCGTCTGTTTTGTTAATGCATGTGCGACATGTCATCATTTACTTGACCCCATTTATTTGGTACGCCGTTAAACAATAACTTTGACTAACTAATAAGAGTCGCCGAGTGATTGGAATGCTGCACTATGCTGAACATAATACACCCAAATTTACTGAGTATATGTATACTTATCATCAATTAAGACTTACACAAAATTATAAGACACTAGCGGACCCGACAGACGTTGTCATTTCGTAACAAAAGTAAACGCGTGTTGCGGTGCCCAATGAAACAGGCATTTTTTTTTTATATAGACAGATTATTTTCTTAATTAGCTAAATAGGATTTCTTCCTAAAATCACCTTACCTTTTTATATGGAAAAATCAATTTGCCGGCTTGAAAATCACAGTAACATAAACTAATATGAGAGTTTGAGCCTGTAGATAGCAAGTAGTGTAACTAAACTTAACTCGGAGAACAGTGGGAGTATATTATTATGAGGCTATTATTGATCCCCTTATCACGAGCTACCGTCTGCAGAGGAACCGTTCGGCAAGATATGTGCGGACAGGGGTCCAACACGCAGCGCCCGGGAGACTACCCGCGTTGCATGATAACAACCACTAGAGTAGGCCTGATTTATTGTACCTACGTGCGAAAATACTCCAGATATTATACGGAGTTAATTGTATTCTCTTGTTCTCAATTAGTACAGTTGTCTTGTAATTATAATTACTATAATTTTACTAAAATATTATTTGCCATTAAGGAACTTGTCTATGTATTCGAGATCTACGTGCAATGCGTAGCTCTAATATAATAAGAAACAAATAATTAATTTCCTTCAATAGAGTGAACACGGTAAAGCAATTATGTCGGGTACACAATGGGCCACATGTGTGTACACCGTGACGTCACAACGGACCAATATCCGCGCAAATACAACCTCATTGTCCAACTATGTCGTGTTACTTTGCTAGAATAACATACATCCGTTCGAATCGAATATTTGATAAAAAACTATTAAACTTTTCATTAAATATTTTTCTGCCTTTAAGTCTACCTACGGATTTTTCCTTGCTACGAGGCAAATCAATCATTTGCAGCAAATTGAAATCTATTTCGATTGAATCCATACAAATACATATTTCTTAATTAAAATGAATTGAAAGGGAAATAGAGAGCTCCGCAATTTCCATGTCTTATATTTGTATCAATAAATCAGGCAACCAATAAAGCGCTGAACAGGACGGCTAATTAGAAATAGCGCTTTATCTGAAAAGCTACCTTAATTGCTTAATTATATGGTATCTTTTCAGTTATTGGTTTTACAATTAATGTTTTCTAGATTGCTATATTCTTTGTAGGAAAAACATTGTACTCAATATGAGCGCAATTAAGCTTGAACAAGTAATTACAAAAACTTAAAATGTTCTTTCAGCTCTTTTAATAAGGATAAAGTTCTAAAATTACCGTCTGGAACAAATATCTTCTAACTATCTTTCTGTTAAACTTTAAAGGAGTCTTTCAGTAAAAATAGGTTATGTTGAAGAAGAAACTAATTACTGGCAGATGGTTGTTGAACGTGTTTTTTATCCAAACTGAGAGTTTAGCGCTAGAGCTTGATAACGGCAGTTTTGGCACTTGCTCAACTTACTTCACAATCTCGGCACAAGTTGTAGACTTCCGACCTCAAGTATCAAGATTTGTTGTTAGCTGATCTGAAGTTATTTTACCCAAATTCGATACAAATCAAGTTTAGATGTTCTCTACTTCCTTTAAACTCGTCTTTCTGTTACTTATTGCTTCATTTGATTTACGTCGTCAGAATAAAAATTATTCTTAATTCTTAATTCTTTACTGTACACACATAATTTACATTTCATAGACATATTTATTAAAGTTGATGTACATAGGCGAGCTTGGATATTTATGATATGGATTGATAAAAAATAAGCACATTAGGTTTTGGTTTATTCAAGTTAACTGCGTGAAGGATTTACGGGTGTATCTTATATTAATGATTTCTTGTACCGTATCCATTAATTAAGCTTTGACAACCGTTTGTGCCACATCTTCTGCTTACCCCACAAAGGATTTCAGCGCAACAGATACTGTCGCAATAATCAGCCACAAAATGTAGGATCAATGGCGAAATTGATTTAGAAAGTGCAGTAAATATTACGTGTTGATGATATAATGATAATTCTGTTGTTAACTAAATGCCCGATTGGTTTTGAAAGGCATCGTCCCAGTTGTGTCGGCTAGGCGGCTATACACAGATATGCTAGAATGCCTAATTCGTGTTTCGACACCTAGGAACCTAGATTCTCGACGAAAATACAAGAAACGCTTTCCCGAGTAAATGCCAAGTTTAATTTCACGACACTGTGTGATAATTATTCCTCTTGTATTGACTTAGTGAGAATATGCAGTCGCTGAGGGTATTGACTTATTGAGACAAAAGGGACTGCATTGCAGGAAATTTAAGTTAACTTGTAATATCAATCTAAAAAATAAAAGTTCCTCTGGTACCAAAAATACAATAATGACCTAAATTGTATTGAAATATGATGCTCCACTCTCAGAGTAATTTGTAGTTTTAGACAAAAACGCTGGACACTTGCACAAACACGCTCAACAATAACTGTAGGCTACACAAATATTGTATTAATTTAAACAAATATGTGAACAGCTACAAAGGCTGAGCCGCTTCCCAATGGGTCAGTATTGCACGCAAATATTAAAAATATCGATAATTTACAGTCATAGTGGCCTAGAAACTCAGACTGAGTTCAAGATTCACAACATGTTTTATGACTATTTTTCATGTGTGACATTCTAACACAATGACTCATAATGTTTAATCTGTATCACGCAGTTAGTATATCAAGGCATTTTCCTTTTCTGTATGTGAAGATGCCTCGACAGGCTTTGCCCTTCAGCGGCTCAGTCAACAAGGTGATTTAGTACCTGTGTTTTCTACCACAAACTGTCAATAGACAATATTTATGGTGACAAATAATGGTCAAAGTAGTAATTAACCTGCTTTCGTATACCTGAAATCGTTGTTTTTATGTACAAAAGAATTCTCAGATATACAAAAGTCAAAGCGACATTTTCTGGAGAAGAGGTAAGGCGACATAAAACAGCGCGCGTATTCAGCGCGATTCGGAACATAAATCAAAGAGCTCTGTAATGGCGAGGCGAGGCCCATTCACAGTCAGACTGAAAGGGTTGTCGCGAGCTGTTCACGTTGTCTTCAATTACGTCAATGGGAGAGTGGATGCTCTTATGAGATTGTAATAAAAGCGACCTGTAATACATTATATATTCGTGTACTTAGAACATAATAGCTGTGTGTTGAGGAGCTTTTGTCGTTTAATCCTGACGGAGCCATTCTATTTATCAACTTTCACTCGCTGGATTTATAAAAGGGAGCAGGTAGAATTCATGTATTTACGAAGCATTTGTTTTTAAATTCTATAACTAGCGTTATTGTAACCCTATAAAATAAAGAGCACTCTAGTTCGAATTCCCGATATCCGTGAATGAGTTGCTTCGTGGATTATCGACTGTTAATCCCTCTTCATATTATTTTCATGGAAAACTGTCAGTGCCTGGAATTATCAATAGAAGGATTTTCTCAGTTCAGATTATTTCCATGAAATTGCGTTTAATCGTTACTTGTAAAATAAATAAACTTATTTCTTATTTACCGGTGCATTATGGTCTGCCTAGAGGTGGCAGAGATATTGCAGACAGTGATATCTGATATTGCAGTAAACAGCCGTAAAATTAGTAAGCAGAATAGACGTCGGTTGCGACGCGCATTCTTGCAACTTTGCACTGCGCTTTGTGAAATAAGTGCATAATGGTATTCGTGTATGTGTTAGTACTGCTATAAAATGTGAGTACTTCTTAAGTCTTACTTGAGGCGTCAAGGATTATTACAGAGACTTTACACCTGTGATAAACTTTACAGCAGGGTCCGCGATGTCGCAGTCAAATTACATCTGCAGCCGTAACTTTTGTGGTAGTTATAATCCTGCTTGAAATGTCAAGTGGTTAAAGAAGAACGTTTCTTGTTTAATAACTGAAATAAAATATTAAACATAAACGAACCAACTAATAAAGTTTTCATCAAAATCGCGGTATATCAACGTAAAGTCGAATTTTACTACAAGTGTTTACTATCTTACCATGTAAATAACAATTTCATCATAATAGAACGTTTAAACGAAATCCATAATATATTTTATGCTTAGTTTAAACTTAAGTAGGTTATACATTCGTATTCCGCTGAATAGTCGTAAAATGAATGGCACGTTTTAGTGTTGCGTAATCCGTCCAGTGAATGGGAGGCTTTACCCTCATTCGGGAAAAACAAACCATTCTCAGTGAGAGTAATTAGTCGCATTGATTTGACTTTAGCAAGTCGCAGCGACAGCGAGTGGCTCTCCAAGCGTGCTCGGCAGGAGCGCGGGAGGGTCGCGGGAAACTTGGAGAGCTGCTAAATACCAAGTACTACTCAAACTTCTTTCTTTTGCAAGCAATTTGTGAGGGGAGGAATGACAGAATAAAATATAGAGCCACTTGGGAACTTGTAATTGTTGTTGGCTACTTTCGAAGTAGGTAAATGGAAGTTTTGACCTGTTGTCTTAGAATTGATTTGTGTCTGGATTGGCCTGGGTTACTTGGTTACAAATAGGTACTACTAAAATCTATAGAGTCAAGTCTTAGTCTCTTATAATTGTTCAGAAAGCTAAGGACACTTCATTACATAATATGATGTTGAAGGCATGCATTTCCGATGGTTACAGTTTTGTTTACGTTCTGTTTCTGTTTAGTCCAATACAACCGTGCTATCGTTGAAAGTTTAATTTCGGATCAAAACGGAGCAAAGCCCGAACAGCGAACAACTACAAACTAGAATTTTAAATCATATTTGTGACTAGAGCTTACAGTAAGTCTACAAACATTCTCAAGTGAGCGTCGCTTCAGAAGTTAACCCTACCGTATTAAAATTTCACGTCGCCAGCGTCTTGAGGCGGAGTCGAGCGCCGATAATGATTAAGTTAGCGAACCGAGTTTCGTTTGTAATTCATTCGGCCGTCCAAGTTGCCGGGACTTGATGCAAATTGCGAGCTGAGGGACCTCAATCAGAGACAATTGGTGGCGGAATTGAATTTGCCAGCCGTCGCCGACACGCCGCCGACACGCCGCCGACACGCCGCCGAGCCGGCTGCCCTGCGACTTACTGGATTACCTAAATTTTGTACAAGATTCAGAGTTCGTAGAACATGCCGAGTGAGCTGACACTCTTGTAAATTAATTAAGGAAGCCCGAACAAAGTTACTTGACACTAGGTAAAACTTTTAAAGATCAAAAATGTTTAACATGCATAGGTGTTGACTATAGATTTAAGTTTCATATCGTGTGTATATTGATATGTGTCCGCGTTGTTATAAGCTGGGCCACACTAATGTGACTGAACTACTTTTAAGCCATTTCTTTCCTCATATAAACCATGTAGCATTGGATGATTGTGCTAAGTCCTGTTTTTTTTTTGCAGGTCCACTGGGGCCGCTGCCGAACATGACCAGCGCTGATGTCGGCTTGAAAGAAGGTAAGAACTTCAATAACTTATTATATATATACTTATTTGATTGCATTTCAAAGCAAATATTTAATTATGTTACAATAATATTTTCTTTTTACAATCTTAGACGTGCCATCTTTTCAAATAAACACCACATGTATAAATGCGTTTTAGGTAATTAATACTATTTCGATATCGTGTAGATTTTATTGCACGTTTTAATTATTATTTATTAGCTTATTGACTCAATAAGCATGTTTTTATTACTTGTCTTAATAAAAATGAGTAATTCAATTTATAATGAGTTTATAACTTGTATTATTTGTTAACTTTTGTTGTTAATTTATTATCTACGCAATAGTCTATAAAATAGGTTTAATGTTTATTTATTGTTATTGATTTGAGTTGACATATTTGGCTTTCTTGTTAATTCAATATTTGAAAAGACGACTGATTGAAATATGAAGTTTACTAAATAGTCTATCGAGATTGTACCGAGTGATTGCTTCATAAAAATAGAACCTCATGAACAAACATTTACACAATACGCTACAAAAATGAAGCCATTTTTAATATTCCTGATATTTAATGTATTCCTATCGGTTTCCAGGAAGCTGTGCGCTAGGTGACGTGGTGTACATGCCGGGCGACGAGTTCCCCGGCTCCAGCCCGTGCGAGCGCTGCACGTGCAGCGGCGGCGGCGTGCAGTGCACGCGCCAGCGCTGCGAGCCGCGCCCCGGCTGCAAGGCGCTGCACCGCCCCGACCACTGCTGCCCCACCTACCAGTGCGGTGAGAACACTAACAACACTATTATGCCTTTTAAAAGCCAAAAATAGAACAACAACAGGATAAAATAAACTCATAATTATTTTACCGTTTTCTATATCGTTACAGTCCTTAAGAATTGTCTCAACATTTTTTTTTGTATTTATGATTAACTGTTATTCACAGGTAAACTACTTAATAACTGGAATACCATGATTCGGTTACAACAACTAACGCCATCTGTTACCGAGTAATGAAACTATAATATACAAAAGTAGAGCTAATCATAGAGAAAAGTACAGCTAATGTTAAAAAGGATGTAACTTGTACTCAGATAGATTACGAAAAAAAAAAAATTTCTTTAAGAAGGATGTTTTTTTTACTAGAAATTTTATATTTTCAGAATGCGAACAAGAAGGTCGTGTGTACGGCAACGGCGAGAAGCTGGTGGACCCGGCGGACCCTTGCCGCGTGTGCTACTGCCAGGGCGGCGAGGTGGTGTGCCGGCGCATCGCGTGCTTCGTGCGCGACGACTGCACGCCAAGGCTCGTGCCCGGCCGCTGCTGCCCCGAGTACGACAACTGCCCACTCAGAGGTAAGGAAACAACCACTCGTGAAAAAATATTTTACATACATTGCTGTTGAAAGTCTTTAGATATAACAATACTTCAAAATAATTTATATATTTTCTACTTCCAGGTGTCACTAGCTTGCCGGGCGTATCATCCTCCATTCCAAGTGTGTCCACGGCTGAAAGCATTGAGTCTCGACCAGCGCCCCCAAAAGAAAACATTAAGCAAGAGATTACCATCAAGGAAATCACACCAGTGTCCGAGATCCCCGTCATCACTGATGTAAAGATAAAGGAGATTCTTCCTTCACCCAGCATTGAAGTAGCAGAATACTCGTCATCGAAATCACCCCTTATTCCACGAGAAGCGACCTCTGAAAAGATCGATAAGGATGAATCAAAAACTGAATCACCCAGTGTGATAGAAGTCCACTCGTCTTTGCCAGTAATTGTATCATCTCTAGACACCACACAGTTTACTGCTGGTGAGAATAAAGATGTAGATGCCCCACCATCTAAGATAAGCTTTTCAACTCAAGATTCGATTCACAGTGCTATCTACCCGTCGAATGTCCCAATAGTGGCAACAATGGGAATACCACCTGCGACTCCGGAACCTTTCCAAGTAGCGACCACAAAGGCACCAATAATTGAAGAAGAAGATACATTTGACCATAATCCAGCTTTCCCTCCCTTACCTGATGATTTGGCTGTACTGCGTAACCACGAGGATGAGATAGTCCCCGAGCAAGCTGTTGACAATGACCATGTATCTAGTCACGATGTTGTAGTAGCCAGCATATCACCAGTTACTGAAACTGAAGTTAAGGAACCTTTAACTACCACGTCTAAAGACCTTCCCGACACAACTACTGTAACGACTACTGAAAGACCTAAAATAGTAACAGAGATCACAACTGTCAGTACAGAGGCCCCAATATTTAAGGAAAATCCTTTGATTAATTTGAGGTCAGCTATACCTACAGAACTACTCAATTCTCCTTCTCTAGTTCCTGAAGAAGGAACAGGAGAATTAGATGAGACAACAACAGCTCACTATTCAACAACACAGGCCTCGAGAATTTCGAGTGATGCTACAGGGAAATCAGAAGAATTGATTTATGGAAAAGTATATACTGTATCATCTGAGGACACAATAGAATCAGGCGAGTTCACCACTCGTGATCCGGAAATTAATGCCGCAACTATTAAACAAACGGAAACTGAATTTGAAGGAAGCACAAAAGATCAAGAACAAACTACTAGTTCTTTAGCGAAATCGAATGTTGCAACTGAAGTTACCTCACAAACAGAGCTTAGCTCTCTGCCAATTGAAACTAGTGACCAGAATCCTCCCGAGGTGCCTGAAAATACTACTCACGACAAGGATCTTTCAGCAACTACAGATTCATTGGACATGAGTTCTAAAGTACCTGTAACAAGTTCTGAAGTTATAGCCGTGTCTAGGCCAGCTTCTAACGAAAATACTGGATACGAAAACGTAGAAACTACAGAATTTATTGTTACGTCTTTTGGTTCCTCGGAAACATCGACTGACAATGTAGAATTAATCAAAATCTCTGCTGTTCCAGAAAAACCTTCTGAAGCTATAATTGAATCAGCTGATGGAAAAGATATTGAGGACCTTACAGATCCCATCAATGATGCAAGGATTAAGGAGATTCTACCTTCAGGCAAAATAGATGTCGACGAAAACACCTCCACGAAGTCTCCGCCTAATGCACGAGAAGCTAGTTCGGGATACGAAAATTTAGACACTACAGAGTTAAGTGTAAAATCGTTCGGTTCTGCCGAAACCGCGACCGACAGTGGTGAGCAAGGCAAAATATCTACCTATCCAGAAAAGCCATCCACAGCTGTTAGTGATTCGTCTGATGGTAAAGACATTAATGACTTGAAAGATCCTATTACTGATGTGCCAATTAAGGAAATCCATCCTTCACCCAAAATGGAAGTTGACGACTACTCGTCAACGAAATCTTCTCTTATTGCACGAGAAGCTGCTTCGGAAGACGAAAATGCTGAAACTACAGAGTTTGTTGTAAAATCTTTTGGTTCCGCGGAAACCGCGACTGACAGTGTTGAGCTTATCAAAATATCTGCCGAAACCGAAAAACCATCAGCAGCTATAATTGAATCAGCTGATGGAAAAAACACAAATGACCTGACAGATCTTATAAACCTAGTGCGAGATGTTGCCTCAATGAGCGACCACACTGACCAAGAGAACACTAGCCAACAAATTACCACTCCTGCTAGCATGTCTAATTCCGAGGAATTAATACCTGTAAATTCTGGTTATAAGAGCAAAAACAAAAACTTTAATCAGAATTCAATAACCGAGGTTCCACTGAAAAGTAAGATTTCTAACCCTGTGAATAAGCCCAAAGTGGAGATTGAAGACGATGAATCAGAGAGCGTGACAGACTCGCCACCGCCATTCGATAAGGTGGAGCCGACCACGAGGAGGCCCATTATTGACAACGTGTCAGATGACGTCAACATTGCCGGAAATAAAACAGACAAGAAAGATATCGAAATCATAACACAGTCGTACGTGCCGACAATTAATCACAAGCGACCTACCAAAGTGATAAGGAAGAGCAATGAAAAGTCTACATCAGACGAGTCGCTTTCTCTGTCTGCTTCTGTGGAGACTGCGACCGACACCAGTGCTTCCAATGAAAATTTCAATACGTCAAATGAAAATCAGCGAATGGGCGAGCCTGTGGCTAGTTCCACCGTAAATGACTCAGTTACAGCTACTGGAGTCAAGACGAGCGATACCGCAACGACCGCAGCTTCTACAAATGGACCAAGCACCGTCACGCCTGCCGCGCCATTGGGTGACTTCTCGACCCTCACTACGACTCACGTGCCAGCGGTCGAGTTCGTGGCGACCACCACACCAGCTCCTGCGAGCGCTCTGAGCGCGTCCTCTACTTCAGCGCCCGCCAGCGCACAGTGAGCAGCCATCTGGCGCCACCTTGATGGAACCTCAGCTAATAAGCATTTTATAGAAAGTAAGTTTCGTTCTTGAAACTGTAAGTTAACGTAGAGACTATTAGGTTTATAGGCATATGTGACCTTTTTGGAATCATTCATATTCCTCGTCAATTGATGGTCGGCGGCGGAGTCCTGCCGCCGGCTGTTTGTATTTCGTAATGTAAGTAGATGGCCAGGGCTGGCCGGCCAACCTTATGTGTATTAGCTGGACAAATTATTTATAATACATTAGCGTTAAGAAGCGAGCGTGCGCCGCCAGCGAGGTGTCACAGTAGGGGCGAGGTGAGTCGGTGGCCTCGCGTTAGCGGTAAGTTATTTATTTGTTTAGTGAGAGATCGTGAGTAGAATGATCGATAAGTAAGCAACCAAGCTAGTCAACATGTGACAGTGCAGGCGCGCCGCGGCCGCGAGCCGCCCGCATCTCGACGCCACGTTGCCATTACTGCTAGCTGTATTTAACGAGAACATGACAAACGCAGACATTAACGTAAGCATTCCGTGAATAGATTTAGTTCCTTTAACTTTTGTCAGAACAAACTATAGCGTTCTGCGAGAGCGTCGACGCGAATCATATATCATAACAAAATTTGGTACAAAACGAATTTGATACTTAGAATATTGTCAACCTTATGAATGATAAAGTTTAGGACTAGACGAATTAGAAGTAAATGTGATCGCACGTACACTTTATTTATTGCACTTAGTGGCGGTGTGTTCGTGGGGGATTCTATCGGAAGGCTCAAGCGTAGTGTAAGGTATATTTATTGTAATCTACGTACGGTACGTTCAGCGAAGCAAGTGACGTTTACTTTCGTTGGGTTCGTTCGGTTCAATTGTCTGCTATGGTCAGTTCATTAGTTGTGACTCCTGTAAGTGCCGGCGCACACGGGCCACTGCGGCTCCCGCCTCCCCGCACGCTGGCGGGTGCGCAGGCGCCGCGGGTCCGTGTGCGCGGGCACTATAGTGCGGCTTCTTGCTCCGGAAGACTGTCACTTTTCCCGGGCAATAAGCGCACATGCTCACTGTATTATTTAATTAATAATTATTGTTTTTTTTACAAATAAAAGAAACCTAGACTGATATTTTGTTTTATTTCATTCCTTAATATCTTCATTTGCTAGTTTAAATAAAAAAATAAAGACGAACTATTATATGCATGTTATATACCTACCATATAAACCATCTAATATGTGAAACGGTAGGTAAATGTTTTACATTGTATATCCACAACACCTATCTTATGCCAACATTATTAATCTGTCGAAAATGGTCGTTCCAAAAACTTTGATTATCATCATCTGAATAATACCATCTGGATTTCCAGATTAGATAAATTTTAATATTTTTGTACGTAGTCACTCGCTCAATTTACGTGTGTTCTACTATATAGAACCTTATTAGAGAGCCATTGCTGTCACAGTCATAGTAATGGTGGTAATTACAATAATTGTAATGGGTGTAATGATATGAGCGAGTGCGATGCTCTCACAGCTCCGCGTAAGGCGGTGTTGCCTCACTCGAAGGCCGCGCCTTGTTGGGAGCCGCTGCTGACCCACATGGAGGCAGCCCGCCTTGAGGACACGCCGGTGGGAGCGGACCATGCTACGAGTATGACAAACCAAACGTAATGTGAGGGATGATGCATTAATCCTTAAATAATGATAATGTAATTGATCAAGAATATTTGATAGTAAAAAGTAAAAAGAGGCTTGCATAAAGATATTAGATACCCGTTTTTGAACTTAAACTGATTCGTTATTAAAAGGTTTAGTGCTTTATAACTTGGTGTTCCAAGTGATACTTCTACAAGCTACATGCTATTGGACTCGCTGAAGCGCATGGAAATTCCTAGTCTTAGTTATGTGACATTTCGAAGAGACTTTGAATCGAATGACATTTTTATATTTGAGCCATTCCCATGTAGAAACGTATTTTGTAGGGGCAGTACAATAAATAATTTAAAAGAAAGTAACCAAACTTACAACTTACTTAAGGCTTTAAATAGAATATAGATATAATTAGTTAATAGATTTGTTTGATATATTACCATGGCAACCACATAACTCTTGCCATCCAACAAGTTAAAATATTGCTTATATCCACAGCTCCAATGTTTGCTCGGTTAGTAATTTTTTAACTGTTTGTTTGTTAAGCAAATATGAATGTCTGTTTGTCCGTCACACAACGTCAAGTTATACAAATATTGTAGTGTTTGCATTAAAAACTTAGAGTCAACAGTTATCTTGAGTGGTCATGTTTTGTGAGATTTATTTTAATGATGGTATCCATATAGATTGACCTTTTGTGATAATATTGAAAATACCAAAAAAAAAGGCAAAGGTGGTTGTTATATGCTTATTCATGCACTTAACAAGCCTGTAAACAATCTACTATAGGCCCATAAGAGATATCAGATGCAGATATCATGTAAGTTTCATTTATGAGTAGGAAGATGATCCGTTAGTAAGTTGATCTAATGAACGTTTGTTCGCTTCTGAGGTACCACGACCTTATAGACAGATTGCCTTTTATATTGGTAGTCGAAGAGAAATAATGTATATTTATTAGAGACTTATTGTATGGAGTAAGGACAAGCCCAAAGTCGTGATTTGTGATGTGTTGCCAAACTGCATGATATTGGCATTGAGGCTGCGCGAGAGACAAGGTTCAATGCCAAATGTTTTGAAGATGTAACCTTTAAGTATATTATTATTCATATTTCTATGAATATTATGTTGGTTTTGTATAGTTTAAGGAGACTACCAAAGTTCGAGACGAATCTGGAAGGAAGTATCTGTTATGAGGTTAATGTATGTGACCTGTGCTTGTTACATATTTTATTATCTTGCCAATAATGTTATGTCTGTCTATCAGACATTACATATCGTTTTAATTAAAGTTGAACAACAACTTATAATTGAACATCTGACATATTGCTCTAATATTTTCGTAAGTTACTTTCCGAAGCATTTTTAATTATTATAGTTATTGTGGTAACTCTGTACTACAAATAGTGCTTTTGAAAATATTTGATTACTTGTACTACTTTTATAAAGTTACAAGAGAAAGTCTTCATATTGAGGATCAATTTATTTTAGCTTTTTAATTAATCCCTAAAACATGTCATTTATATAATTAGGGACTTATCGTTAGGTACCCGTATAAGTAAGAAGTGGCTCGCAATAGCAACATAACTAAATGGAAGAGAATGTAGTGTGCATCTTAGAACGTGCGCGCTACTGAGAAGAGATTGTGCAAGCTTAGCAATAAGTGAACGTTTTCTTATAAACATCTCCACAGTATCTTTATATGTTCTGTTATTAAGCAATGAATTACTCTTCACTGAGTGTGACCTCCTCGGAGTTTTGTAAATTTTAATGGAAACTGCATATTGGTTTGTAATGGGTCGAAGAAATGCGTTGATTGAATTATATGAGTAAAGAAAAACTGACTAGGCACCCCTACGAGGGATTCACGAACTTTTGGTGAGCGAAGCAAAGAAGGGAAAATATAATCAGAATTAAATTATTATTATGTCTTATGTAAATAAATGAGTAAATATTTGAGGAAAACGTTACAGAACGTTAGATAATATAGATCACAGAATATAGGTCTATGAATATCAAGTTCTACCTCCGATTGTTGCACACAGTAAGAGTGACCTTATGGCCTGCCTTCTATTTCATGCACAGTAACTACGTGCCGGCTAGGAAAGTCTAGCGCCACATTAGTCCGCGTGGGGCAATCACACTCTAATGTCCACTACAATAACTCTTTACTGCACATCGATGATGCTATCGGTGTACAAGGTATAAGCGAAAGCGGGAGCGGTTAAACTATCTAAGTAAATCTTCAGTAATGCTGGTTTTTCGAAAACTAAAAAGGGTTGGGACGCGCAACGCAAATTGCCAAAAAGTATCAAAATAAAATATATAAATAATAAACTTTTATTAAATGAGTCTGTTATGTAATGTAAAATAAGAATCTCCTGTAAAAAATAAGAATACACTAAATACCTCCATTTTTTTATTTTACTATAATAATACTTACGTACGGGTAATATTATTATTATGAAACGAAATTCAAGAAATGATCTTAAACTCTGTGCTGTATATCGCTGTAGCTTATGACTTGTGCTGCAATAGACGTGTGAAGAGGGCACGGTTGCTCAACGCGTCCGCGGCATTGCGCAGGCGCACGACCTCTGCCCCCGTCCACCGCGCACTCGCATTGTGCTCACTCAGCTATCGAACACTTATTACTATAAAAAACTTGTGTAACTTGCCTTCAATATAAGAGGTTTTTAAATTTCTAAATTAATAAAAATGGATATGCAGATTTAACTTAATTGTTTATTTTGGGAATTAGGTATCTAGTTCAAAAATATGAAATATCTGCGTAAGAAATTAACGTAGCACATCGTTGCTTCAACTGTATTGTTTTGAATGTAATCGACCATTGAGGTCAGTGGCCATACGCACGGTTATTGAATTTCGAAAGAATAATTAATTAATATTTATGCGGAAGAGTACATCTGATGTAAAGTTCTTTTTTTATTTTGCTTGTTTGAACGTGACAACCATGACCACGGTTTGGTGGTTCGATCCCTGCAAACGTTTAAGATATATTCAATCAAAAAACCCAGAGTTGAACAAAACATGGTTATCTCGTTTCAGCATTGAAATCGGTATGAATAAAAGATTTTGAAAAGAATAACTATTCAGCAGTCATTGCTTAGAGTATTATAAAACCAAAACGCCCATTTTATTATACAGAAGACATAATGTAAAATACAAAATGATAGTTTGACCTATCACATAAATGTAATTTCTCTGAAATAGGTGAATCCTGCAAGACTGGAAGCCGACCACAACATGGTTCGGGAAAAGGCTAGGCAGATGTAATGCTGACAGCATTATGTAACTCGTAATAATAGGCGAGGTAACTTCTTAAATGGTTCTACTAAGCAATGCTACAGTGTAAGTATATTTCATAGATTTCAGTGGTATATACTGTGCTTACAACATGATTGCGAGTGCATCTTTCAGTGAGTGCATGACTTGCGAAAGGCTCTCGAGTTCAAAGGTAGCTGTGTGCGGGGACAATTATGACAGCCTTGCGGATGTGTTTAGATCGTACCATTTATTGCGATATATATTTTGGCGCGATTTTGTAAAATATTTTTTTTTACCGTTAACTCTACTTACACCAAAAATGTAATTCAAATTGAAGCATTGTAGTAAGTTACGATTTCAAGCTAGCTGTAAAGAATACATTTTATTTAAATCGTTATCGTCAAAGATAATTAGAATACAAATATTTTTGCCAGCGAGGACCATAGACTATCACTCACCTGATGTTGCGTTAGCGCGTCAGGTGTGGGGGTTGGATGTCTTATTGCGTGTCTGTTTGTTCTGGCGTTGCGCGGCCGGTGGTTCGTGGTGCGTTTCCGCCGGATATGAACCGACCCTTAGGGTGCTGTCTATTTTTTTTGTATTGTTTGACGTTCGATAAGTGCTACTGTGTAGCCTATATTGAATAAAGAATATTTGAATTTGAATTTGAATTTATCATTACTCAATGAAAGATAAGCAAAATAAATATCTACATATAGGTAAAGAGCTCAACAGATTTCGTCGATCATTTCGTTATTTCGCCACACATTGCAGTTTATTTCCCTTTTTATAATAATAATATATGACAATGTGATCGTGTACAGGATTGCTGCAACATTTAATAAATAAAGTATTACTTTCACATTTCCATAAAGTTCGCATTTTATTGCACGAAGACAACAGAGCGATACGATGCGCTGATCGACGCAGTTATTGTTTGAATTTTGACACAAAACTTCGACACTTTAAAAGTTTTTATATTTTAAATGTGTGTCGGAAAATACTACTTCCTTTGCACACGGGTAAATTAAATACCAATTATTATTGATACACAATTGATCATATCTTTAGATATCCTTCTAACGGTGAGAAAATGATTGGAAAAAGAAATCGCTATTTAATTACTAATACGAGCTTCACCAAAGATCGAACAGCAAATTAAAATTTAGTTTTGAATACTAAAATATGTATTTGGAATTTAGTTTTTAATACATGTAGTTTCTATTTGGTTTTACATATTGAAGTTTATGTCTTTTAGGTAATAACCTAGGGGCTCGCAGTCCCAGCGTTTATCTGTGTATACTGTGTGAACTATGTAAATATGTTGAAGTGATTCTTGTAACAAACGTTATGTTCGTGTGAAGCAACATAAAGATAATTGAATAACAAACGTTTATATATGAAGTCAGTTACGTAAGTGAGGTAATAAAGCCGCGACGTGAGCAAAGTCACGGCGAACTGCTTTACTTTATGTTGTGTTGCAAATGCGGCGCAAGCACAGTGCGTGCGGTGCGTGCGATGCGGGCGGTGCGTGCGGTGCGGCACGGATAGTCGTGCGAGTTGAGACTGATGAAAGATTTTCTTATCTTGCTGTCATCTCATCTCATAATCGTATTTAATTATTACTAAGATTTACGCAAATATTGCACATTGTAAACAAACGATTTTGAAGGAAATTATCTACTTACCCTGCAAAGGTATCAAGACGTTAAGGCTATAAATTTAATAAAAAATTAAACACTTTTCTATTAAAACATTAGGAATGAAATAGAATATTAATTTATATTTTTGTAGCTGTTTGTTTCCGGCGAGAAATGACGTTTTAAGTGTCGACAGATTTTTAATTCGTCTACGATCTGATCTTGTAGAACTAGTTTTTGTTATGAGACAAGAAATCGGATAGATGTAGACAGACATTTCTTCTAGATTGTGAGTATATGTTTTTAAATATTTTTTGACGTGCGACGCTTTCCATTCATTCATAACATCTAAAAATTATATCCTGGTTGTTTTATTAATAGCTGGTGGTGCATACTCCATTATTTTTAACAACAGTTTTGAAGTTATTATTAAAGTAACAGGATGCAAGCACTACATAATGTTTTGCACTCTCCTAATTTCAAACTTGGTGTCTAGTCCGTCTCAAAATTTGAGCTCTATATCCACTACCACAGCGACTAAGTATGCAAAGAGCAACGTGCATAACTTTCTTGTGCATGTTGTAAACAGTTACCAATTGTTTGGCGAAGGGAAGTAATTGTTTGGTTCAACAAAATTAACATTATTTGCAGTCGCGACAACCCGCTCGTGAAAACGTTATGAACCTGAACAGCTCTGTTATGGACAAACTTTTGAGCGTCGATAAGTTAATGTAAGTAAAGTAGGGCGGAACTTCTGAATAAAGAAATTGTCACCACATCAAAAGTTATTTATCGGGAGACAAATGGAAAACGAGTACGTACAGGATGTAACATCTTGCTGGGAAAAAGTATTAATGCGAATAAAATGTTATGATGAGTTAATAAATAACAAAGCAATAAAATATGAAGTGATGTAGTAAATAAGGCCGTATAAGGTCGTATCATAAAATCTTGGCTGGTTACATTTTATGAGAAACATGTCGCCGAACTTTTATCACATCATTTTGTCAAGACCATAAACAGTTTTCTTTTATTTGTGCTAAATCTGGCAAAAAAGTATTATAGGATCAGATGACTACATACTTCCTATAAGATACCTAGATTTCTATTTTCATCACAAACGACCTAGGTGAACTATGCGGAAAAACCAAATTCAAAACCAGTTGACAAATATTTAGAGTTAATAAATTCTAGATTAATAAACATGAATATATTTAGAAACTATTGAGAGAGATTTGCATCCTAATAAATATCTGTTCATTTGTTTTTGTCTGGCAGACAGTAGAATGGTCTGAGATCCGGATCGTGGCAGACGTGGCTACTTAGCTGCAGATCGCAGTGTTAGTAATTATGATATAATCTCGACACACGATAGCTTCCGAGCCAGGAAACCGCCGCAAAAACAACTCAACCGCCGTGTCCGCAGGGCTGCCACAGCATACTATTTTTAATATAATGACTTATTATCGTACCCTAGTTAAAATTAGTAGTATCACTTAGTATATTTTATTTGGACTTAGATATCAATTCTTCGAAAATAATTTAAGCCTCTTAGTCTTTCTGAATAAAACATTCCTTACTGATAATATTATGTATTAAAAGCTTCCTTAGTATATTATGTACCTTGACCAAGAGATAGGTATTCATAAGGGTGTCAAAGTGTTTAGTGATGTTTGAAAAAAGGACAAGCTATTTTTGTATCACCTAGCAACCCTATGTCAGGATGGTAGTGAAATATATTTGTTACATAAATATACGTGTTTGTTGCGTCAGCAATAAACATTCATATCAATTCATTCACACTTTTAGTCCGAGCGAAGAATGTATGCTCAATGAAGTATCTTTCTTTATAAGGTTTATTAATGGGTACTAGTGCTATCTCTGACTAAAGTCTTTGGCGATCTAAAAAAGTCTTCTAAATAGCTTTGGGCTTTTAAAATTTTACAATATCGAACGAAAGGTTGGAGCACAGATGCTCCTTTTTTATTCGATTGTATTATTAGTAGTACCGCATCTAAAATAAATTTACTATCTTGGTGGCACTAACTGTTTCGATAAACATTCGGTTTCAACAGGGTTACGTAAGGTGCACCTGTTGGCTGATAATATCGCATTCCGGAAACCAGGCTTCCTTCGGTACTAGAATCAGGTAAGTTATAGCAACGGAACTGCCTTCAACAGGTGCATAAATTAATAGGCTTATCGATTTTCATTACCTAACTCCTTCGAGACGAAGAGACCGATATTATGACCCAGTGAAAGTAATTTACTTAAAGTTTCAAAACCGAAAGGGATTCCAAATTCATCCAATCACCCCTGATTGGAAAACAGATGTTTTAACAAATAACAATACTGTTCCTGCAATTGTAGAGTAAAAAAAATGTTCTGAGTAATATTAAACATTTTAATTAACCTTCACCTAGTCGTACATACTCTTATAAGGCAGATGAAATTTTGCTTACCTAAAAATTGGTGGTGTTCAACGTATCCATGAGATTTGTTAAAACTTCTGCCAGACTTCGATTAATTAAAATACCCCCTGGTTACCACACGCTATTCCGATCCCACTGCTGCTCAGCAATTTCCTTTCTAATTTTATATTTGCATGTGTTTTGCATTTATGTTTTGGTTAACAAAACGGTTCTGGGAACAAAATCTATATGCACACCTTAGCTAGAGCGTCTTACAGAACTAAAGGAACCTGCAGAAAATAGTGTTAAAAGACATAATCATATTTTTTCATTTCATTGTCAATAGACCATATTTGAGAATTACATGAGGGCTTTACTTTAGCCTCGATAAAATTATTTGAATGCCTAGCATTGAAAAATTTAATGCTCATCAAAACTGAACAAAAGATGGACTGCACAAGAGATTCATGATTATATGTGCTCGAAATTAAAATATAAATAAAATAAAATTTGTTATACTTATATTTATTACTATCGTTTATATACCTGAAATAGCAATCAAACTTAGTTTATCTTTAAATGGAGCTTTTACTAAAGTTCTTCCTCTGGTACCTAGGGACATCAACAGAAGTATAGGCTCTTAACTTTAGCCGAAAGGGATTGTGTTAAATTACATAAGGCTTACGGCACAAAGAGCTTTAAGCTCATTTAGGACGCCATAAAAGGTGGCTGTGATCTCATAAACCGCTCTACATTGTCTTTGAAAGCGAGCTCGAGCGAAGCTTTCTATATTTGATAAACATAACCGAAGTGATTGGAATAGATCGTGATACGGATGTGACTTCGAGTTTTTTCCTGCCATGTTGTTATAATTCCAAATGTTAGGCTTAATCCTCTGCGGTTCGGGCCACGAAAATCGCGGTGGCATTAGCAGCGATGAGATAGCTTATAGTTATTATATATATAGTTCCATTATTCCTTCTATTGTCGATTGGTTTCAAGATTTTGTTTACGTTGCCTTCGGAATTAGTGGAAAATCTTATCTGGCTTTGTAATTTATAAAAACCTACATAACGTAGTCGTATAAAAATGTAGGTAATGTTTAGGAACGGCTAATTTGTGCTTACTTAAACTTCCATGTGGAATGTTTAATGTTATACACCATATTATTTTGGAGATTTTGATGTACCTAACCGTCACTAAGTGGTTCTTTTATAGAGTGCTGCAAAAGGGCTGTGTCAATTTAGGTTCAGCTTTACTTTATTCATGTTTCTGGACGCAACCTCAGTGTGAGTTTTCCAACAAATTAGGAACCCATGAATTGATAGAAAGTTTGGTGATTAAAATTTGATTGAATGAACATAACTAATCGAAGTATCCATCAAAACACCATCAAACCGCGTTTTATTTCTACTGCCATAAACCCCATACAATCGAGTTCCGTAATTAAAGCCATGACGAACATTATGAGTGTGTTATTACAGAGTTACGACAAACGCTGTCATTACGACACCCTATTCAGCAATAGTCAAAAATTTCAAAAGCTGCTTCTGCGCATTTCCCTTATCTCCAAACCGCTAATAGGGCATAATGACGGAATGATGAGCGGAGCTCGTGGCCGCGCGGGGCGGCAGGACGGTTGCGCAGGCGCTCCTCGCGGTGAAAGTTGTGCGCGGGGAGGGGGCGCCTATATCAGGCGGCGCCTGCTCGCGCGCACCACTCCGCAGCCTCTCAGGTGAGATATGGACACTACTGCCAGCCAGGGTACAGAAGGCCACAGCCGCACGCATAAACAATCACAGTTGCCGCGAAATCAATTAAATTAAACCGATATTAGAACGATTAATCGTAACTGATAACTGTTATCGAGACTGCTGGTAGGCCTTCTGAATCTTGATATTCAGTGCTAATACGACGACAAACCCCTCGATAGTGAAATGTGTTGAAAAAGTGGTAAAAGTGTGTGTTGTACTGATTAGCGTCTCGCGGCGCACGCGCATTGATACGCATCTCGTCCGCGTTTATGTAACATCAGCTATTAGGAAGAGGTCTGTGCTTCTAGAAATATCTAAAGATTATTATATGATATGTTTTCATAGAAATTGTGAGCATAATACCTAGTAAATATCGAAGACCGAACATTGCAGCTTTTAGTGAGCTTTCGTACTGTTTAGGGGTTTGTTGTCAGTCTGTTCCACACCATCCTTGTGTTGCATTCTGTTACATGATATCTGTCGTATCCCGCAGTTGGTGCTCCTCGTGTTCCGCGCAGTTTTCTTCTCCTTCCTCACAATGAAGTCCGTGGTGCTGTGCGTGCTGGTGCTGGTGGCGGCGGCGGCGGCGGCTCCGCAGCGCGAGGGCGCCGCTTACACGCGCGAGGCCATCAAGCAGGCGCAGAGCACACACCTCATCCCCAAGGATGCTGAGATCCAGAAGGTAGGCCGAACAACACAAACACAACACAATACGTATTTTTCATCATATCATTTACAAATTAGACACATTACGAAAAAACACTAATATTTCAAATTATCATTTTTTTTTCTGTGATGTCATTGAAAGTAAGGACGTAAGGCATTATTTTGAATAACTAAGAGATTCAAAAAGTACAAAAATATTTTTACGCATCTACGGTCTATGACATAATCATAAACTTTTATAACTAGCTTTCGGAAACAAAATGCCACATCTCTAAACTTGTACCATAACACTCACATGCAAAGCACGGCGCTATTCATGGCGGCGCACGCGCATGCTAACGATTCCAGTAAACATCTAATTACCAAGACTGTGACATTCTCCCTTTGTTAGCTCACTTCCTCGTCAATCAATATTCATCCGCTCGCGGCTACGGAAGCTAGGGTCGGTAACAACTTTGAAGAAATGAGGCATTACACTCCTAAGTTACACTCATTATAATTTTTATTAATGCGATCCCATCTTGCCTAATGAATGCCCAAAAACGTTTTATTTCTGTTTTGGGTTTTGAATTGAATCCATTAGGTATTAAAATTTGTATAGATTGTTTGTGACATATGTTTTCATCCATCAGGTACAAGAAGGTATCGAGCTGGCGGCGTACGAGTCGATCCCCGTGAACCAGAGGATCAACCTGTACGAGATCCTGGGCGACCAGGTCCCGTCCGAGGTCATCAACAACCTGCAGAGCCAGATCGACCAGGTCGGCCGCGAGTAACGCCGCCAAAGCAGTGCTTCAGGACACCAGTAGCGGAACTCATCACCCGAACAGAACATATGCGCAAATTCAAGAATTACAAATAGAAAATTTAAATGGGCTGGTTGACAAGGTCTTTGGACCTATTTAGTGAATTTCAAGTACCAGAATTCGTCATCCAAAGCCTACTAGTCGTCAAGAAATTAATTTATATATTTCCACATCAGTCATCTGCGTCGTAAATTCGCTCAAAAATTGGAGATCCCTGACGACATGGCCTCGCCTCACGCCGCCCGCCGAGCCCTCGAGAGGCTGACTATTGCGCAGCTACCCTTGGCTGATGCAACCGCTACTGGCCCCAAGTGAAGACACCGTCGAGTTATATTTAATTTATTGGTGACGCAAGTCGAGTAGAGACAGTGAATGTGATATTGTGCAACATCACAGTTTTATACGTTTGTACATAAATAATGTTAATAAATAAATTGGTCGTGCGATGTCCAACCGGCTGGTTTTGTTTGACGTAATCCGTAGGGACAATGCTCTGGTGGCGGTCGGCGGCGAGCGATGCGATCAGATCCCTATCTCCGTTACATAACGCGGAAGATCGCGATATCACGCCGACCACCGACCGCTGACACCGACTCGCGTTATGTGCTCAGCTACTCAATATTCATATACTTTCATCTTGATAAACGAACGTTTAGATCGGATCTCGAATCCGGTCTTATGCTAACAACTTACAAGTTGCTTCGATAACACTATGCTAATTAGTGATTGGCTTAACGTAAATATTAATGTTGCCACAAAAGCTGCTGATTCTAAAGTATCAATGACATCTTTAAGGTCATTACTACTTACAAAGCAACATAAGTCTGAGCAAACAAAATCTATAATGTGGTCTATGGCAGTTTATTTTATTAATTTCACTACTTCCTTTCCTGATTTTGTTCCAGATTAATATTTTTCTGCCGTTAGATATCAAGCGGCTCTTTACTGGCATAGCTTTTCAAAACACACTATAACTTATCTGCTAAAACCTAGAGCTTAATGAGGATAGATAGATTCTCAAAATATATTTCAAGAGCAATTATCCTCCTATAACCCCGTTTTTCAATTCGTTTTGTGCTGATCTGAGTCATATACGCAATATTTACGCATACATGTTTACAAAAAGAAGGTATAGCATTACAAAACAGAAGGTTTTTGAAGGTATCAGTTGTCAAAATTCAAGGGCATTCAGAGTTTAACGTAATCGTGGACCATTATCTCTGTATTTGGTAAAAGCAATTTAAATGCGTTGATCGCACTGTTATGACGAAAGCGTTATTGAAATACTAACATGTCATTAAGGGGTTGTTAAATCAACAGAACAGTTGATTAAAGAAAAGCAGTGATACGTTTTTTTAATTTGAATTTTATATACTTTATCGTTGCTGGCTGATATTATTCTTAAAATTGTGATCATTCCATAACGTGAAGATCAGTAAAAAGATTGTTTTCAATACGAATATCGTATGTATGACGTCAGTATTAACAAATTTCTTTGTACCAAAACTTTTGAGCTAAGAATATGAATAATGTCTGAAGTCTATAAGTAAGTAGTAAGAGGATAATCCAGATTCTGCCAAATCCGTGGGCGCAGTGTATCGGCGTGCCAATTAAATGAGACGCGCTCATTGGCCCATCGCTCCTTATTAGGTAATTAGAGCATAATTAACCGCAAGTCACAGGCTGACAGGCCGGTGAAGAAACTTCAATAACTATGTAGTATACTACAGTACACACTCGACAAGGTTCTACGCTAGTACATTATTAATGGAGAATTGCTAAGTTATCTAGGAGTCTTAGTTTAGCTCTAACTTATTCAGCAATTGTAGAAACTGTCTCTTTATGTGTACATGTATATATTTAAGTATTTAAATACCTTGAAATAAGCATCTTATACAAGACAAAGGTTTAAAGTTGAAATAGTAAATACGTGGAGAATTGCTCATAATTTTAAATTTCTAAAATCATAATATTTTTTAAATTCTATTTCCACATAAACATTTCTGGTTTGCGGAATAACTAGGTGCATTTATTCGTAGTCACAAACACATTACGTGTGACGTTTTATGTACATTATACTTGTATTGGGCAATGAGGCGAAAGTTTAATAACTCTACGTGTCGTCCATTAGCCGGTCTATTTAAATGAACTTATAATTGATAGCCTGCTAGACGTTAGCTAACGTAACCTTTTGCGGAACTGAAAGTAAATGAAACATGGACTTCATTACATTTCATAATAATAGAGAATCTGCCGCCATATTGTATGACGTCACTCCTGATAAATAGATGTTGAATTTTTCGAGGAACATCAACTTGTCCTTTATCAATTATGTTGCATGCCTCTAAGCTTTTATATAAAAGTAAACTTATTCATAAACTTTTGACTTTACCAGACTGAAGTTTAGCATATTGTTTATTTTACCTCATTATTTATCTACACAATTTTAAGATTTTAATCAGTGATTTTTAGATTGTTAAAAGGTGTAACTTAAAAAAAAAATAAACACAACGTTACGGCACTTAACAGTCGCATTATATTATGTTGTATGTTGGGTATGATAAAAACTAGCTAAATCTGTAGAACTGAAAGTAGTTGGGCTGCAAATAAAACCACACGTATGGAATGCGATATGAATATTAACGTTAGCTTTAGAACTAGTTATTTGGAAACATACAGGATACTGGACAATTTAGTTTTAAAGAGAGTGGTGTGGCTAACAAAAAACCCAACAAATTTGAGCGGTTGCAGCATTTTGTTCCGTAGCTTTCTTACAGAAAATAGGGTTTAGAGGAAAATAAAGAAATCGAGTCAATGTTCTTGTAGTAGGTGTAGCGATACTAGTCATTTTAATAGTTCAATGTAATTAATGAACAATCGAAAATTATTTAGTCTTAGGTCGGTTAGATTAAATAAGCTTTTCACTTTTCCTAATGCAACCCTAAAACAGCAGGCATTCACACGTGCGCCACACATACCTAAACGTTAGCTAAGTACTCTTTACAAATATAATATAAAGTTTTTAAGTAAATCGGAATTTGGAATACAATCACTTCTTTCAGTTATTTTCTGAGATTAATAATGGTTATGAATATAAAAAAAAAACATTATTTATCCATAACGAAGTATGCAAATGAGCATCCCTGCCTACCTTCCCAGACAACAGTCGTAATGATAAGTAAGGACGTGGTAAGGACGGAAGGTCGTCGTGCAAGATTCTTGCGTTTCAATCATTGTCGCCACTTGTCATTCTGGTTCCACTAATGATTATGGGACTCACACAAATGAGGTTCTTGACCCCGAGCTTTACAACACATCTGCGTTCAATTTAATTTCGTATATTTATTTACTAGTCTTCTATTTAAGTGTTAAACCTGTATGGAGAGGTCAATATCATTTTGTTTGGTAAGGTAGAGTCACGTGTTAGATATATGGCGTGATGCGCCATAGAAGTAAAGATTAATAATTATTTTAATATGTACTAAACGCAAAATCTTCTAAATATTTACGAATATAATATTGTTTGCTAAGGAATACCTACTTGGTTTTTCAACACGAAATATTAAACATCCATGACGTTTAGTTCAATCTCTAATGTTCTTGAAAGCTCCATTTTTGCATGAGAAGTCCAATACCGGCTTCTCTCGCCAAATAATAATATACAAGTCTAAGGAATGTGGCTGTTATGGAATAACAAAATATTTTTCTAATTTAATTGGGTTTTAAGCCTAACCTCATAAAATTAAATGGGTTTTCCTGGTGTTGAAGGTCACCTCTGAATGCGTAATAAAAGCCTAAACTTTCCAACTAGTGGGACAATTAAATTTCCCACTACAGAAAATATGATTAGGAATAAAGATGACACTTGTATACAGGTAGGCTTACATGCAGTATGGTGTTATTATGTTGTCAGTAGACCTACACTTTCTTTTAGTGAAAGAACATAATATAATTATTCTAACTGTAAGTATATAGGATGTCTTTTGTTAGGTATAAAAACATGGTATGGTAAGTTAACAAATAAATTTCAGTGTTACATGTAAATAAGGTAATCACAGTATTCATGTTTTGAAAATAGTTATAAAGAGTTTCTCAGATTTGCGACAATGTAGAGTTGAATTCATTAGTACCTGATGTGCTAATATGATGCCTAAGGTTTGAAATATCTGTAGATCGTGTATGAAATGAAAGTTTGTAAATGTGACGCAGGTAAGTACTAACCATTCTATTGCCTAGCGATTAGACTTTTACAATAAGGATGGCAAAACTATAATTATTTGTGAATTTAGTGTCATCTACATTTGCAATTGCATTAAAGTAAGTATGCAAGCGAAATGATGCGAAGCCACGATCCACTAAAAATCTCTATATGACTATGGGTTTGTTTATAAAGAAAACTAATTAATAACATAGAGTAATTTAAAACAGAAAGTTCACGAAACATGTTTTGTCAAATGTTTAAAAAATAACAGTGATCAGCGAGTCCCAAGCGTGCGGTCCTGGCTTTCGGAAGGTACGTGAGTTCGGTCCCGGCCAAGTGTTACGCGACGGCGTTACGCCACCGGCGCAGGAGTCGCCGCGAATAGTAATCACTCATAGCGCGTCACGATCAAGGAGAAAGTGTTCTACACAGTCATTTGTTATCTAAGGATGCCAGAGATGTGATGAGACAGTTCTAGAAGGTAGGGGAAGGGAAGAAATAAGGGAATTATCTACATTTTATAAATTTTGTGGTAGTCAAACATGACCGTAAGAATTACAAACAGTCTGCCATATATATTTTTGATGATTTGTATAAAGCAAATAAATTAAACCTAAAAATAATATTATTTAGAAATGTGTTAATTGAATAATAAATCAATATAATTTAAGTTGATTGTAAAATTAGGTTTTAGCACGGAACAGAAATGTTTTTTCTGTTCCGTGGGTTTAAGTATGAAATAAATGTTAGTAACGCAGAGAGACTGAGTCTCTCTGCGTTACTAACATTTATTTGACCCCACAGTCAAACCATTACTACGGTTTTGTGAGGCTTAGTTTATAAGTTTACTTACCAACATGTATAAGAATAAATAAATAATACAAAAAACCCTTCTCTTGGAAAACAAGTCTTAATATTTTGGAACAAAAAAAAAAATACTTCCGTTTACTTTCCTCCACGCAATGTTTTCGAAAATAATTCAAGTCACATTTTGCAAAAAGAAAAGTCTATGGGCGCAGTGCCAACAGACTCAAACGTCACAAACATAAAATCCCCGTAAACCTTTAGGTACTGGTTTTCACCAACGTAAGGTCAAAGATCCTATAACAATAAATGGTCAATAAACCTAACTCTACGTAATGGTCACGGCGGAGTTATCGTTCAGTGACAGCTCGCTATATCGATGACCATTCTGTTTTGCTGTCTCTACGTGTCTCTCTATAAAGATACCGGATTAACGGCTAATAATTAATAGTAAAGTAGGTATGCGGTAATAAAATTAAATTGCCATAATTTGTCTTTCGACCTTTAGAAGGGAAAACAATTACATAAATAGATTTATCTTGTAATTTTTATTGTGATTATTAAAGATGCTTACTAATTACTACCCATTAATTAATTTAAATCATTTTTTTCAATTTTTCTCACGTTTTTTGCAATTTTCAGTGCAGTACCGGGTTGTATGTTGATAAAAATATGATCCATCCATCTCAAGCTAAACTACATCTTCATTTCTAGCTTTCAGACATAACAGTACTTATTTATCTAAGTTATTGTTAGATAACATATTTTATAATAGGGAGGGGGGGGGGGGTGGACTAATAAATATCCACCACGCTAGTCCGATGCGGGTTGGTGGACGCCAGAGCCTCGTTTGTTATTTAGCAGCGTGTACCGCGTGCAGGTGAGGTTGGCTTGGGTCCATGAAGATGTTGATAGGACCCCATACACCAGGACGCACGTGGCCAGAAATCGCAAAGGACAAGACAAGTTTGGAGGACGGAGGGGGAGGCCTTTGTCCAGCTGTGGGATCTGATGTAGGCTATTAAAAAAAAATGTTAGATAACAGCAAATAAGGCGAACGTTGTTCAATTAATTTCCTTGTGTTCAATGAATTGGACGAAAATTAATCTTAAAATACGTACAAACAGTAGCCATAAAGTTGTGCAAGCATGGCGCCAACTGCGTCATTAAGGATATTGTATTATGTGGCGGGTATTAAAGTTGTGATGACTTCGATGAAAAATATATTATATATGTTTTTGATAATGTGTATGGTCATTCACATGTTCTGAGGGTGGGCGTTTATTTTTATGATCAAAATGTGTTCCGAAAATAAATTAAGGGTCTGCTCAGCACAAAATGAGTAATAAACTAATTGGCCGAAAAAAGCGCCATAAGGAATTATATTTATGCTTGGTGTACGTTCAGACCAGAGTTTTTTAGATTTTTGGTGAAGGTCCTGCTTGAAGGCCCTGGGTATCCTCTGCAAAAATATGTCAGATGTCTGATAACTCTGATGAGAACTAACATTTTGCTACTAGCAACGCCATCTATAGCTATCAACTGGAGTCATCAGCTGAGGCACTACTACATGTGGGTGTAATACTGACGTCGTAGCGTTGCATGTTGTGCTACATAGATGTCGCTGCCTGACAATAGTTTGTTAATTTGCATAATCATCAGCCACTGAAGCTGTAAATCCACACTCGAACTAATTGCTAAGCTTATCTGTGTCCTCTTAGAAAGCAGTCGTCATCGATAAGGTTTAGGTATCACGAAATAGATCTATATTAATAATTTCACCAAGTAATTATTTTTAAAGACTGAGACTAACAAAATATACTAAAAGATTTATAAGGGTGGAGATTTAAAGGTCAAGGGTTATAAAACACTGAAAATTGTGTCTATAATATATAAAACTAATTGTAATTTACACTGTCGTTATAACTATGATCCTCCATCAGTAACAGCAGAGGGCGGGTAAAGGTCCAGTGTTACCATATCCCAGCACTAATTGGCGCGTTAATAGTGATGGGGCGCGCGGCGTGCGCCGGCGCATAGCGCGCGGCAGACACATTACATGCGTCGCGCTACTGATATTACACCTCGTAGACATACCCGCGTAATACTCGCATTAATTACCTTTATGGGACATTAACAAGTTAGCTAATTGCTAGGTTCATTTTGTTGAAACCAGATATTTATACTTGTATGTACGTATTTAGGTAGGCAAATATTTTCTTTTTTGGCTTTGAAAAAGGAGCTAAAGTTTTTACTTAGTAACTTTGTTCATATCTTTTCAATTCCACTAATTAACATACCCTATTCACTAACTAACCCAATATAAACGGGTTTATAAAAAGATAAGCATTCGTCTTCTCTGTCATATTTGTCTTGGTCTGACTCTACCTTCAGTCTTCTTTACACAAATATCATTCGAATTTTTAGTCCAAGCTTTTATATGCAGTCAGTAAAACTTAAATGGAATTTTTACAAAAACTTACTTTCAGAGTCTCTAAAACTTTGTTACTTTGGTACCTACTCACTTCTGAGTATCTTCATAAACTATGTTAGGGCTCCCAGGCTGGTGGATTCAGCTGAGTATTACAATGTTTAGCACATTTATAACAAATTAGTAAAACTGTGCTTTTGTTAAGTGGCCAGGCCTCCCGTTACAGAGCACATTGCTTCGTGAGTCTTCGCAGGAAACAGCGCACCTCGTGGTGGCGTGGTGACGCAGCCGCCGCCTGGTATTCTTTCAAGTCCCACCGACACAGGATGCGACTCTAGATAGATGGTTTGATTGCCTGCAGACCATAAAAATAATAGTATAAGTATACTAGCTCCGTTATACAGATACTTAACTTTTTATAACATTAGGAGAATTAAGAGCACTATCTTGTTTATATTTGGCCATGCTTGATAATTGCCGATTCCTTTTTTCATGAAATATCTTGTAACAACAATTATATAAATTATTTGGGGTCACATTTGATTTCAGGTCACTCGCATAGGCCATCCTAAATGTAGCAAAGCCTGTGTTTTGGCAACCAGATAACGGAAAATCATACGTTTTAAACTTTGATTATATAATGACTAGATGGAGCGTCACCCTACATTCATACCAAAGACAACTAGACGCCATTTTAAGTATGTGTGCGTGCAGGCGTCGTTTTACACTATACGTCAATGTCTCAGTGTGCGTAAATAGTGATACCAGCTATTATAAATTCTCCCATAAATCACATTAAATAAAGACGAATAATTATAAAAATATTTACTTATTTTAGTTGTATGTTAGTATTTATGTGCTATTATTCAATTTAAGTGTATTTTAATAATAATAAAAAAATATTTTAATTTTTTTTTTATTAAGTATTTACTTGTTAATTCAATAAAAAAAAAGAAATTTAGAGTTGTGTGTTTGAATGGAGTATTAAATCAACTACAATATTAAAACATAATGAGATATACTTTAACATTGAGTTATTTATATTTTTACTTTTTATTTTATTTTTTATATGTAAAAGTACATCAGCGAAATTTTATAAACGTAACGATAAACCAACAAAATTTCCCACAAAAATGGGAGAATCAAAAACAGAAACTGGCAACACTGATAAAATATGGCGTGATTTTGGTTATCTAAAAAACAAAATTAATTATAAAGTTTCTTTAAATAGTGTGTAGTAGTTTTAGTGGTAGGTGATGTGTGTTGGTATTTTTTAGCCTTCCTTTTTAATTCCAGCACACTTTAGAAGCACATAATGTCATTTTATCGCTGTGAAGTGGTTATTCCTTAGAGCGCGTAAAACGTAGTGTCACGAAAGCGGCACGATCTGTACTGGTGGCGGGAAAGTACTTAACAACCACTTTTGGTTGTTATTTTTTGACACGTCTGCACGCACTTGACAGTCTATCTAGACATTATATAATCAAAGGTTTTAAATAATAAAATCCAGAAACAGAACACATGATCATGCTCATCACAAAGATTTTGTTCTGGGTGGGAATAAAACCCACAACGCGTGGCTAGTAAAATGCCGCTGAGTCGTTTTATTCAATATACTCTTGCAGTTTTTCCATGGGAAAATAATGCGAGTAATCCGCACAGTATTTATCCAATAAGAGGAACGACGTCCATTAATTATGTCCCCGGGTGTATCGGATCTATTGATTTCACACCACAACGCCGCCCGCGCCGCCCGCGCTGAGCGACCGCGGCCGCCATTACGCCGGTATTTAGGTTGGCTATTTAAATTGTCACTCGCCGGGATCAGGGTTCCCTGGGACAGTGAGGGGATAGCTCCAAACAGGATGTTGTCCGAATCAATCCATACTATTATTATAAATTCATAAGCAACTCTGTCTCTCTCTCTGTCTCTCTCGGTCAGTCGGTCACGCTTTTATGGCTAATCTGCAGAATCGATTTTAGTAAAAATGCGATGTACTAAGATTTAACAATAACTTCTGTATAAGTAAGTATGCACTGTATTTCAGGATCACGTATCGTCGATCGTAGATATCACTAAACAGTTTAAATCAGTAAATAACTTAAAATTAAAAGTAAATGTTAATGACCTTTAC
This sequence comes from Autographa gamma, assembly GCA_905146925.1. Taxonomy (NCBI): domain Eukaryota; kingdom Metazoa; phylum Arthropoda; class Insecta; order Lepidoptera; family Noctuidae; genus Autographa; species Autographa gamma. The sequence continues at coordinate 13,045,050 of LR989854.1, forward strand.
ATAATGAGCAGTGTTCGCTAATTAAACTTACTCTAGTGGAATACTGCTGGCGTAACAAAGTGCTCTAACTGTGCTCCATAACACTGTGCACCCATATTATGCAGGAACTTATGAAAGCTCACAAATTAAAACATTGTTTTCATTACCATCTTTCTATATCTATTGCCATAGGTTAAGTCATCAAAATAATATAATCAAGTAGTTCATGTGAAAAAAATGTAAACCTAGGTTTGATTGAATTACTATTGACATGGTAATTGACCTGAGTATACGCCGCACTTAAGTATTGTAGGCTGACTGATCTAATATTAACTGCACATCTTCTAGTAGTATCATAATAATTATACGTGTGTATAAATAAAATAATCACTGGTTAAAATAAAGTATACAGAACCAACAAATTCCATAGAATTATCAAACAATTTAGCAAAAACCAATTTAATCCACATAAAGAGGCGAGCAAATAATGACGCGTCACGAATAACTTCAGCGGTTCTCGAAATCATCCTCAAAGACACGCGACACTTAATTTAATAGGGACTACTTAAGTATAAGATTACTAAGTGAGTTACATTTTTCAACGCGCTTTTTGCCGTTTAGGTGATCTTAATTGGTGGTTAGAATGCCGGCGATCGCGGCCGCGTCGCGGGAACTAACGGTGCGGCGCTGGCGGCGCGGCGGCGCTGTGTGTGTCCTGCCTTACTCGTAATGCGCTTTTAATTAATACAAAAAAATCTATTCTTTTTTAATTGTTCCCATTTGACACAGCGAGTGTGAGGACGTGCAGTGCCGCGGTTTGTTAGCGCACTATGCGGGCGCTATCTCTCTTAGGAAATGAGGATGTATACAGTTTAGATGTTAGACTGAAACGTACCTAACTGGGTAATAAACTGTTTCGTGTTAATGTTGGGCTTGTTTTCCATTGCTTAGATGGATAGGTAAATTATATTTTTCACGTCATGCTTGTCTATATACCAAGAGTATGTAAGTTAACATTAACTGAAAATTGTGACTAGTCGGTTTTGCATGTTTTCAGTTCGTACCATTCAATTTCTAAGTTTTATCATCTGGGCACACTACCTGTCGTTTCGTTTTTAAGTGCCTTCCCTAAGAGTTGACCATCTACTGTTAGCACTTTGTGTCCCTATGTCAATAAGCACTGAAATTGTAGCCCGCATCACATAATGTGTATTACTTGTAAGCGTAACACGATGCATCGTTACTCGTTATCTGCACTTTCACACTCGTTATACCTGCATCTTGTTCTAGTCAGTACTTTATTATTTATTAATAATATAAATTTGAAAAATAGTCAGACTTTTCAGAACAGTCGTTAATATTGTTATTGAAATAAAAGAGTGGAAGCTTCAGGAATAGGAAACGCGGTCTGATGAAATAAACAATAAATATAATGAAATGCAAATTAAGGCATGTAGGGTACTTTTATAAATGCAATATTTTAAGACAACTTTATTATAATGCTTTCTGATAAAATCACTACTGGATTTAGATGTTTTTTTTTTGTACGATATAGGATAATTTTTAATTTCGTTATGTGGCAATGTTGTAGGCACTACATGAGTCTAGGATCGTTCGCTTTTTGTTTCCGTCGGTTTGCGCTCACGTTGCCTCCCTGGAACTAAGCTAATTACCACAAATTTAATTATACTTATCGCGGCGCCGCGCAGATATCATACCAACTTACTCTGCCCGATCACCAGGTAATGCCAGCCTCAGGCAAGACCAGCCTATAAGGAAAACTTTGTTCAGTAATACAATGTAATATAAAAGAACTTGCTTGTAATTATTGGACTGCAGGACAAATGCCTCTACTTATGCTCCTTCTGTGAGTTGCTATTGTAGAGTCTCTTTTAATCCTTTTATTTAATTCTCGTGAACCGAGTACGCGCTGGAAGCAACGATGCTTATTTTACTTAAAGGTACTGTAAATCTATAAGGTGATAAAAGTAAAATAACCATCGCAGCCATCATCCGCCTTTATAATGCATTTCACATCGCAATTACAATAATTATTGTTATCCGAGCAAAACAGCTAATTCTAAAAGGTGATTTAATAAATATATCGTTACCATCAAATCATAATTAAATGTGGTAATGGCGGATTTACCCATCCCTCTCTGAAACGAAATGTCTTAATTACGCATATTTAAATATTAGAACATTTCAATGTTAACGCAAAAAAATCACTAGTCTTGTGTACAGTACGGCAAAATGGCAATTTGCTAGTGTTTTAATAGTAATGTACTACTAGTAATAACTAATTACAGTTAATTCAACCAAATAAATAAATGAGGCCTGGTACAAAGAGGCCAGGATTACTACGTTTTATTGAACTATCAATAATAGTCCAATTGTAAGCATGAACTATAGAATCTAGCATACCATTTTCATAGAGAGTGGGTGCAATATACATGAAGTTAAACTCATACCTCGGCAAGTAGTTTAAAGAACCAAAGAATCAATAACATCGAGGATGATTTCTTGGTAAAGCTCATTAGAATTAGGAATAACGTAAACCACAAAGTATTGCAATGTTTAAAGTAACAGTGGATTTAACAGGAAAAAAGAAAGTGCTGCGTCACCGCCCACCGCCGCCCACTGACAAACATCCTAACTTCGCTAACTTAGATACTTCATACATCAGTCATTGAGTTTTAGGAATCTTCCGTTTGGGGGAAAAACTGTTAATGATTCGTTATATGTATACCTAAAGATTAACGGTTTTTCCCCCATTAGATACAAATATTTTGACGGTAAACACTCATAGTCTATAATTTACCCTACAATTTTGATTTGGTATAAATTTCATAACGATAAAAGCTTGTAAAGTAGTTAACAATCTTTATTCTTATCATGGTTGGACATATTATGTATAAAAAAATACGCTCTTAAGTTCAAATGTGGCAGCCAGACCAAATCTAATCAGATTGTTAAATTGTGCGAATTTAATTACCATATCAATAAAAGCAATTCCGATCGCCGGCTATCGGGCAATCTATTAATTTTTTAGAAGAAAAAAAATGTCTAAAAACGTTGTCCGTCGACAGAAAAAAGTGTGTACACCTGTTGGATATAAAAACGGCAATTCATTCAAATTGGATTTAACACTAGCTCTTCACGGCCTTCAAAAGCAGGTTTCTTGAAGTTTCAAGTAGATGTGTGCATCCCAAATGACGGATGGCAAAAAGGGTGGAAAGATACAGCGGTGTGTCAAACCCGCGATCAGCTGAGCGTCGCCGAGGACACCCGCCGAGGTCGATGACCCTGCCCTGGACTGGCAGGAGACATCGCGTCTGGGAATTTTTAAGATACGACTTGACTCATGTTTTTAGGAATTGCTTGGAAGATTTTGGAAGCTTATTTTGGTAAACCGAACTATTGGTCTTGTTTTAAATGTGATACAACGTTTTTTTGCTTGGTTTTCTAACTAAAGGTTGAAGTTTTACCTAGTACCATCGTAATTTCTTCGTAATTTTTTTATCAGGGCGTGCATAAAAATTATTTCATTTTATCATATTATTTATATAAATACCGAACAGCGATCTTGCAATTGGCCTGTAGATAAAATCTTCAACGATAAGTATTTCACCGAAATCTTTGGTCCTTGATATTGGCACGCCGAGGGTATTAAACAATAAATTGCGACCTGCACAAGGACGCTTAATCACCCGCGAGGCGGCCGGCGGCGGCGGGCGGCGATTTGGGCGCGCGGTAGAGTTAGCAACGTTTAGACGTGACCAATATTATGACTCATTTGATTTATAAATAATCGTAAAGAAAATATTATTAAGGGCCGTGTTCTCGACAGTTGAACAAAGGGCTCCAATCATTCCATTCTGTAATAACACAAAAACTTTTGATATCCAAAATAAAAGTACACGTGATGCTTATCTAGACGCGTTATTTATGAGGTGAATGTGGTTCAAGCCACAGTCAGCTCGGCCGGTTGTTATTTTAGCAAAAAATTATAAATCTTTGTTTAGTAATCCTGGTACTGAAAGAAATCATTGCCTTCAGTCGTTCAATGCTCTGCTGTGCTTGACACCTTATTTGAAAGAACACACTGCCTAGGGTACTGGGTCGGTTCTTTGTCTCATAAATCTTATATGAACATGTACATCGTATGAATCCTAAATCTTGGGACTATACGCATGTTCTAGTTTTGGCGTCATCTATAACCTTCGGGTCATCCATGATGCAGATATTTGTACACTCCACCGTTCTTACCAACAGAGTGTGGGAGGATTTATTTCCTTCTTACTTTCGTCTGAAAGGAATCCCCATAACAGCCTCATTGTCTTTACCGCAGATGTCTTGTCTAAACATTGGTAAGGCGTGTGCGATGCGCGGACGCAGCAGCGGCGCTCGGCAGTCGTCAGTGCAGTGTCGCGCGCCGCCACCGCCGCCCGCGAGCATGTCCCCCGCGCTAGCGCTCGCCGCCGCCGCCGCCGCCGCGCTGCTCGTCGCCGCGCACGCAGGTCCTTTGTACCGGCCGAGCCCGCGACAGCCGCGCCATGCAAATCCACGGTCGACGACCCCAGTGATATATGCGAAGGATATTACGCCACTCACTATTTCGCTCACTATTTTATTGCCTTTTTATTTTTTTCGGATATGGTTTCATTTGATTTAGTAAGATCAGAGTTCAGAGCTTGCAGAAATGTTTTTATTTATGTAATTCTCATGGGCCTAAGTGTGTGTTCTGTCATAGTTTATATATGAAGAGTTTTATCACCAGCTGACTGTATGTATTTCGATCCCGTACTCGATTTCAATTTTAAAAAATAACGTATAAAACATTACATTTTTATATGTTATCGCACAAAGTTGTCTTCTGCACTTAAACTGGTATCATTTTAAGTTAAAATAATACTGGCGAAGCTCATTTTTGACATCCGCAAAGTTGCTCATCGTTTCTCCTTACAGAAGAGTTCAACGCGCGATTGAGAGAGTCGCGCTCTGAACTTGACAATGATATTTTCGAGCGTACTTAACACCAGTCTTTATTTACGTTATGCTGTTGCAATAACTTATTTATTGTGTAATGTTTTGTATAACTGTTCGTAACATTCGGGAATTTCATAATCTGTTGAAGTAGTAAATTACTTTATAAACTATTAATGAATTCGTTCATTTTGCGATTTTAGTGACTGTAACATATTGGTTAGATTCCCTTTAAATTTTATTACTATGAATATGCAGCGCGACAGTTTCAATGTTGTTAGGGTCTTATTTTTAATTAATTAATGATTATTTTAACGTATCTGATGAGTTGGGTACGTCAAAATATGCACACACGATCACTTAATTTAATATTTTCCAAAAACTGTCTTTGTAATAAATAATATAATAATATTTTCCAAAAATTGTTGCTATACCACTAACCATTTGTCGATTTATATTTTCTTAATTGTAAATAATAACAAAAATGTGTGTGTCGGTAATTTAGAAAGAGCTTGCAGCATTTATTTACTAAAAGTATGGCCACTAATTAATGTTTGTAATTGAATCTGTCTGTTTAACTGAACTTTTTGTTAACTGTGCTGTATCTATGAACTGTACGTACAGTAGCGCGGTAGGCACAGTGGTAGAGATAGCGGCTCTCTGTGTCACTGGAGCGCTCACAATGGAGGCAGGACACTACAGCCTACTCATTTACATAATAATGCCACTCCAGCATTTACACAACGATAATGCGAAACAGCTCCTGTGTAGGAAAGATAGATTTGTTCACATTTGGTAGATACATACATACATATAATCACGCCTGTTTCCCGTAGGGGTAGGCAGAGACCATTTCTTTCCACTTGCTACGCTCCTTACATACTTCTTTCGCTTCATCCACTGTCATAATTCCCTTCATACATGCTCTTCGGTTTAGGGTACTCTTGATTATATTATATTATATATATTATTGATATTTGGTAGATGTCAGTGGAAAAATGAAAAATATTTCCCTTTTAGTTTAATAAAGCAAAACTTGATAGCAAAATAACAACAAATACTTAACAAATATATATACCTTATGATTAAAGAATAAATGCTAATAAATCGTGGCGCCTTTCGGTGTAAACTATGATATTCAAGTTAAAACTTTAATATCATAGTTTACACCGAAAGGATAACAATGGTAGCTAGTACTCTGAAGTCTTTGATTTAAACTATTTTTCAACGAGGTTCTTAAGGTCATTTCTTAGAAGTAACCAATTATATGTTGATGTGAAAACATGAGCCTTTGTTATGATAATTATTATAATTATGTATGAACTTAGTTTTTATTCGCGAACCGGAAAATGAAACTTGATGTAGGTATACTAAACTTAATAGTATTGTTTTGAAGCCCATATTTAACTACGAAAACGTAGGAATTTACAACCTTGTACGTGATGCTTAAACAATTAAATTATTATTATTTGCTTATAAAACTATAAGAACTAGATTAATTACTGAATCTGATTTTATTACATGCATCGGGATTTAGGAAAAGTAGAAAAAAATTGCTTGTTTAAGAAAATAATGTAGTGACTGTTCCGATTTTGAGAGTTTTCATCAAGTGTTAATTGACGTACGTTAATTATTCACAATTATTTGATGACAAGCAATGAAAAGTAGTCATTACTCTCTTTTAAGACAATGGATGTAAAATAATAATTACTAGCGGCCCGCCCCGGCTTTGCTCGGGTGCAACGCTGATACCAAATAATTATAACACAGTCATAAAGTTCTGTAGGGCGAAGCACAGCCTTAGAAGCATTTTTTGGTATAGGCACGCGCCCCCCGGCCCCCGCGCGGCCCCCCGGCCGGTACCGCCGCAACCGCTACGTCCCTGCATTTTAAATCTGTAATATCTTCGAAAATATTCATTTAAATTACATGCTGTAAAAGGCAATATTGATCTATATTACATGCACAATTTTTTGAAGGTACTTAATTGGATAAGGATTAATGCTGTATTGCTTAAAATCTTCTTTTCGTGAATAAGTAATAAATAAAGGATAAAAAATGGTTATTGTGGGTTACCCTCAAGAGATAGACATATACCATCGCGGACTTTTTTGTAGATATTTTTAAGGTGCACAATACTGTAGTACATTATTTTGATCTATCTCGTAGGGTTCAGCCAGCGTTTGCAATGAAAGCGCAAAAAATGTGTTGATTTACGACCTGTCGTCAAAAATATCTAAGATTATCCGTGTTTCTCTACTATATTATGCATGTATTATAAATATAAACCTTCCTCTTGAATCATTCTATCTATTAAAAAAAACCGCATGAAAATCTGTTGCGTAGTTTTATAGATTTAAGCATACATAGGGACAGACAGCGGAAAGCGACTTTGTTTTATACTATGTAGTGATGAAAAGAATGAGATGAGATCATAGATAGCGAAATGAAACTGTTTTTGTGCACTCAAGCCATTCTTCATGTCCTGCCTAGTTCACACAATACATTCGCGTGAAAATATATAATAATATAAAGCAATAGTTAATGAGACTAAGTACCTTACCTTAACGAGACTTATGTCTAAACATTCAAAACATTCCTTTAGTTTAAACAAAATGTATGACTACAGATATCCATCCGTCTGATTTTTTTTAACAGACCAAGTTTAGCCATATTTTATATGAAATAGGCAATAAGTTCCTAAGGCTGTCTTCAAGTCAACGCACCATGAATAGGTTGTCAATTAATATCTCTATTCGGGGAGCCGCCAGCGAGCCGCGAGCCGCGAGTCGCGCCATTCATAAATAACCAAAAGAGGATTTTCGGAGTTCTCCGCAATCTATGCTAATGCGAGGGCCCGCTATGTCCACAACAACTTAACATTCCTATAATTAAACTGTAGCATTGTAAACTGACCTTTATGTCCACGCAATAAGAACGATATACCATCTTGACAGATTTGAGTCATAGCTTATTGGATAACATGAGATATGTAAAGCAGAAGGTTTGTTTCGTGTTTTAGATAGAAAATTTAAAAATATAAAGTTAACATCCTTGGACGAAACTCTATAAGTAAAACCTTCGTTCCTTTTCATGACCACAATTTTTAGAAGTCGGTCACATCTAAACTTAGGTACATAATTATTATTACAGATACCAGCCGATTGTTTTTTGATGGACCTTGTCTCTCTGTAGTCTTATCGTGAGCCTTCTGTGCTTTCTTTTGCAATCACCAAAGCAATGAATGAGCGCCAATACTTGGTGGTTGTGTGGTGTGCGCGGGCGCAGGCCAGCCGGAATACGTAATGCACGCGAGGCGAGTGCCGTTCGTTTCATACATACTTTACCTCGCGCAGGGACTAGTTCAAGCTCACTGGGTGACGTACCACTGCATGTATTGATCCGCTAATTACTCGCAGTAATACTCTTAGAAGGTGGAAGAAGTATATAGCAAGAAATTCATTGATACCTACCGATTAAATAATATGGACATGCATAAGGGATGACAATAATAGAAAAATCTGCTCCCATTTTAAACTTTAATCAGAACATAGAATTAGTCTGATTTAAAAGTATGAAAAATGGATTATGCTATTGTCCTTAAGTTTAAAGTGAATTATAACTGTCACCTGTATTGTAGCATACAGTAAGAATGTTGACCCAGTAGTAAAGTGACCCGATTTGCATAGAGGTGAAGCGCGAGGCTACGAGTAGATGAGGGACAAACAAAAACTGTGATGTGTATGCTCATTTCAAGTAATCACTGCTGATGATGGACAAGATGGAAAGCCTACGTAAGATATAAACTATATAGCTACTTATAAGTTGTCTGGTAACTTCAAAGACCCGATGGTTTTACTCATTTTTTGTCGCAGACACAGTTAACGTATGAGATGTCAAATGTTGTGTTTGTCTGTCTGCGGTCTAAATACATACTCGTAAGATGTTTGACCAAACTCTTGACTTGTTAACTGTCGTATCATCACAAAAACTTCAAACGGTGTATTTAAAACATAATATAGTTTCTGTGAGCAATGATTAAGGAAAATGTAAGGTAAAGAGTAATGAGTGTTTGCCGGCGCTGGTACAGTTAGCGGCGATTGTTGGCGAGTCGCGGAAGATACGATCTGGTTGTGAGACAATGGTCAGACGAGTCTCGTCCGACCACTTCCTAGGGCTGCCACATGGAATACGATAAATACGAGTAAACTAACTAAAAAGAAGTTCGAAATGAATGATAATTTTGATAACGATATAAAATGCACTTGACAGAAGGTTTCAATAACGTTACTTTTAGATTATTATCGCTTTTTAGATCCGAGACTAGACATACAGTGTAATGTTAAGATTGATTATGTTTTCCTAGCAATACATATTTTGTTCCTGGATTACAATATTTGTCTTAAAGAAACGTTTAACGTCAACCCGAAATAAATTCTCTCTTTTGAAAGAATTTAATAATATTTTTGGACAAAAGATTTTCGCCAAGCATTTGCTAAAATTCTGGTTGCGGTACCCCTATCAGCAGTTGTTCCCGGGCTGGTCCGCCAAGCGGAAACGTCTGGCTAGTTCCCATCGCAGCACCATGGGAAGCTCCCATTGTGCTACAGTTATCACTTATTGCCGTCATATTCTATTCTAATACGGACCTCTTTTTAGGCTGCCATTGTAACGGTCCTCGGTCGTCAGCTCATATCACAATTTGTAGTTTGCATTAATTGTGCTATGATGTCATAGTATGTTACCGTTTCGTTGCCTTTCTAGGTCTGGCATCTAGTATTTATGACTTTTTCGTCATAATACTACAAATCCTCTCACTAACGCAACAAGCAACATTTTTGTAAAATTCGTGTTAATGTTAGCGGAACATGTATTATTTTAATTTCAGTCTAATATTTCTCCGGCGAAACATGAGCTTATTATGTTGTCGGAATTGTTCTTAAATTTTGTATGCCTAAAGATTATAATGAAACAGATTAAGAATGTCTTTAATATTTTCGGTTAGGTTAATAATAGCGTCTCGCACTAAAAACTAATTAGTAGGTATACAACAGTAACAGCCTTCACTTTTCGACTCACATTACATGGAGCTAGTGAGTGTGACGGCTATGGGAAAGTATGCTGTCAATCTGTCATAATAGTGGGAAAAAGTCCGGAGATTTCGCCAGAAATTGTTAACAAGTTTAAACATCCATTATAAATTCACGGCCAACAGCGACTCGCACGCCCCAGTTCCACTTCATAATTCTATGGCTACTTTTGTTTTAGTATGCAGACTCTACTTGACTCTCCCATGTCACACATAACTTTAGCTGTTGACCGCAACATAATCAATTTCGAGTCATATCTATAAATCAGAATGTATTCGCGATTCCTGTCAGTTGCATCGCTCTCGACCGCAGCACAACCGCAGTACTAGTTGCAAGAGTTCGCGAGGTCCAGGACTGGCCGGCGCGGGCGCGAGGGACCACCCACGGGCCTGAATGAGCGCCTCGCCGCGACACATCACTGTTACGTCAAACTTGTATCATGGACGCCGATGCGATTCATACATGTTTTATGTTCTTGTTTATCCTGTTTCTGATTTGTTTCATGTATCGCAGAAGCTATTTTTTTTGCTTGTCTGGTTGGAAATGGATTTGATACGCCTAATATCGGGTTCGCAAAAGTTTAAATGTAGATCTTTCTAAATAATTCAATAAAATTTTGCATTATTCCTACTTTCCTAATTTGCTATAATTGAAGAAATTTTAATAGAGAAAGGAGGGTGTTTACACACACTTGTTTACGAGAAAAGTTTGTTTTTAAACATTTTGAATAGGAATTGTTTGAAATTCAATTGATTTTAAGAGAAAATGCATGACGTTATGTCAGGGTTTCACAATCTTGTTATTGTTTTCTAATCGTTGTAGTACTATATGTTACTATAGATAATTTACTGGCTATGTAAATAAACAATACTACTGATACTAACAATATGTATAATGGTATTCAAAAAAGTTAAAACATGTTTCAGTTAAATGTATTTCTTAAACTCTACAATTCGCTAAACAAAAGCAAAGTTTGTGAAAGAAATCAGTGGTTTGGAATAACCCAATTCTAGTGTGAGGTGTAGCTCGCGCCCAGTAAGGCTGGGCCGGCTGTGCCTGTCCGGCGGCGTGTCGTGGGTGGCTCATTCACGCGGCCGGTTCCCACGCTTGCTCCTCACGATACAACCTGTATCGCCTGACTCCTCTTATCTCCACATCGCCGTAGTAAACTATATTGTTATGTCTCTGTTTTGATCCAAGAGTCAATGCCCTCAGTACATCCATGGCAGTTCAAGATGATGTAGATTATGTATTTGTGCTAAGATTATGAAGTCATTGGGTATTTCGTTTTCATATTTAACGGTAAAGGAAAATATCGTGTTGGTGTTTGGACATTTATAATGTGACATCGTGACCACTCAGTATGAGTGCGCGCTGATTATAAATGATTGTTAATTTTCTATATTATGAGGACGCCCTTTGAATTTTGTCGTTCTCCTATTAGAATATAGACGAATATAGAGATAAATAACATAAATAAATCTTGACATATTTCATTTCGTCATGTAAGTATTTACATTTGTAGAGGCACTGTGACAGCTTGGATGATAGTGAATAAAACATAGTTAGGTAGATATAATATATAAGCAAAATGATATTTCCAGTTTCTTGCGAACAGAGAAGTTTCATTGAGCTGCGTTATCGACCAGAGTATTGGTTTATATAGCTTAACTCGAGACCTGCGCTCGCCCGCACTGACTGGTCCTGGTTTTTATTGCGCCCGCGCATCGCCCGGCCCATGCGCGCTATAACTATACATGCTCATAATATTACGTGTGGAGTGGCGAAAGAGGACGGCTCTGATACCGCAAATGAAAAATGTAGATGGCTTTCGAAATTTGTGGATCACCAATTGTCATACAAATTACTATCAACATACATTCAATCTATTTCATGAACACACTCAAGGCTAAGAGTAATACTATCGCTAAGAATTTATGTAACAGACGTCTTGTTAGATAGTAAATAGATAGTTTTTGAAATCGACGATGTGAGATCAAATGTTTTTTTAATAGTTGATCAGGAACCTTTACGTATAAAACGGCCTACATTCGCAATAATCACTGGCGTCGTCTACCGTGAGTACATTACATCTTTCTGACAATTCATGGCTAACGATTATTATTCTGTTTTCAGATTCAGACGAAGTTAACTTGTTCAACAGTCTAGCTCAACAACAGTCACAACGCCATTTAGCATTTAGTAGTAAGTGTCGTTCATCATGATTTACTATTCCGCGAACCTATTTACGCACACTGGAGAAAATGACGACATCTTGTCCTGGACCCGTGTATTAGTTCCATATGTGTGGTGTGAATTTCATTAAATGACGTTTCACCTCCAACTACGATTACTCTACCAAGAAGAAGCAGCTAAAAGCCCTTGTCCTGCAGGAGTATAATAATAATAGTGCAGCTTATAAACGTACCACTGCTGGGCACAGGCCTCTTCCCATATAGAGAAGGCACGAGCATTGATCACCACGTCTACTCTCTGCGGATTGGCGATCCGATCCGATCCATAATTTGGGAATCCATCAGAAGCATGAAATATGTTTAATTAATAAAGTCACCAATCACCAAGCGGAAGTGTGTTAAAGATAGAACCAATAAGCAAATCGTCAACGATCAGGAGACTTCATATAACTTAGTGGAATGGTAATGTTGTTCCAGGTAAAGCGGGCTTGCCGACGGGATGCCTGTACGAGGGGCGCTGGTACGCGGACGGCGCGCTGGTGACGACGCGCGAGGAGTGCCTGCGCTGCCTGTGCGTGCACAACGCGCTGACGTGCCGGCGCCGCGCATGCGCCCCTCTGCCCGACCCGCTGCCGCGCCGCTGCCACGTGCGCCACCGCCGCGGCTCCTGCTGCCCAGAGATGCACTGCCCAGGTACACTCACATCACCTATGTATGGCCTAAAGCTGAAACATCCTCCAGTTGCATCCAATATGTAGTTTAACGATATTGCCACCAACAGTACCTACATACTTCGTGTTACTTACTTGACAATATATGTCGATAATTTTATTATCTTCTTGTATTTACAGATAGTGTGACGTTTATGGAACACGGTGTGGCTGCTCGGTTTGAGAATGCAGAGACAGCAGACGTCGCGACGCCGGCCTCAGTCAGCCACGGTAAGTTGGCTTTCTTTGTTATTCTGACCAATCTCTGATCATTTACATCCACTATTCTCTGTTATTGGACACATTGTAAACGATAAAGTTTATTAACTTTCTTGACCTAATATTAAAACTAAAGCTGGTATACTTTCGATAAATAAGTAACTTAGAGAATGTCGAGCGTCGTGCGCTCACGGCTGATGATACTGGAGTGTTCCCAGCGTGCGTGGAGGGCGGCACGGTGTACGCGTCGGGCTCGGCCATGGGCTCGGGGACGGCGTGCGAGCAGTGCTTCTGCCTGCACGGCGCGCGGCGCTGCGTGCGCCCCACGTGCCTGCCGCCGCCGCCGCACTGCGCGCCGCGCCCCGCGCCCGGCGCCTGCTGCCCGCAGCGCTACTACTGCGACCGCTCCGACGAACAACAGGACAACCATGAATTTGGTAAATTCACTGCATACTTATTGCCCTAGCTTAAAATTAAAAGTTATGGACCAACTACATTCTATACTCTAGTCAATTTAGTTTACCTTTTGTAATCTGGGATCACATAGATTCTAACCTAAATGCTGGATCATTGCAGATTGCCAAGTGGAAGGGGAGTGGATAAAGGAGGGCGCGAGTGTGCCGAGCGGCGCGAACTGCACGACGTGCTTCTGCCTGCACGGCAAGGTGCGCTGCCAGGCCCTGAGCTGTGCGCCGCCGCTGGGCGGGTGCCGGCCGCTGCTGGCGCTCGGCGACTGCTGCGCGCACCAGTACCTCTGTGACCATGCCCAGCACAGTAAGTCGGCGATAACTCCATATATAACACTAGTACGTCTACCACTACGAGTGGATGTAACTTCTTTGTTTTCGGAAGAATGTCTTGAAAGATCACACTGAGCACAAAACCAATTGTTTCTTGGTTTAGATCGAAGACTTTAGTTACAAGAATTGCTAAGTGCTCTTTATTCAAATTCAATCATAAAAACCTTTCAGTGGCAGGGTGCACTTCATTAATATAAAATTGGCGTACAAAACTGATTTACACATTTCGCACCACTGATACTTATCCTGTTATTTCTACTCAGTCGGAAGATGGACCTACCTATTAAACTGGCCGACTTCCGCCAAACCGACGTTTTGGGACGAACAAGACTCTGAAACGACTAGGTAGAAGTATTCAGATATATTTAGAGCTTGTGAAACTAATCGCAACGTGCACTCCTGTCACTGTTGACTTACAAGACTCCTTCAATTACTGGAACAACAATGTGATGTCGTTCATAATTGCGCAAAAAATGTTATTTCACTCTGCAACACCAAATAACACACTCAACTTCGGTAAATAACATTCTTTGATAGACCTTGTCAATGTATAACACACGTTATGTCAGTTATGTTATAGAGTTTTGTATGATAGTAAATACAAACAAATCTTTATTTATTTACAGGGACCCCAACGACGCACTTTATAGAAAACTCTTTAGTCCCTACGAAGAACGACGATCGAGCACTTCACCTGTCGAAGTCGAGCAAGATGGATTCTACGACTAAAAAGATAACCGGCGTATACACAGTTAAACATACATCAATTGCATCAGCCACTAAAAACCACCTGATCACTACCACTAAAGTTAAAAGAAAAACCAGCGAGCCACCTACAACTTTCAGTCAAAAACCCGATCAAAATAATAGCAATAAAACATCTACCACTAGTAACTTTACTACTCCACTAGAACCGTACACCTCCGCTAAACTGATAGATACGACTAGTGAAGCAACAACCGACAGTACCACGGAACAGCCCGAAGGAACCGTCAAAATTGTCATTAACGGAACTATCAACTGTACTGCCGAACTCTCATCCACGTCTTTACCTTTGAGCATTCCTCTTAACGACTCTGAAAGAATTCAAATGGAAGCCATGCCCAGAGTACCCATCGTTAACATAGAAGCGCAGACGTACTCGCCTAACGATATTATCACTGACAGGACTGTTAACGGCGGCTTCGATGAAAATGATACGTTTACCATTAACGTGACCAGCTCCTTGATGACTAACACCAGTCACTCGACCTCCAGACCCGTGGTTACAGTATCTAAGATACCAGCACCCTCTGACTTGGGCGATACTTTTAATAGTTCTAAAAAGACGAAAGGGGACTATGATTATGATTATACCGAACCTACACTTCCACCATCACTGCCCAATTTGAAGTAAGTATTTGATACTAAGAATACGTGTGTTCTTTTCAACTGACTACTATTTTCGCATAAATTATATGTTTGTTTCCAGAATTATACCATTTGTGGCAGCCGACGCGGTGGTCGACGACGAGCCAACCAAAGACACTATTACTTACCCAATTCTAGAAAGGGAGGACAAATTTCCCGTGTACTATCCCACTGCTGGCTCTAAGGAGACTTCATTCCCAAGCAGACGAGAAGACACCTATCATCCTACGCAGTACCCGGTGTTCATATCTGAGAAGGTGGACCCCTCCTACCCGCCAATAACGCAAGACGTGGACTTGACCAGTCACAGGTACCCTGTGCAGAGCGATGTGGGAGTCCATGAGTACACTGTGTCAACATCGCTGGGCAGCCACCTGTCTGAAGCCAAGGCGGTCACTAATGTGCCCACCACTAGTGCTACGTATGAACTGGAGACTCCGGCAGTAAATTTGTTTTCACCTCCGGTAGAGACGGAAGGTAACCAGTTTAAATGACTTTGTTGCCTTAAAGCGAAAATAGTGTATCTAGCATATTTTTATATAGCAACCTTTTAAAGGACTTTGACTAAGGATTACTGAATGGTTTTCATGAACTCTCACACTTTTCTTTCTTTTTAAACTTTAAATGTAAATTTTATATTGCAGGTGGGTTTGTCCCTAAAGGTCCAGGCATACTAGATGAGTACTTCACGGTGTACGCGAGCACCCCACCGGCTGCATCCGTGCCGCATCTCACCACATCCATGCAAATTGATATACCGAAAGGTAAGAAAAATCTTTACACATCTCTTAGATCAGATAACCAATACCATCAGTTGAAAATTGAGATATAAAAGTTAACGACATTAACGTCTATGGACTATCTTGGTCTGAAATAAATGATTATTATTCACCATGTTATAGAGTCGTGCACAACGGAGGACGGGCGGCAGGTAGCCGAAGGTGACTCCGTGGAGATACGCTGCGTGACCTGCTTATGCGAGTGGGGCTCGCTGCGCTGCCGGCCAAGCCAGGACCCCGCCTGTCATACAGGTACTTTTTTAACTATGAGTATATCAGTATACTGACTAGCCGGTAGATGATGGTAATTAAAGTATAAAATAGTAGAGTAACTAGTGAAAATAAATGACTCCTAAATGTTACGTTTATCAATTTTCAGATAATACGACATCCTCGAAAAAAGAGGATAAACTTAATGAAACCAGAGTTGAACAGAAAGTTGAGTCAGCACCTGGAACAAATGATCTTACTGCAACGAATGGAACAAGTAATACAAACAAGGTGACTACCGAAAAAGCAACAGTCAAAGATACCATTGCCAATACTACTAACATTACAAAAGCACCATCGACTCCAGCGGAATCTGTTCCAACTACAACTGTTGCTCCTACTACCACGGTGAAACCTATAAATAAACTTACAACCACTACTACCACTACCACCACTCCTGCACCCGTCAAAGAGGTTAACGACACTTCGCAAGAATATGAAGACGAAGACGAGGATGAGGGATTCTCTTTGGGCAGTATGCTCAAACTACTGCTGAGTGATACCTACGAGACGACCACTGCCACTACGATCAAAAAGAACACGAACGGACCTCCAAGTAAACCTACCCCACCTGCCGTCACATCCACAAGAAGGCCACCTACTGTTGCACCCTTCATACCCTTGCCTCCTCAACCTTACATACCTCCACAAAAATCTCCAAATATGGTAAACAGAATCGACCACCTTGTGCTCGGAGAGGCAACGGCCATAAAACGAACCACCCCTCGACCGATCACGAACAAGACCACCAAACGGCCGGTACCAAAGACCACGACAGAGAGGAGACCAGAGATCAAAGAAGAATCGGATTCGTTTAAGCCTGTGACACACGAAGGTCCTCGGCCTCCAAACCTTGCGGGTCTCACAGGAGTGGGTCCAGGTCTTCTGAAGCTGGCAGGTTGCAACATCTACGGGCGGATGTACCGCGTCGGCCGGATCATCGCGGAGTTGTCCACGCCGTGCCAGGAGTGCTGGTGCACCGAGCTGGGCGTGCAGTGCAAGCCGCTCGGCTGCTGAGCACTGAACATTATGCATTTACTGTACAGCGTGTGATTGTGTGATTAGTTATAATTCCGCGGAATATTCGCTCATCACGGGACATTTTGTTAACGATATGGCCATTTTAATTAATTTATATTATAATAGTATTAAAGGCTACATTGTGAATAAGATAACTCAGATGGAAAACCAATACAGATTCCAAAATGTATTTTCCTAAATTGTAAAATGTTTATAAAAAGGAAAAGTTAAAGTGGGTCAAATGTTATCGACGGTCGCCTCTCGTCCGGTAGTGATTGTTAATATTCTTTCAGGAGGTTTAGTTAAACTATTTATTAAAAAAAGGCCGGTAATGATCTCATACATAGACTACCATAGACTTGATATTTTTACACGGATTTAACACATGGAGGATTTTAGTTTCGGGTTATTAAGCAGGTTTTGATTCTGAAGAAAATTGTCATGATGGAAATAAAAATAATTTTGTCGAAAAATGAAGAATATATTCTAAATAATTGATGAGTATAGCAAGCACTCCATGTGTTCCATGCTCCGTGGCTCCCCGCGGCTCCCCGCGCGCGCCAGCCTGCAGTGTGTTAACGTTACATATAGCCCAGTGTTTACACTCGTACTTAAACTTATATTATAGTTCTATATAATATCTAGAATTATTTAGTAATAAATCGATTTAAATAACGAAGTAAGTGTGTTTATTGCTCGTTCCTATACAAATATAAAAAGATACGGTAACCTTCAATAGTGAAATTAGTCACTTGTTATTTACATAAATAGAACCATAATAATTAAAAAAGATTGTGCTATATTGTAGACGGTTTTTCGGAATATGAGTTTCACATTTTCTATACTTATACACTCACACGAAAAAGATACCTTGTCTTTCGACTTGACTGAAAAAAGTAGGTAACTACATAGGACAATAATATTAAACCACAATAATTGCCGAATGAACTTTAATAAGATCACAATATCACATAAGCGTTGTAAAAGACACCGTGACAACACTGACATATTCTCGCACTTTACAAACATCAACGGCATTCTTATCTAGGAAACTTCTTTTCAATTATGATATGTAGATTTCTATACAGGCATTAAAACGTAGGTCCTAATAGGCTTCATCAGTCTTTAAGTCGCACGTAGAATTATTTATCTCTGGATTGAAGTGCCTTCTTTTGAAATGTAGGTATGGAAATAGAGCTATGGTAGGCATTTAGGGGGTTTCACTACCAGTATAATCTAAAGACTTCACCGCTTTTGCCAAAAAATTAAGGGCTTATGGTAAGGTAGGTACTCCTCGTACTAGGAAGTGTTATATGTTACCTTAGTAAGAGATAGAGTATTTGTTTATACTGATTCGTCCCAGTCGGTGCTGGAACCAGTTTGTAGATTATTTTTAATTTTATGCCATAATGCGAGGGTGTAAGTTCTATTAGGCCAGTCTTTCATAGTATATAATAATAGCGACTTAATAAAGACAGCTACAGTTTACCTAGTTATTTTAGAAAAGGAATAAGTACCATTATATCTTAATAAAAAGCAAAACACAGAGTAAATAATAATGCCATGTAATTCGAACATTAAGTCATTAGTGACTAGAATACAATAATCTCTTTGGTTGCAGTCCGATGCTGTTGACAACACGATCGATGTTGATAGGATGATGACGCTTGAGAAGCATATTATTATCACGATAACATACAAAAGGGAATATCATTAAATTAGAAGTGACGTTACATCATGGTTTCATGTAATTTGGTGTTAACAATTATTTTCGTGACCTATTTTATCATCATAATGACGTAAATAGATAAATTAGATTGTTTGTTTTTTATCTATTATTGTTTAATAGTTTGTTACTACATACAAATTTTACAAACAATCGGGTATTGATAAGAGTATTTAGTTTACAAAACGTAACTGACTGGCAATATTTCAGACTATTACAGTTGACCATAGTTAAACAAAAAGCGACCGTATTCCTTAAGATTGCGGTTGAAAATACAAATTTACCATAATTTATATGGTTCTAAAAACTTGCACTTACAAATAAGGCACTTTGGTCACTTATTGCTTAACTTCCTGTTTTTGTATACATTCCAGTTCTAAACATTTTTTAATACTACAATATCGTTGTGAAGGAATTTAGAGTTAAGTTACAATTGCACTTGATTACTACAAATATAAGGATAACTGCATAAGTACAAAGCTTACATTATATCACTAGCCGGCGTCCAACGTTTTGATGCAAAACAATCGAAAGGGCGATTTCACAGAAATCAATCGTACGCGTCCTCGCCGTACCATCACTTCAACATCTTTAAAAAGATCATTATCAGTTCATTTAGAGAATAATAGTAGAATTATTGCAATACTGACTAAAATTCCAAGATATTCCTTATTATATTAAGTTTTGTTTTGACGTGTTTTTAATGGTGTAGTACGGCGAAGTAACAATTTAGAATTTACGACTTAAATTACATATCCCTTAACAAAGCCTACACTTAGATCTCGACACAGATCTGAGGACCATATCACTAGATACGGCAGATCTTGTCTTCGTTGATGTTCCTTGTATATAAACATACAAGGGTGTAAATTCCATCAAAAGCTATCGCAAGCCACGGATAGCGGACGGATGTGAACAGTTCA
This sequence comes from Autographa gamma, assembly GCA_905146925.1. Taxonomy (NCBI): domain Eukaryota; kingdom Metazoa; phylum Arthropoda; class Insecta; order Lepidoptera; family Noctuidae; genus Autographa; species Autographa gamma. The sequence goes on from LR989854.1 coordinate 13,065,157, forward strand.
GGGCTTGACGTCCGGGGCTCAGGTGAGGTCGATGTCGGTGTACCAGGCATAGTAGACGACGGCCACCACCGCGCCCGCCACCAGCAGCACGCCCGATAGCACGCGGCACGCCACCACGTAGGGTTTCTTGTAATTTTCACCTGTGACAAAAAATACGTGGTTAGCATTGAATGTCGAGCTAAGTCATGCAAGGTATCTTTTTACGAATACAAAACATAATAACAGATAATAATTAATTATAATAATATTGTGTTCCAATTACTATCATAGAAAACAAGCTTCTAATTAAATGAAACATTAAAGTACGTTTTTCACTACATTTATAAAATGATAAATAAATAATTATCCTAAAATATCCTTACCAGTGAACACAATAAAGGCTAGCGGCACCCCAATAGCTGCCCCGAGCACATGCGCGGCCCAGGCGACGTACTCGTACGAGCCCTGTGCGTGCGCAGCGGCGGGCGCGCCCACCGGCGGCGGCGACCGCACCAGCGCCCAGCACGCCTCCGACGCACCCAGCACCAACACGCTGAGCGGACGGAACCACCATAGAGGAATGTTGCCAAACCTACAAGGAAAAAAATAAATAAGATATTGTGCCAATTTTTTTTCAAGTTCTGACTTATATCATCGAGCTAAATATTTCGTAGCAATATATTCACGAGACTCACCTAAGGCACACGTTAGAGATATGCGCTGTGAGCAAGGCATACACGGCTGCGGACGCGCCGACGACTCTGACGCGCGGCTGCAGTGCGCCTGCGCCGAGCGCGCCGGCCGCCACGCCGCCGCCCCACAGCACCAGCACGCGCCACCAGCCCTGCTCGCGCTCCAGAGGCCAGCCTACCTGGGTAATCATAATACGGTAAATAATCAAAACAAAATGTTGGACCAGAAAAAAAAAGAAGAGTGGAAAGAGGAAAGGAAGGCCTATACTTGTTAGTGGAACAGTTTAAGTTAAGAGTAAGTAAAGCCAGGATATGCTCAAGAAAGCGGATTCTAGTCTTGGTTGTTACTAAATATAAAGTGTGAGTGTACTTACAGCTAGAGCCACGAGAGCGTTGAGGGCGAGATGCGCGGCGCTGGCGTGCACGCAGCCGTAGGTGACGAGCCGCCACGGCTCGCGCCACCACGCGCCCGGTGACCACTCCAGGTGCGCGCGCACCTCCTCCGTGCCCCACAGGTGGATGCACACCTAGCAACAACAACACACACAGTTAGAAATTATACGCATTGTGACGAAAAAGGGATATCGGCATAGGTAGGATCTGTCGTTTTGACTTTGATATGGCAATGAAGGTCTATTAATAATTTTTGGATAAGAGTATAATTCTGAACACAAAAGTTTTTTTTTCTTTATGTAATTAAATTTTAAGTGCAAAAAATTAATGTATTGCACTTAAAATTGGGCATCTGTAAATTTGTAGTATCGTATACTTACTATTAATATTATCATAGAGACTATGAAGTAAGGCGGTTTCAGTAAAGCTATGAGCTTGTCTTTTCTTTTCGCGAATTTGGTTTTCGCTTGGGCTTTCTGTGCTTTCGTTAGTTCAGGATACTTGTTGTATTTCCCTGGTGGATGCACTCCTAGCGTGAGGCCGGCCTGGATCCGGGACTTGTGCTTGGCCGGCAGCGGTCCGGCCGGCAGCAGGCGCTTGTTCTCGCCCGGGCTGTTGGTGTTGTCTGCGGCGCGCTCCTCCTCGTTCTCGGTCCAGGCGCTGGCCGGCGGCCGGCCGTCCGGCAGGATCCGCCGCCCGGTGCGGCCCGGCGTGCCCTCCTCCACATTCAGTCGCACCGTCTCGCTGTGTTCGGCATCCGGAGCCATCGTGACTATCGCTCATCATCCTCTGGACTCAACACGACGAGATCATCGCGCTCCGTGATGCTTCGCCTGCGGGAACCAAATGTGATAAATTAGAGCCGTGCTTCACAATATATATGTAGGATAGGAGGAAAACCTGTTTACAATTTATTAATAATGAGGAATTACACAATAAAGGGAAGTACTAATATTAATTGTGTGTGTGATAGGCAGATGGGTAAATGTGATTTTTTGAGTATATCTTCTGAATTCTATGAATTCTGATATCTAACGTAATTAGTTGGATATATTGGACAATTTAAATTATCTAAGGGCTCGGCAGGTATTTCATTTCCGTCAAAATATAACCTTGTTCAAAAATAAATACAAGAAGTAACTTGATACTTGAAGTCAAAAAGATTTATTCGTGCAGTAAAACATATTGTGGTCACAAGTCAGGTAACATGTAATTGTAGAGCTTCTTACTTGCGGTTAGCTTGTGAGTTATGTGTTCAATTAATTTGCTACGGCTTATTTGTTTGTTTCAGAAAAATCCTGAATATCATACAAGAACGCAATTTTCTTGGATAATATTTGAAACCAGCAACAGAAGCACAAGTCCGTCCCGTCTTTAAATTGGGGTAGAATTGCACATTTATGACCGGCGTGGTTTGGTGAGAGATATATACGCCTTATTGTTCAAATCTAAAAAACCTCCCTTAGTCATGCCACTGTTATCGGTTCATCTCTAATTGTTGAAGTTGGATCATCAAACTGCCTACAAATCACAGACCAACAATTAATTAGCAGGATAAATGCATGTCGATAACATGCATGCTCATAAAGATTACTTATACTTAATATCGACATACATGGACATGTGTTTTCCCGTTGTTATAGTTCCCGTTATTATGGTAATTGCTAATGCCATTTTTAATCCTTTATTATAATGTATTATCATAGTATTGAACCGGAAAATACAATTATGCAATTTAATAGCACATGTGTACCTATTCTGTTCTATCTCGTATGTAATATTATGTCAGTAGGTGTTACATAAATTATTATTTAATGTTATGCTTTAATAAAATTAGCACTCTGTCTGAAAATTGTACATTTAAAACATAAAATTAGGAAATGTGGGTCATTTTATAAGTGTTTAGTGCTAGCTTCTTGTCTATCTAAGCTTCTTGAAAGACAACATACAACTGAATATAAGTTGTCTACTCAAGAACCAATTATTATTTATTTAGTACATGGGTGCAGCCTGTGACCTTTTGTGTGACCGTTCGACCTGTAAAGTCGAAGAAAAATTACGGATTCTTTTATACGTTTATTAATAGCATGGAAATTCAGTAGGTAGTACATTAGTACACCTTTGCCTAAGCATTCGGGGATACAGGCGTGATGGTATTTTATGAAAAGTTTTTATGAAATTCATTAGGAACATATTCTTGGCTACCGATGCATATAGGATTGTTTCAACATTTTCAACAAGTGCCGTGTGACTTACCTACTTTGTCCTAAGGGTAAGTTGGACACCGAGTGTTTGCTTTAAAGACAACTTCTGCCTTTAACAACGAGCAACGCTACATCTTACTTGCTATTATTGTTCAATCACAATGCATTTAATTGTAATATAATATAATATTATATTTGCAGCAACAGGCTAATCGAGAAAACCCATATTTTGAAGTAACATACTTCGTATTATAATTAACACACAATCAAGTGATGTATAGGTTATTATGTATTGTTTTTATTTTAGGAATTCCTCAAATTACATGTATTGTTGGAATTTAGCCTATATATTAAGGTAAATTAATAATGTCGTGCGACATTGGAACCGCTTTTGACAGCTGATTGACGTAGTTATGTTATCGTCGAGGCGATTACCGCGAACAGCGCCGAAAAGGATGAATATCCATTTATTAGTCATTCAATATAACAAAAAGGTTAATTACGTAGGTTGTATATCAATTTGAAAAGGATAAATGTTTAAGTTATGGTGATCCACTTAAATATGCGTTTTGATATTAGGCACATAGGTAGAATGTAGTTGAAATAAATCAGTGCATTTTGATTTGAACTGTTTTCATCGAATATAAAGATTATGCAACGTAACTATTGCCCTAAAGAAACTAACGTACGTGAGTAGTGCATCTACACTAACATTTCAATTTCAATAAAGTTTTGTAAATAGGTCGAAATATCCATATAAGGCGGATATAATTTACAGCAAACAGAGTAAATGTAGGTGGTCCAGCCACTTAGCAGTCAGCTGTCCCATAAACAGTGGTGTTATTGTCGTGTAACTCCGGTAACGGGACACATACTAACACTTGCCAAATCTGACGGGAATAACAAGCAGCCCGCATTACCATATACTAGACAATTATCATTATTTATAGCCGCTAAGCTCTAATACATTGTAAGCCTGACCGGCTGTTAGCCTTACCCGAGCCTGGTTGGTTCCGACAATTATGAACAAATTAAACCTTGAATAATGTTTTTTTTTAACTGACCTGCTCCTTCAAAAAAAAATGCAATTGTTCGGAAATGGTTCAAATCACTATGCACAGAACATCCAGATTTTGCAAAACATGTTTTTAGAATAAACGAATGTTTGCCTCACGCGGGATTCGAACCAATAGTAGATACTTCGCACATTGTTATTTAAAACACTCGGCTATTCATACAGTTCTCAGTGTGGAAAGTAGACCTCAACCATTATGACCTGTTAACGCACTTTGCTAATGTTATTATTATTACTGTGCAGGACCATCTATATGAATAACAATACAACCATTGGAAGCCCCTCAATGGACATCTATAAAACAAATAACTGCATTTCTAAACACTATTGTATTTTTTCTTTAGTCATATGGTGCAAAGAAAAGGCAAACATACCGATATTATTTACTACTTACCTACGTCTGTCCCCAAATTTTATTTTTTTTTGTCTAAAGTTCCCATATAAGTTGCAGAATCGTATAGTTCCGTTTTAAGTATGCCCTAGATACACACACAACACGAGAAAAAATTCATAGTATATCGTGTGTGATACCGACATAACCTATAGAATCTGTTCCTCTTAGTTAGTCATCAGAGTCCCTTAACGAGCCAGCCGTCAATAGTTATAGTCCTAGTAGCCTTGGCATTGTCCATACAAGCCTATCTGCATCGCGATGCAGCGATACCGCTCTGCCAGGCCCCGCGGATGTGATGCCATTGTGTCGACGAGGAACTGCTCCTTGCTCGCTATTCAGTTCAATGCCAAACTTTTTTGTACACATTATTTTGCAAACGTAACCTTTGCACCAGAAATAAATATAATACAACAGGGAACAGGGTAGTGAGTTCATTTTTCAGAGCAATTAAAATTCAAATGACAACGCTTCATGCTTGTATATTCTTGTACATAAAAGAGATAAAGCTTTAGGTTTAGGCTAAGACCACAGGACATTACACTTTAAGGAAAATATTTTAGTGTAATCCAAGCCACAATGAGCAACCTAGGTGAGCAACGCTTGTTTACGAAACACGCATAACTACATCAAAACTAAAAAATCTTTATGAATATGTATGTTTAATGTGCCTTCCGCGTGTCAGTCTGTCCATCACTTTACTCCTAACATAAACTTAATATCTGAGATCCCATCTCGCTGATTGCCGCTTATAACAGGTGTCACTGTATTTGGGTGCACGATGATCTATTCCCCCTCAATATAGAGCTCATGATGGACGATTGATTGAGCTTCATGCATCCACACCCTTATTAGGTACTGGCATGCAGTTGATGGGACCTAATGGTTACGTTTTTTATAGTGTTATGTTTTGTTTGTTAAGTTGATGAAAAAAAAATATAATTTAAGTTATTGATTGCTATTTGTATCATAACCTATTTTCTGAGATAGAAAATCAGAAATAACGTAACATGATGTACAACTTTTTATTGTAGAGTGTGATAAGTACCGGAATGGGAGGGAGGCTTTGATGCAAACATTTAATATAAATAAATACGGCCAAGGCGCATTCCCGAGCAAATTAGCAGAACCAACATCTGATGCAGCAAAATCAATTTTTGATTCTATTATTTCGCACCAACGACCCTAGCCCTTTCCTTTCCTCATAAATTAATAAATATGTTATTTAGTTTAAGTTACGTTGGGGCTCTCATGTCCAGGGAGATAAAAGCCCCTAAATAAATAAGGAAGAAAAAAAAACCGAAATACTATGTTAAATATAAAGATCTTGCAAGTTATATTACTATACCGCATTTAAAGTATAGTAAAAATAAAAATAAAGACTGAAAATAAATAATGACACTCACCGATAAAAACAACAGTATACTATTCGGCTGATAACACACGAACGGAAATCAGCTGATCACTGTTATCATAACGCTGTCTACAGTCAGTCGCGAACTAAACAAAGGCTATTTATCGCAAGTCATATCCACGACAGCCAAATAACTGCACTCTTCGCGGCACTCAACAAAATACACCAAAATTCCCGAAAATATGAAATATAAAGGACAAGCTCTCCTCGTTGCAGCGTGCTGAATGAGCCGGGCACCTGCGCGAGCGACGACCTGCGCTGCGAGCCCGAAACACGCACACACACGCACCTGTCCCGTGCGCACACGCAGCGCGCGTCACTGTGTGTGTGTTGATAAGATTCGTGATGCAGTGCACTGCACACTTGCTATTTTGGAACGAATCTGTTTTATATCCGAGGTAATGTAAAATTTCGAAAAACAGTGAGTTATTAAACTGCTTCTCCTAAATAACCTTGGGTATGTATCAAGAACAAAAATAAATATTTATATTTGTTGTGGACAATTTGATAAGGGTTGTAAAAAAGTAATTTTATATTTACCCACACTGGAATTGACGATTCATCTACTACAAATAATTGAAAACTACTTAAGAGTTACTGTACTTTTGTTATTTTATTATCAACAATCACGCGTCAAGCAGAGTAATAGCAATTAAATGATTAATAAATTATTTATGCAACGTGAATTTTAACAGTCCGTATCTCCAAACCCGTTTTTGAATTTACATTAAATGGTCAAGTCCAGATGTTTTACTTCAGCAGGTGCGTTCCCAAATAAATCCCACATGCTAAGAAATAAATACCACAGACGCCCAGCTTTGCCTGCGGGCTGCGGCTCGGGCCGGGTCATTGCCAAATATTATTCAAATCAGTCTAGCAATTTAGTCGTGATGAAACAACAAATGGTTAGACTTATAAAATAAAAAGGAATAAGTGTCGCCTAGACTTTCGAATTTGACAATCCGCATTGTAAGAAAATAAGCGTGACTTTGTTGAAAATCAAATCAAGGTAGACATGATTGTTCATTTCAAATATTATTAATTACAATGTTCTTTTGATACATACCATACAATAAAATTGACAGATTTCTACTATAGATCGAAGACGTCGATCCCTTGTACGTGACAAAGTAGAAGCTCTCGCGCATGCGCGGTGCGAGCCGACGTGCGACGGGCGACGACAGGTGTTGATGCGAAACAAAAAGCACACAAAACAGCATCGCCATCTGCCGTGGATACCTGAATATCTTGCGGCGATGATGCGATTGACACGCAGCGCGGACCGGGATACATGTACATATTCAAGCAGATGGTACGACTGCCTGACTGCAATAAAATGCTGTGCCAAATTGCAACTCACTAAGTTACGCTTAAAAGCACTATGCTACGCGTTCGCCGGCGAGGCCCGTCGTGTATTTTAAATCATAGTAACGTAAATGTTATCCCCCCGGCCCTAGAAGAAGCTGGCCCTAATGTTTAACACAGTAAAGACATACAATTACTTAAATGTACTTTTCTAAGAATCTTTATTTGGGTAGTTGAACATAATATTTTCCTTTCATTTTAAAAGCAAAATTTCAAAAATATTTTTAATGATTCAGAAAATCTATCTTTAAATGTTTAGTTAAAATAATAACCCATGCAAACGGGAAAGTTAAACTGTTGTTTACATGCTACGCGGGTGGCAAATGTGTCATTAGAAAACGCAACCACAAAATAGTTACAACTAGAGTATATTTCTTATGCGTATTAACCGCAAGCACCGCAATGTGTAACCGTAGTAATTTCTTTGGCGTCATTTCATTGATCATAGGTGACTCAGTAACTTACGCTGTAGTAAATAGTGCATTTGTTTACAAGTGTTCTTACGCATTCGGTCTGACTGTGCGTAATAATAATTGGAAATGGTTGTTATGTTTATTATGTTAACAAACACAGAGTATTTTAACTATTTGTGCCATCAAAAGTAAGCTAACTGAAGGCTATTTTGTCTCTAAATCCTTTCTTTTTCTAGAACTTTGTTCTTCTTTTCAAAAGGAATGCGTTTTTGAGATAAGAAATTTATTGTAGTCATTAACAGTGATAAGCACTCATTGTTCTACAGGATGCCATCCAAAAATCCCGTGAGTAGGAAGTAGTTCTTATAAATGTTTATTGCAGTTCTAAAAAATACATTAAGCTCCGAAGATTTAAGCTTTATCCTAACAGGTGTATAAAATGGTATATTCCACTTTGTTCACCTGGGTTTTTGAGAGTTTTTGTATTTAAACTATTATCTTTTATTTATTATAATTACAATCAATAATATAAAAGTATGTTTTAAAATAATTAAATGAACTTATTGTCACTTTGTATGCGGGTGATATAAGTCGACTAGAATAATTCAAAAGGTCGCGTTTGTTCACCTGGGTGATACAATGCCAAGGTGAACAAATTACACAAAAAAAGTCAACTCATTTCACCCAGGTGATATCAACTGGGTGAATTGTTTCCGAGGTGAACTGAGGAGACACAAAAGTCTACTTTGTTCACCTGGGTGATATCACCCAGGTGAACAAAGTGGAATATACCTATAAAATACCCGTCACAAATGTGTACGGCCATTCTGTCGGTGGTGGCACTAAATTATGTGCGAGATTAAAACATCTAAAAACAATAAAATGTATTGTAGATTAAGTATAATCTAAATTTTTAGTAATATATTTTGATTTTCCTGTACCTTTATATATACCACTACATAGCTCAATACGGAAGGAAGTGAAACTGATTGCAATAATTATGAAGATAATGTGAGTTGATTTGAATTACTTTTTCCGTATAAGTTGTTCTAAAATGATAAGAAAAGAGAAAGCCGATAAATGAATAACATGACCATATCTGGATTAATAGGTTATTACTGAAAATACTTTAACATTATTTTTATTACATTTTTGTCGCTCGAATTTTCCCATAAAGGGCCAATAGGAATAACTACAACCCTAAAATTAATGCAATATTATACACTTTTAGCCTTGAACTATCAACAACAATCAGCCGGTCCTGATTATAAATCTCAGCGCAACCTCACAAGGTCTCAGCTAGTGTCTGATTACAGGGTAGATTAAAAAATAAGGGTGAATTCATCATGTCCCCTTCACAACTGTCGTTTACAAAGGTAAAAGAGATAACGGCTTGCGAATATATAGAAGGCATGTCAAAATTGTCGACAAGCTTATACCAAATAAAATGTATTTTTTAGATTTCTAATCATAAAATCTCAGTTTATAGGGATGATATGATTAATCTTGTATTATATTTTAATAGCTGTCGAGATTCATCTCATAACTGTCTGAAAGATTTTCACATAAGTGTCTGAAAAACCTCAGATATGTTAGTTAATTACAAATAAATAGCACGTTAACCTCTTCTTCCAATATTGGAACTTCGCAATAAAAACACCAACCCGACATGATGTCCTGAATTGACACGAACGCTCGTATTTCGTAGTAATCGTTAGTTGCGATACAGCATGTGCATGTATGTTAATATTTTACACGTATTCGGTTCCCAGAAGTGTATCACACGAGGAAAACCAGGGTTATGGGTATTCACACCATAACCCGTCGCACTCATGTGTCTATTGTTATTGCCGTCCTAATTAAACCAAGAGATCTAAAGTCCTTCGAATTTAAAGTAAATAACCATTTATTTACAATAATCATTATACTGTAGCAAAATGTTTGTATTTTCTGCGCAGTATACAAGTATTAAATAACAATAAACAATATTAATTCTTATTCAACAGGCGATACCTACTTTTATATGGTTCTGTAATAATTATGAGTATATTTTGTTTGCATATGATTTGTTTTAGATAGGCGAAAAATCAGTATATTACATAAGCTAACCGTACCGTAGTACTATATACATGACTTAAAACCAAAATTGTATTCAACTGCCGTATTAGAACGTGTGTAAGGTGCCTTCCTATCATAGTATAATTCAGTTTACCAGACACACGGCAGCATACTGCCTGTCCTAACTGGTAGACATCAGGAGATATGAGTAAGGCGGAAACTCCGGGAGATGCACTGGAATATGTACTTAGCGGGAGATTAAAGCTGCATGTTTAATGAGCGACACCGAGCGGGATGCCCCATATACGCTACCTGTCAAGACAGGCTGATTGGGATAAGTATGGAGCTAATTATAGTCTAACATAATGTATGCTTATGTGCTGGTTTTAATTACTGAAAAGAATAAGCGGTGATCAAAAAAATATGTTGAAAGGTAAATGATCTTTTATTCTGTATTTTCAAAGTTAGGAGTTCACCTATCTTTAGTAGCAAATTTTATTCGCATGTGAGCCGTGAACCTGCCTGGTATGATGATCTATTATTTATGACACTAAAATTATATGGAAAAATGATGGTACTACCTTATGACAGAGGTTTGCCTCATGCAATTAGAGAAAATAAAAAATAAAAACACTTTTTCGTTGCTGTAAAACGGGGATAATGGTCGCTTAATAATTAATTATAGCGTTTATGTACATCTTGCATAACGTAGTGTTTGTGTTATCTAAGCGTGTGTAACGCGCGGCGTGTGGCGCGGCGGCCGGCCTGGGGAGATCCAAACCGCAGCCATCTCATTACTCATCACCCATCGACACAGCTTTACAACTATTTATAGCGTTCTATATTAAGACCTAGATCTATACCTAAGAACCTAGCACCTACTTCCGCTACATTTCCTGTTCACTTGAATCACTGAGTTAATTATACTATTCTATTAATTTCAATATTTCTCGATTTATTTCTCATTTTCCGTCTAGTTACATATTTAGCTTGTATTTCATCAAGGTTTATTTTAATTAATTCTTTGAAATGTGCGATGATATAATCTGTTATACAATTATAACCACAGCGACCTGGATACTGTCTGTATATTGCATATGTTCTTATGAGGCATTAACCCTGCAGAATGTGGGGTAATTAGTAAACATTGACAATGTTTGTTTTATTTTCTGCCCTTATCACAGGTATTATTGGAAAATAAACAAACATGATTAAAAGCTCCTTTTAATCTGTTGTTTACATTTTTACGATTGTTAGTTGGAAGATCATTGAACTTACTCGTACATTTAAAAATTTCCAAATTCCGTCACAGCGGTCCATCCAATTTTATTGCTGCTACATAATTGGCACTAAATATATTTGAGATCACAAAACGACACAAGTAGAGTCACGAGCATAGTATATAGTGTGGATATATCAGCCGAGACAAGGTCAGGACTGCTTCATAAATAGCACAGCATATTTACAATGGCTTCTACTAAAAATCACGAGATTCTTGAAAATTTGATCAGTCTGAATGATATACTGTTATTGTTTTAACTCAGTAACTTTCATCAAATAGTGATACACTATAAATCAATGGTATAGGCGATTTAGGGTATTGAAGATTCGTGTGAAATAGGTTGTAATAGAGTTCCCCAGTATTTTTTCTAAGCTCTATTTCAAAACTATAAGTTTATAGATAAATTCCAGCTATTAAAAATAGACGCTACACTAGAAACATTATGTGGCGTGATTCTGTAACAGGTTTTTTTTTTTAAGTATGCCTATTTTAGAGTATTTGCAGTAGTAACAAGGTCAGCTACATAATAGAATATTTTAAAATGGAGAAGTGTTAGTTACGCACTGTAGTTTACGATCCACTTCACTCGCAGCATCGCACCATCGCTGAGATGTTTATGGGCGCCTGGTAGTTAATGCCTGAGGTTATAGCGCCATGTGGCCACACCACTTGATCTAACTATATTTATTGCTTCTATTATATCAGTCAAACACTATATTAAATAGTTTGTTAAATGGATTTTGATAAGATCATCATCTGCGGAAGAGGGTCTATATAAAAAGACCTCTTGAACAACATATTATAGTGATAGATTGGGACTCTTTCCAAAGCTGCCTAGGCAATGCGATTACAGAATGAACCCTATGAAACAATGAATGGTTACTAGGTATACCGTGATTTTTTTAATCCACATGAAAATAGAAGTAGCGTTCTTACATCCCAAGAAAAATATAATTTATTTTTTTACTCCTGAACCAATTTAGCAAGAAGTATATACTTTAGAATATAAAACGAAAATTGCAAGCCACTTTACCTTTCACAGAACTTATAATTCAGGCAATTTTAACGGAATACGAGACTGTCCTCAATCAGAGCGGTCGAGGACCTTGCTTGGGACAAAGATTTGGGTGACTGGACGTAACACACAGTGTTGTACACTACATTATTGTCACATATGTAGGTATGTATATGTAAGTCACGAGTAATGTAGCGTCTTTGTTACGAATGTTTTAAGCCAATTAGGATAATGCTCGGACAAATGAGCTCCCGAATCGTTAAGTAATTTAAGCTGTATAGTTCTTAATTTAGTTTTAGTTGTTTTTTACAAGTTATTAGGCTTCTGGTTTATCTAAAAATTATATAAAATGATAACGTTCTAAGAACAAACTATCATGATTTTGTCTACGTCTTTACACATTTCTGCTAGTTTTCATGGGGAATGATTAATGATGTATGAATAATTTTAAATAATCAATGATTTCCTTTAAATATTTATTAACCTAATTTCAAGTTTTTATGTGCAGTAAAAATATAATTATTTAATGAGGTAAATAAATCCGTATGGTTTGGCTTTAATAGTTTTCCTTAACATACGTGACTTTGACTGTGGGTGACATTTTTTGCTGTTTTATTTCTAATGTAGTTATTTAAAAACATTAATACATTATCATTTACCCAAATCCACGAATTACATGAATCAAGCCTATAACATGAAACAAGCAAATTAAGCTACCAGGAAAACTAGGTCGTAACAAAGTTAATTAAGTTCTAATCACGCATGCTCCTCGGGGGTGTCGTATTATATGTCCACGTGTATTCGGATACATGCAGTTATCTAAATGACCACAATTTTCATGTTATCGAGGTGTCGATCGCCCGAACTCTTAATTAATTACATTTTTACGAGCCCTGGCTGTTGCCTACTACGATTGATACGCGTAGCGCGTAGCTTCCTAAATCTTTTGTTGAAATTAATTAACTAGAAGTAATAATAGGGTCGGCATAATTTATTTCTGTTAAACTAGACTGCAGGAAAGTGTTAAGTACTTGTAAATATTTGCAAACTTTCATGAAAGTTAATAACGTGGCATTATGAAGGACATCGGTGTTTGCAATGAACCCGGTAGTACCAGCCCTAGACAAACAGGGGTGAGTTGTTGACCCGTGCGTGCGTCACTCCGCCGGCGGCCGCGGTGACCACGCCACGCGCACTTGTTGGACACTCCTGTGGAACCCTCCACCTTCAGGCATAATGAGCATGTGGCTATTGATAAAATGTAGCTGCGAGGGTCGTAAACAAGCCGGCAAGAAAGGAATTATAAAAAGATGGGCCTAAATGTTAACTCACAACCTTGCCGAACATTAGTAGTCTACGCACATCCTTAGATAATTATTTTTAACTTGTTTTCTTCGTAAAGTTACCTACTTTCCATTGAGAGGAAAACCGTGAAAATTCATCAGTTTGACCTACATTGCTTTGACCTCGATTCGTAACTTACTTCTCCATTTACAGTTACCATGTGACCAAAAACACTCATTATAACCCTATAGGTAAATAACAGTGTAACAAGGTTGTTCCTATGTCTACATATCATCTTTAGGATTGTACAATCCACGCCTGTCAATTAGATCAGTATGTCCATTTGACAGGCGTCCCGCGGCCACGTTTCCCGATGACGAGTTTGTCCTCGTTGGAGACAAACACTCCCGACGTCATTATCTTATCGAAACGACAAAACTACGCTCTATACCGGATAATGCGAAACCGAATTCAGGATAATAGAATACTCTATTTTTGTAACACAGTCATATTATCGCGTATTTTATTGACATTGGGTAAGCTGGGGGAAGACCGTCGCCCAATGCCATGAAATAACATTGTTTAAGTCTTGTCATATTTTCCTTTCAGAATTACAGGAATTTTTAGGAACGAGGGGAAATTATTGTACTTTTATTTTCATTAAATTTTATATTCGAGAATAAGAAGTTCAACTAAGTTTTTTTTTCGTGTTCAATATCGTGGTGACAGCAATCATTAATCAATATAACATTAGGATTGCCTAATTACCTGTTTTTATTTCGAGGTCACAACGTAGGGGTGAGTCACACGATGCGTGCCTCAGACATAGGGGGTGGGAGGAGGGTGAAGGGTTGGGGGGGTGTTAGTAACACGTGGTCCTTTGTCCGGCTGTGGGTCACTCGGGCACGGGGCGCGGCGCGGACTCAGTCTGTCTTATCGGGAGCATTGAACTTGACGACATACGTAGTTAATTGATAAGAAATTATTTATTTACGTCAATGATATTGCAGATAGTCTAGCTAGTTAGCTTAAGAATGCTGAAGCTTCTAAGCAAGAGCTACTTATTTTTTAATATACAGAATAAATTATTACTTACTATGCATTATAATACATGTTTATAAATACAATAACAATAGACAATTTAACAAATAATTACCATCTATTTTTACGAACTATAATTAAATAGGATATATTTGGTTTTAGTTGATTTAACACACACATCCTCGATTTATGATTGTGAGCATCCTAAATCGGGACTTCGTTATAAAATAAAGTTTTATTTACAACACTCGCTCGGCTAGAATATTCGGGATCACACCATGCTGTTATCAGCGCTGGTGACGTATCCTCGGTAACAAAACCCCGTCTAGTTGTAAATTACTTATGTTCCTATTATGTTGTCTGATACCCATAGGAATAGGGAGTGGCCTTTTATCAGTGATACTACAATTATTTGGTTGCGATGGATTAATCTCTAGTTAACAAGGGTTAAGAAGATACTGTAGAGGTTGAATATTAAGTTGAAATGCAATATTTTGTCACATTACTGGTTGAGTCTAGGACTCAGTTAAATAAATAAAACCAAAAGAAAGTATGTCAATGTTAATTAACGGCACAGTATTGGATGTGATAAGTTATCAATGTAACACTATTAACAATGTAGTGTGGCTCCATTAAGAACACATTATCTGAGGCCAGTGACCGGCGAGCACTAGGTCACAGATTACTCGTTATTACTGCTAATAGGCTCAAATAATACAACAAAAGTTGTATACAGTAATATTATTGAAAACAATGCAGCGCTTTAAAAATAATTTAATTACGGATCGCGGAGAGAAACCCCGTCATAACATATCCATGAACTTCATTCTTCATTTACAAAAATAGTAAATATTGCTTATGATAATAACCATTGTTTGAAATATTATTAATTAAATAATTTCTGGTTTAATGGCGTAAATTATGATGACTGAATGGAAAGAGCAGGAAAACATGACTTTTGAAAAAGCTATGAAATAATCAAGCGATATCCTTCCCTCATAAATATAACACGACTTTCTTTATAAAAGGCATAATTCAGTAATTGCTCAATAGCAAGGAACATTTAAGAGCGAAAAATGAAATTGTAAGTACGAGTTTTAATTCATGTCTGTTTATAAAAACAAATATGATGTTAATTATTTAGATATTGTAGAGCTGCGTGTGGTAGAGGTCAGATACTTCGATCACAATAATATCTGGTTATCGACGCTGCGGTAGGGAAGACTATCGCGAAGTGGGTGCTGACCACCGCACGCCTCCGCCGGGGACTGGGGTCATAAGTCCGATATATATCACTATTATAGATTTCTATATGTATACCTACCACCTAGTGGTTTTAAATCTACAAAGATAACTTGCCAAAAAATCCCTTTAGCTGTAAGTATAAGCCGTCCCAATTAGACATTGAGGACGCTTTTGTTTACATAAACAAATGGAAAAAAGTTTGAGGAAAATTTTGATGTTAGTAAACGAAGATCTTATAACGGAATAATAGGTAGCATACCAATCTATATAATTCATGAATTAATAAGATAACATCAAATGACGTCTCAATTAACATTCTCTTTACCTTTTTATCATATTTTGATAATGCAACGGATTCATATCGTCATGTTGCATTTCAGCATTGTTTCGATAACCTAAGTGTAACCTATAATGTTCTAATATTAGCCGCCTAGTTGCCGGAAGAGATTGATTGGTGGAGGCTATTCTTAGCCTGTCACACTGTTCGCTGAATTCCCTGGCATTGAGTGTGTCACGCAATTAGATACGACTCATTTCTCATCGTCCAGAAATTCGGGACTTTTGGCTACAAGTGCTAATAATACAACGAGTTCACAATTCGCGCAAGTTAAGAAAGTAGTCGGTCCAAAATAGGCCTCTTAATCGAATTCCGAAATAAAAAATACATGTTAATTTTACAGATTACAGACGGACGTTTGTGTCCACTAATTTATTTTATAGCACTACATATGATATAGGTATGTGCCAGATAGAATAAAGCAAATGATTGTGGCGGAAATAAAAGTAAAATATTAATATTAAATGTGTATTGGGCGGTATCTGACCAACCTTTGACGTCCTTTGGCCATGACTGTTACGTCACAGATAAGTTCAGTCACGGTCGAATACGTTGTGTTGGGAATCAAAACAACTGGAACAAACATTTGTGTTGCTTTACAAATGTTTGTCGCAATATGGTTGGAATAGTGTTTAGTGCATATCTTAAATAGTGTTCCTGTTCCTGTTTGGTCAGTAACATTTTAGAATCACCTTTATTTATCTTATATCATATCTAGACAACATTATCTCAAATCAGATAAAAGTAATTAATTCCAATCTATATCTGATTTTTCCTTTCAATTTCTTTTCTACAAACCTACATTCCAAAAGTTTTAAAGAATAACAAAGGAGTTAATTTTACACATATCTTTTGTTTCTTATGTAAATCTGTCTTAGTACGAATACCTCACAGTTACTTATTAAAATTCAGTATTTATGGCTGCGTAACACGCGCGAATTATGTATATGAGCGTCGCTAGGCAACAAGGCCTCTCCAAAAACGTGTACTATTCTTAACCTGAACTACTTTCAGTGTTGACTGAAACTCCATAAAGTTGTTACTACGCTCTAAACCCAACGTCACTCAATACTGACTTTAAGTGCACGTGAGATAACAAAACATAAAAAATATCTAATTAAGTCATACATTTAATTGCCGACAGCTTAATAAATTCAGAGTATCATAATTAAACATTGTGGTTTTATCGTTCCCGGATAAAAGTATCATCCTACAATACTTGACGGGGAGAAACCAATGACAATTATAAAACAATTTAATATTACATTTATAATATAATATAGTTTAAATTAATTTACCTTAATGATAACAGGGCCGCGGTCCTAGTGTCACTTGTGTGGGCAGTTCATATTGGCACTTGTTGCTATGAGGGGTATATTGAGGGCTTTTGTTAATTTGGGTGGTATTATCGTAAAGCGCGGCGCAGACGAGGGCGCGCGGCGAGTGCGTCTCGACCGATAACAAACAGCTGACTGCCGCCATGCCGCCGCGTCCCGCCTGCTATCACTGGCTCGCTATCACTGCACACGTGTGTTTAACACAGATTCGGTTTTCGCATTACAAATGTGTGTATTAGAGTAAAGAGATTTAGCATAAAAAAGGATTACTGAAAATATGTAAAAATATGTAGAGCTTACATAATTTTAAAGTTCGCTAAGTCGCAGCGTAAGGGAAGATAGTTTTGTATAGCAGGAAAATATGGAATTGCGACACAAGCAAACTACAGATCTTTCTGTTAAAACTTGTACGTTATAGAACTTTTTGAACTAGTTTTGTATCCTTGTAGCTGGATAGGTTACTACTCATAGACGCCAATAACTCTTTGCAGTAAAGTTAGCGTGTTTTAAGTTGTGATTGCAAAACTATGCGAAGAAGCGTGACCAAATATAATTTAACAAACTTTTATAAGCAAACGGGATTCTATCCTTGTTTTGATGAGTCCATGACTATTAACCTTGGTGTCTATATTTAAATATTTTAAAAGCCACAGATATTTTGCTATCAATTTGGTAGCTAGTGTAAAGAGGCCTTATTGTTTTGGGCTGACTTTTGCAAAAGTTTCATTTCAAAGTAGATGCGTTAGGAAGAGACTGACGTGTGCTCAGGACACGCCAAGTAACTTACTAAAGTGAACTTAGTTCTTAATTTTATACCATCGATAGAAAGTACGCCGGAAAACATGCTTAATCCGACCACTTGTCTTCTTTGAAACGGAACGTATTCCCCTAACATTGTAGTACTTATCACAGTGCCTACAATATGCGTGCAGTAATTATCAAGTCGTCATGTTGTGATAGAATTCTGTTAGTCGGAACTGCGCTGAGTCGACAGTCTGCGCTGAGCCACGTGTGTCCACGATGTAGGTATACACTGGTGTCTAGAGTGCAAGCAGCAAACCTACAGGTTATCACTGCAGATAACTTAAGAAGACCTTAATGATACATTGCAGTCTGAACGATAGATTCAGAGAATTCACACAACATTGACGCCGTTTTGTAGAATAATATTTTAATTATTGAAAGGTGATTAACTAATACTTATTAATGGAATAGTTAATGGTGTTGATTTAGTGTTAAGAGCACAAATAGAATTAGCTAAATACCACTCTCTTTTTGTATATGAAGGTATGTTACTAAAATAAAATAACAGTAAAAACAAAACACTACAGATTCCATGTATTTGTAATTAGCAGAATTTTCCATTTGTAATGCAAGTTTATAAACATTATCTCTCTGTTACCTGAAGATTATTGTGAGCATTTAATTTAAGCATCGTGATTGATGTCAGGGGAAAGTATACATCGAGTGATAAATCTATCCCCTGTCCGAGGGGAGGGCGGGGCGGGGAGGTAATAGATGGAAACATCACTGGCAGCAGACAGTGAACGAATCTTCAGAACACGGCGTAGGCGAGGTAGGGGAGGAAGGGGAGGTGGTCCACCATGCATTATACATGAGCATGACAGATAACTTCAGCCTTATCTACCACAACAACAGCCTTCCGTGTTTTCTTATGGAGTTGCTACGGTTTGTAATTGGATTTCGGAACAGATAAGTAGAGAGTGTGTAGCATACATTTATTATGATTTTGCTTTATGTAAACAATGAATGATAACTGCTAAAGTTTAATTACCTGCATGTTCTTCTAGATCGATGATCAAAGGGTCTGTGCCACCTTTGATCAGCCACGTGATAATAGTGGAATGAACCGAACTCTCCCCTTACTAACGAAACATGTAAATATAACTATTACGGATAATAGTTTACGGAGAACCTAGGTTTAGCAACGCAAGCCACATTTTGGTTATTTACACAAACTTCGATATATTTTATATCTCCATTCTGATCAGAATTCGTTCCTTAAACAAATTAAATACCAAAGGTACCTTGAGTATTTTATTTATTTATGATAAATATTGATAAAACTCATGGAAAAGACAATTGGAACGAACAAATCTTAAAGTGCAAATATACAAGGTACTCTTTGGTATCTTGCCCTAGATTCGAAACAATCAAATGTTTTTGCATGTCATCCTAGAAATCAATACGTTGTGACAACTCACCTCCACATTGTGCTATTCGTCCTAACAAATTTTAATTTGAATAAACAACTGTTAATATGAACCCTTCAGTAACGGCGGTGTCCCTGTGGAGCGATGTAGGGCAGGGCACTAACTTCAGGGTAAGTGACGTTTCCCTGCATGTCCTGGTTAACTGGGTTACCACTAAAACGGCGCAGTTTATGAGTGTCTGTGCGTGTGACGCTTTATGTACTTACCCCTAAATTTGTATAATGTAGGGCGATGCTTGTTTGGGCGTGTGTTTGTGCGTAATACTGGTTATTAAAAAAAAGGTAAAACGTAAAGTTCGCGTAGCAAAAAAATCTGCTCACATGTGTAGTAGATGCTCTTTCATTAATCATTAAAAAGCTCTATTTTTTAAGCTACTTTTTATTAATTATATATATCTATAATAATAAAATATCTATAAGAATAAAATAAACACAATTTGATTGATTAGTCCTGTTCTTTATACTAATGGTCATTAAGCAGAGTAGTAACACCTACTTAGGTGTAAGTGCTCGGCAACAGGTTAAGCAGTTATCTAGGTTAGACCATTGTCTGGAAATCCCGAATAACTAAGATACAGGGTGATTGGCTTGCCCTATTATAAGTAAGTATCTAAAAGAAGATAATGTTTCAATTAGCTAATGACATCAATAAGATCTATGTTTAAAGATACTGGAGGCCTAGTAGCGGTCGAAAATACCCATTTATAAGTATTCACTTCAAATTCAGTATGTGGCTCTACCGAAGGTTTAAGTATATACGTTTCATACAAGGCAAGGTATATGTATGAGCATATAATATGATCAACATAAACCTACAGGAAAGTTATACTATTATTTTATTATTTAAATTAGACAATGCCTACAACAAATATGGATAAACAGGTAAATTGTATTTATTTTCTACACTTAAATCTTAACACAAAACCATTATTTAATTTTGATACAATTGTATAATCAATTTTTGTTTCAAACGATACAAAAATTATACCCATTTTTTGTAAAATAATAATGGAAGAATTTCATTGTTTTGCACTTGATGAAGTAATTTAGATCATTCTTGAATTAATTGAATGCATCTCATACTGTAACATTATATTCAAGATGTATAAACTGTTGGTAAATGTTAAATGCTTTGTACACTACCGTAAAAGGAAATTAAACAGACGAATGAAAGTGAACAGCACGTAAATCCGCGGTAATAACTAGTCTCATAAATGATAGGCAGGGCTTTCATAAAGGCCTGGGTCTGTCGTGTCCATACAGGGCGCAGCCTGGGCCTGTCTAACCGACTGCTTTACATGCCGCTAATGTTATCAGACGATCACGCAAACAATGCCGCCCCTTTGCTTTATATATTAATACTAAAAGCTTACGCCATGGGCTAATTGCGTGAGAATGTACAAAGCTATTTTAACAAGCCTGAATAAAGAACATAGAATTCTTATTTCGAGTTTGTGGCGACTCTTTTGGAAGTTTTTCCTTGTGGTACATACCTATACCTACATAGTACATATCCGCCCCTACTTGCTTTACATCGAGGGGTGAACTGGAATGTTACCGGCTCATGTCCACGGGGAAATCCCTTCGTATCAGCAAAAGGCAGATCACAGGATTATTTCTCACATTTCCCGTACCGTCTTGTTTGCATAGTTGTGCAAAGATCGACTCTACATTGAGCTTTACGCTTTTTTTTATTACATTATATGGTTATTTAATAGGAAGAGTTAAATTGATATGATCTAGTACTCTTGGCAACCAGAATATACGATAAATCTAATTACCCCAATAGACTTTGTGAATTAATTGAAAACCTTATATATAATTGATAATATTTCATTTCCAATTCATCATAGTAACAACTATCTGTCAGGACAGAAAGCACTGAACACGTCACCACAGTTCCTGATTAATTGTGCCATCAATCAATTATCCCGCAAGCGGGCGGATATGAGGAGGAAAAGCTAACAATCCTGTGACAAGGTTGACCAGGCGGGGAGGCACGCACGGGGGGGGGGGGGGGGGGGGGGCAGGGTAAACACTTGCAAAGGCTCTTGTGGAACTACACATAATGCTGTTATGTGTTGGAAATTGTTATCAAAAGATTACTACAATACATTGCCAACATCAGCATACATTTGTTACTTAGATCTATAGGGAAAAGGAAAGAACTATTGAAACTTGTCGGGATAAAACGAAAAGAGAAGAATCGAATAAAGGTTGTGAACTGCGCGTGTCTTATAAAACTTGAATACAAGGTAACGCTGCGCTGCTATTTGGGAATGAAGTGCAAGGTGAATTATTCCATAACAATTGCATCTTACTAAAAATAGTTAACATGAAACCGTCAAATTAAAAAAATACATTAAATTTTTTCCCATGTATTTCAAATTTCCTCATAAACTACAATATGTTGGGCTCGGCACACTAGTGCGTTGTCATCGAGGTATAATGTTCAGTTTATGTGATGAGGCACGGACTCATTAAAATCATTACGGGGCCGTAAACCTGCATATTTCATTGGGTGATTAAAGTATAATGGGGCTTAACGCTGTAAACTAAGGAGCGGTGTCGGGTGCTGTAGTGTAAATATTTATAATTCTCTACCTTGTCTAGAGAGCTATCAACTAACTAGTTAATTAAATTACGAAATAAAAGTTACACAGTGTACCTGTTTCATACGGGGTGGAATAAAAACACAGCAAGGAAGGGTCTTAAATATCATTCTATCTAAATTGGTCCTGAAATGGCATTCCGGACGCACCATAAAACGCAGCGTGATATGTAGGACTCACCCGGCGCGCGGCGGCGGCATCGTTAGCGCCACAGGAGCGACTGTAGCCGAGGTCACGTGACCCCTGCTCCACTCCTACATCACTACCCCAAACACTCCGCGGTAACAAAGTAACACTCGTTATCAATAAGGAATAGTTCGTGTAAACAATTGTTTGTAAATAAGAGCGGCTCGCGAGGGCGGCGCGCTGGGCGGGCGGCGCGGCGCGAGTGCGGCGGGTCAACGACCGGGCTGTTGGCGCGCGTCGCCATGGCAACGCTGCACTACTCCTAGATCAGGGCCGGTAGACGCGACTGAAGGTAACTACGGTTGCACTGACCTTCGCAAGAAGTTAATACTAAAGAAGGGCGGATGTTACGAAGTAAACATTTCTTTGGTTTGACTATAATATTTTGTAATGTGTTTTTGTGCTTTAGTTTTCGTCTGCTAACAAAACCTGTATAATGTGCCTAGTCACATATTCTAAACTTATGTCATAAGTTAAAAGAATTCCTGAAGACTATCTGTGCAGTCTTCCACAAAAATGTGGCTTGTTCAGAATATAAGTATTTGTTGTTTTCACTGTGTGTAATTTATTGCACAGAATGTTAAACTCCATACCTCATGCACACCCATCTCTCATGTACACCCTGGTTCTGACCAAACAGAACTGGGTGACGTAGACGCATAGCGTAGAAAAATTTATCTTTTAATGCAACCTTTCTGAGTGTTGACATAGCTAGGCAGTAAACCGCATGGCTGTAGTGTGTCTGCTCTGTGCGTGCGTTATGTAAGCTGCACTCGGTCAAGGCTGAGACGCCGAGGTGTTCGCACTTTGTTGCCAACTCACAGAGCGGAGGTAATCCTGTAAGCTGGGGCTTTTGTTGCTCCTTGTAGATTGTGGGCTTTTCTTAAGCCGTATGTAACTAGCGAACAATTACATAAGTTAGACACGAAAGAATGATGTTTTTGGACTACTGAAAGAAAAATGTATGTACGTAGCACATCTAGATATTTTATTTTACTTATATTAGGAAAAAACAACTACAGACTTGCAATCGGTGTACAACATTTATTTTTTATGTCTGGTTTTTTACTTTTTCAGTCTATATTACATACATCAGATAATTAATGTTCATCACTGTCGTCAAACATTTATTACAAAAAAGAAGAAATATAAAATAGGACATTTATTAAGTAACTTTTTCCATTCTCTTTTTTTTAAATTATGTATTTAATTAAAAATGATTTAAACTGCGATTGAATAAATTAACAAAAATAAAATGTATTCAGCAAAGTATTCACGCAACGCATTTACGGAATACGTGTTGCCATCTGTTAGCACAACTCGATACCAAAACAATTGAACAAGTTCTTTGGGAGCGCGTTAACTGTACGTCGACAGTGTCACCTAGCGGCATACAATGTAACTACATGCAATGTATAAAGATTTTAAATTACAAACTTATGTAGAGATGGCGCTACTAGTCTCAATTGAGAAGTGTTTTACAATCCACCTAAGTTTATAGTTGTTAATTTTTTATGGTTTCTTTATCGAGTTTGGTTTCTAATTTACTTTTCAATATCATGTTCCAAAAGTTTAATTAATTAAAATTCTCTGCCGTTATAAGAATAGAGTGGATAATACATTAGAGAATATAAGTAACTTGAACAAAAAAGATGTCTATAAATGAAAATATCTAACAACTTTCATTTGAATCTTAAAGTTAGGTTGAATAATTTTCTTAATTGAAAAAAAAGTTATAAATACTTTGACGCTCCCCCAGAGGACTTTCTAAAGAATTATCCAATTAATAATTTCACAAAGTTTTTAAATAATTTCAGATTTAATAAGATCTGCGTTCATCGTCGGCGACACACCAATCTAATAGTATTTCATGTTTCGCGTAGTTCACCGTTACTTTTAACATCGCACCGTAAACATGTAGTAATTAGCACTCGTTCCCGACACTAGTCTCAGACTGAATTCAATTAATTATTTCATATATCCGAAGCGCGCGAACTTCAATTTGTTCCAATTCATGTTAACTGTACACAAATTGGTTCGCGAATTAAACAATAACACTAATGTAAGAAATTAATTAAAGTCTATTGTCGATCGGCCATAACACTGTGCCGAGCGGGCCTTCAATCATTGAACGGTTTAATCAATAAAAACTGGATGCAATAGCCATCACTCATTTTCAAGACTTTTACACTGAAATATTTGGCAATGTAATTTAAAGAAAGTTTGGTTGGTATGTAACTACCTATCTATATGTAACCTATACTGCTTAATTAGAAATCTCTATTTAATGTACCTTTAGATCAGCGTGTTAAAAAAGATATAATGATAATTATAAATGTCATTAGTTACCTATTATGCAAGGCAGCAATTCTCAGAAACGATTGACCTATATGTTTACTAGTGATATCTCTGCTCACGCTTGTTTAGCAGTAAATGATGAGAGCAGTAAATTACAGAGAGAAAGGCAGTCTGCATTGTACCTGAATCACTTATTCAGGGGCAGAACTAAACGCGGTAATTTGATAGCACTCGTGACACCTGCCGCCATGCCGCCACAAAGGAGAGATTAACAGCCAATCAACGACGAGTCACTTTATTGTCTCCCACACAATTACGATCCACTTAATATTACAACCAGTACTCTATTACCTTGGCCCTGGGTATAATGGGAGAAGTCTAAATAAAACAAATGAACGATGAAATTACAAGAAGTTTCTATAAATTGAGCGTGAAATAAGTTTACTGCTAGAGAAGACGTTTAATTAAGAAAGTATTGGGGACTAAGCCGACTAGGTATAAAAGTGTCTATGACTAACTTGTAAAAGTATACAAAAAGAAAATATCAAATGAATTAAAGAACCTACTTAGCAATGAAACCATTCAAATAAAAGAGTACCAAAGTGAAATCGATCTTATCTGCAAACTCTCTCATGTAAGAGTCATTACGCTAAGTAGGTAATTCATTAGTTAATAGATCTTTACTGATATTAATAAAGTAAGAATATTCCTGTTAATTATTTATATTGCTCTCTTGATCTCTAAAACGATTGCTGTCTTGATAGATTAGGATATGATTATGATGTCGTAGTTTTTGGAAACAATGTAATAAGAACCTGCGTCTTAGAGCACCTATTGTAGCCATCTCGATCGAAGTAGGGTACTTAGATCTTATCTCAAAACATTTGTCTGACCCAGACACATCTAAGACATAGTTACCATAGCAACCGTCTTAATTCACTCGCAGCATCCTGCGGTAAGCGTCCGGACATAGACAATTAGGATTATAATTACCTGACTCTCACATTACCTTCATCCTGCCATCTTAATTGGCAGATGTAATTGACCCCCCCCCCCCCCACCCCGTACATACCCCGGCGCACATACCCCGGCGTACTCTCATTCACAAGCCGGTATCATACATACAACAGGATATTAACATCATTATAAAGTGCGTACAGAGTACTGAGTACGTGACTATTCAAAGATTTCATCTGAGCATAATGAACTGATATTGACTTGGTTTATTATCAGTAACATATCTAATTAAGTTAAGGATGTCGGAAACGTGATACTGTGTATAATTATTGCTTTCATAACAGCGAATTTATTTGTAGAACATGTCAGTTTTTGACCTGACTGCAATGATGTCAAGTAGACATCGATCGTAACATTGTTAATTTGAGGTAAGATAGAGTGCATTATACAATAGAGTCGACCGAATACCAATCAAGAGTTTCCAATCCCAGGCATATCTTCTATCTTGAACTAACATACAATTTTGATTGAATTCACTCATTGTCCTTTTGTTACGTCTACTCGTGTATGTAAGGGCTACTCACAGTTTCCGAAATCAGGATTTGAATAGAGTCGCGACCCTCCAATCAGGGCCCCGGCAAATCTAATTGGGAATAAGTGCCGGTAACGAACGTCAGGAAACGACGATTGTGTCTCACTGATGGACTGGCGTACCCTTAGCGACAAGGAGTTCTCTAAGGGTTGTCAGTCCATTTGAAATGTACGAGATAAAGTTAAACCAAAAACTGGATAATTTTGTAGAGCCAGATTTCTTCAAATAAAAAGATATTTTTTTAACAGCTTGTTATAAATAAAAAAATATGTCTAGATCTCTCTCTCCCCATATCTCTTAAAAGTATTATCTCTACGCGTTTTAGGCAGACCTACAGCATCTAAATACGTCAACGAACATGAGTCTGAAGGCGATTTATCTCAGAACTGATAAAAATCGGCAGACACTGAAATTGATCTCGAATTGTCTGCAAAAATTCTTGTAGTTGTAATCGATAAAAACAATTTGGAGTTCCGCACCGAGTCATTAAGCGCGGATCGGAATGCGCGGGCTGCGGGCAGCGGGCTGCGGCTCGGCCACGCTCCACCAGCCGCGCACAATGGCCGCGTCGCCGGCGCAGCTCGTTCCCACACAATACACACTCCAGCTCTATATTGTTTCCGTTTACACAACAATTGGAGTTCTCCACTGACTCAGACGGTTACGTAATGTGTGCAGATTCACTTTTGTTTTTAAGGTCATGATTGATTATGGTGGGAAGGTTACAGCTACGTATACAATGGAAAGAGTTTGGCAAGAGTTGAAATAGTTTAGTAACATGCGTATCAAGTAGGGTTGACGTTTAAATCTTTAGAAAACATTAAATTTTAGTAATTACATTCCTATGCTTAACTTTCTAATGAATAGTTTCCAAAACTCCCAAAAATTTTAAACATTTCTATTCTACTAAATATCGGTTTAAAGAATACGTTTGTGTGGTAAATCTTATTCCTAAAGGAGATTGTGAAATTCTTTCGTGGATTATAGATAAGAGTGTTAGTCAGGACTTTGGCAGTCCTCTGGAATTTTGTATCCCTCAATACAATGACTCACCTGATAACTTTCGTTTTTACATAAAGTGTTTGTTTTGTTGTGAACAGACTGAACCGAATCGATAGCTGTACCCTTCACACGTGATGTGTTCGCTAACTTATGTGCGGGAGGATAATAAAGCCTGCAGAATATGTGTCCTTGAGAGTGCCCTCATGTACACGCATTATTGTTATTGCAATGCTGTTCTGTAAGAGTAACGGGATCCAGACGACGTCGGGTGAATACTATATAAGATAGCCAATGATACAAGCCTGGCACAAAATACTACCTTCAGGTGCTCTCGGCTTGATGCTTAACAAATAATAAGTCTTTTGAACGCATGGTTGTAGACAAAAAGATGTGCGGTGAATGAACCCAGTTTTTTAAGAGAGCAAAAACCTAATTTACGGCGCCAGTCTCTAAACTCGTTATTAGATTATTAGCACGAATATTCCAATACTTATTTTTAATTCAAAGAAAAACGTCTAGATATTTCTAGCTATAACCTTAATTGTACAATTCGTGTTTTGCCACTCAACAAATATTAGCTTTATAGAAACTATTTGTCAATTATGTTTCTCTGATCCTGATTTATAGTGCACTCAAATGTGTAACTGAAATGTGTCAAAACTATTTAAAGAGTACATAACTCTCCTCTATCAAAAAAATACTTGTGACTTGGTCGACGACATTACCTTAATACCAATCAAGTATTTGTTATACTTCCTCCTTTCCTTAATACTGACGCTACTGAATACGTTCCCCGCTTTTGTCAATGCTTTAATTTCACTAAATTGAGTTCTATATTTAGGAGTAACAAATTACTGGTCCTAGCTCAGCTTCAATAAGATTACTCGTAAATGGTAATTCATCGGTTCTATCGGTTTCTATACATACGAGACTCACGCTAATGGAATCAGTTTGTGTAGCTACGATCTCTTGGTATACTAACGTATCTTATAACTACAAGTAGTACTTACTTACATTCCTAGTTAGTATCCCGTCTTCTGTTTGATGGCTCTTGCGCAATGCTTGACGTTTGACGTCACACCACGCCGGTGGTCCCCGATAGCCACACAAGTTATCTAATAGTTAATAAAGGACTCCATTCTCTTTTCCTTCTCATACATCAAACATGAAATTTTAATAATGTCGTTAAGGCTTCAATGACATTTAATATAATAACAGTGCTACTACGCAACAAACTCAATTGAAACTCGTGTTGCGTGAATAGTTATTAAGTTTAATGTTATAATATAATACGTTGTTATAAATGTAACGACTTTCGCAACACCCTCAAGGTCGCCTCTCAAATAACAACGACTTACGATTGCTTTTGATTGACGAGAGAAAGTTCTCGCATTCATGTGATCCATTTATATGTAGCTTTCTATTAGGCGGCCATGTTGCCATCGTGTATACTGTACTGTATACATAACGCGAACTAACAATCATACATTGTATACGATTGAGAAATACACGATTAGAAAACTGATTACTTAAATAATTCATGCGGAATCCGACGTATTATATTGAGCGTCGACTGCGTGTAAAGTGAATAGTAATTTATTAATATTATTGAACTCTATTGTTCTGTAACACAGACAATGATAATTGTTGATATTAATAAATGAAGATTATTTGGATAGCAGCGCGCTCGATACACGTGGAAGGCTATTAAAGTCTTATTGATCCAGTTCCGGTCTGAGCTTTGCTTTCGGCCTTTTATAACTTTACATCCCTCTAATCAGAGTACAATATAAATGCATTATCGTTAGATGAGAGTAAACTGCAAACTTCAAAATCACGAGAATTCGAGTACTTCTGATAACTCTGCCTACCCTATATGACATGATATGACAACTAGTAAAGCGCAGGCAACTATCAGGTGTTTTATTCTCACGAAGCTTTTAAATCTCAAATGGCACACTTAATGCTCTTCTCCTTGTGTTAAGGTTGTAGCAAGAAGTAGTGGACTTGAAAATAATCTATTTGATACTCACGGATGCATTTCACTTCTGAATAAAGAAAGATCTTTTTACAATAATGATATGCTATTATGGTTTTCATGTGTGATTATCTGATAATAAAATGCCATACTTGAACAATGTTAACTCTTTCTAATAGCATAAAAACATGTGCAAAAGTAGGAGTAGAGCATGTAGAGCATGTTTTTTTACAAACAAAAGCAGTGAACGTGAAATAATAATGGTGTTTGGTATGATCAAAATATAAAGTAACTTCCTCAGTTATTAAAATTAGTCTTAATTTAGCTCAAGTAACAAGAATACCAAAACATTAAGCAAATATTGAACTTTCTCTAGGGTTCAGCTGCCAGCCTCAGCGGATACAGAAAATGTTTGTGTATTGGTAATGTCAGAAAATGTCTGAGTTTCTCTTGTGTGTGCGACAGAAAGTGTCGTTAAACGTGTAGTTTAATGGTACACGCGCTTGCAGCACTAACATCCAGGGTTACTGCAGATATACTCCGGCGATGCGAGGAGCCCATCTCTCATGCGAGGGAAACAATAGTCGTGTCGGACTTCGTATTTAATGCGAGACTTCCGCATTGTAAGTCCTAAGTGTAGATTGATTTACCCAACTTCGTCAAAAGGAGGTTTATTTATGACATTTTACCACGAACTAACACAGAAAAAAAAATGTGTTTCATTGCAAAATATTGTAAGTGCTAGGATTTCTTAACGCCAAAAAATTTTCAAGTATTACAGTTATATTTTTGTATCGATGGCCTAAATTTCGCCACCAAAACACGCAGACGTTACGAAATATGTTTTATAGTGAAACTGTAAGCAGTTAGTGAAGTGTTTCGCGTGCATTACCGGCGCTGAGCGGACTCCGTCAGCTAGCGTTACACTAACCAGACACGAATAGCGAACGGTTTGTTTTTATCGGCGCTGAATTGTGGCGAGAACTTAGGGTGTGGTTCCATGAAGGCGATCGTCTTGTAAAGAGCACACGGAAGCAGAAAATAGAATCGTTAAATGATTTCTTATCTTAATTCTATCGGTATACTTCGTGTAGTTTTAAATGAGAAATGTTTAATGTTAGCTCAAAATATACGAGGTAGCCGAAAAGTTTGTCCTTTGGCCCTCTGTATTTGTCACAAAATAATAGTAAAATAAAAATCATGTTTCATGGGTTTTTGGATCACCGTTTTCGGTTGTATATAAGTTATATATACTTGCTCAGTGGCCCATTAATATTTAAGGGCACAGCAATGCAGACACGCTAGACAAGGGTATCGAGTGTCTAACATTACACTGCGTAGATAAGACCTAAGCAAACGAGACGCCTCCTAAATGTTAAGCGAGGAGGGCAAGATTTATTGTAATTCATTTATGCTAATTAAAAGTCCTTTTTCATCAGCTCATTATCATTTTAATTGCTATACGCATAAGTATGTGCGTATACGATTATATGAAATTCTAATTCTGTCCTATTCATTATAAATAAATAAATGAATAACGTCTAAATAATTTATCTTACTTTGTTGTATATTTAGATGTGAGCAGTTGCGAATAATCTTTTGACGTTGATAATTAGATAGGTACCTACCTAATAAGAAATATTATCAGCATTATTTTTTTAATAAAATAACTTTCTGTGCATTTTATTTTTGCGAAATGTTGGATATAATTATGTTACTTGTCTTTTTTTCGGAATTACACTTAAATTCTTTATTTCAGTTGAGATGTGATCGCTGCGCGCTAAAGTTTGTTTTTTATAGACTCGCGGAAAATTTAGCGAAAAATAATGTTGACACGAATATAAACATACGTCTCTGAAGGTATTTATCGCCTCGCCGCTAATAGGTAGGTACTGAGATATTTCTGGAGAAATTAATATTCGTTTTATGGCTCGATAGGTGCGGTTAGAATATTGATTACGCACTTAATTCGCATCGGTTACGTGCCGAGATAACCGCAACAAGTAATCAGCTGGGTTTAGCGCAGTTTATGTTAACAAATTGTAATTTTCCTCTAAATCACGCCTCACCGAGTAAACAGATATAACATGTACGAAATGTGTTCTCAAGGATGCGAAATAATGTTGTGTATGGAGCGTTACCACAAATCTTAACTGTTAATTAAAACCAGCCAACCGCATTAAACAAACTTCTAGAACATGTATGCATGGAAACTTTAATAAATTACATAAAGACAAGTTGTTTTTATACATGTAAAGTGGTTGAGCGCCTGCCATCGGAAGCGCTAGTTTACGCGTGTAGCTCGGACCACCCACCGCAAGTCGTGGACTGCATCCATCACTGTATACTCATAATGTGGCTAATTGGCCAGGAAGCGCTGTTTAACCTGCGCCTGCGCACGACACGCCAGCTCCTGCTGGGCCTGCGTGGGAGGCGCCACTAACACTCTGCCAGCCACGGACAGTGACTACTGACATGATTCATTAATTAGTTACTGTATGATGCTTCATGCAAAAAAGGCCGCTATTGTGATAGAATCAAATAATCATGTGTTTTCTTATGAGCTACGAAGATGGATTTTTAAATACTAAGTTTCTCTAAAGTTAGTCTTTAAAAATCCATTTTCTCTTATTATCTAAATGAAACATAGGTACTTATATTTCATAAGACTGGTACTATGAACAATTTTCATAAATACAAAGCATGTTATTAAGATGGCTATTGTCAGGTGTTGTAGTGCCAGATAGTTCTCTCTTCTATATCCGTGGCACTTGCATCGTGTAACACGGTCAGCGCTAATTGCTCTGGCCGGCGCCGCTCGCCGCTCAGCGCCCGAACTTCCGCGTAATCTCTCATTATCAACCGTGAGACAATCAAATTATCATCCGTTACGTGCAGCGAAGTAGCTCTAATTGTAAATGTATGACTGCGAAGGTGTGCGCCGGAAACAAACTGAAATACAGACGTTGGGCACGAAGTTTTTGCTCATTCTTATTCAAGATAGGCTTATGCAAGATATATTTTACTTAAGGCGCTACCCCGAGCAAATGACTTTGAGCGTTTGACCTCTAAACCCCCCTCTTTGCCCCTCTACATATACATCGCTACTTTCTATGAAAATACAACGCCATCTGTTTGATATACCGACGTATTAAGTAGTAAAAATAGTAGACTTATGAATTTATAGACAAAAATATAATCAATCATGTTCGCAAGATTAAAAAAAAAGATAAGAGAAATATATTTTATTTGTATCTAAAATTCAAGTAATTAAAGACTTCTAAGTGAATCATTTAATGATGTAAAGTTATTTAGTCAGAAAGGTATTGAATGTCTTTTTACAAAAATCTTTTTTCAACCAACTTCGAAAATAGGAGGAGATTTTCAATGCGGATGTTTTTTTTTTACGTTTGAGTATTTCTCGAAGTTCGGGATTTCTCAAAGACGGCTGGACCGATTTCAAAAATTATTTTTTTAACCATTTATTCAGTGTGATTCTAACAAGGCACGTATACAGAGCAAAGGCGGGCGGCGAGACTTTTGAAAATTCGGTTCTTGAAGAAAGTATTGCTGTCTCAATACGGCATGATTTGTGAATGTGTGAAAGTTGACAGTGTGTGAGTGTAAAGCGCGCTCGCATGGAGTAGTACTTAAGAAATACTCTACGCACATAATAAAGGGCAATGGCGAAATAATTGTTGATATAATTCTTATGCGTGATATACAAACGTCTTAATTACAGATTTACATGAAATATAGCGTCTAAGTCCATGAAAAAAAATACATTAAATTGGAAATACAATTGATTGAATTGTACTTTGAGTGTTGCCATATGAACTTTAAATCTAAACTAAGTCATACGAATATCTTTGGCTAGTAAACTATGTATAAAAGCTTGCTTTTAGAATATATTGAAGATTTATGAACCTGAATAGTCTAAGGACATATTATTATTTCTACCCAACATCACCGAAATTAATAAATGACATCAAAATACTATTATGAAAACTTCAATCTAGCATGGCAACAACAACGGATACAATCAATGTGAAATTTTGCGTCATGCCACTGACATTGTCTTGCACGTCACTTTGCTTGTGCGCACCAAAATCTTTGTTTGCGCATTTGTTATTTCTATTATTTTGCTTTTTGACTTGGACTGCTTATGGACTTTCGAGATTTCTCCCTGTGCTAGCCAAAAGACTCCGATTACCCACCACTTACGACGAAATTTTGCTGTGATGTTTGACTCCGATTTTAAATTAAATTGGATTTTATTACGTGAAAAAGAACGAGAGAGAGAAGAAAGTCTTTTAAAGCCTCTTTGCACCTGCTGGTTTCCTGGATAATATCGTGATAAGGAAGGATGAAAAATAAATGTATTTGAATTAATGCTGTTTTTTTTTTCATATATGCTTTTGATCATCTATTTTATAGACTATTTTTATGCACTAAACAATATAACAAGAAAGCCTATAAGAAAACATTAACATACATAATATTATTCTGTCAGGATTATTAAAAAAACTCTGATTATAATTCTTTACAAGTATTATCAAAGCTATAGGCCAGGGAAAACCTAGATAATTATATCTCTAGAAATAAGTATAAAACAACCGCATTAAATATTTTGAATAAAAATATTTTGAAGGTATATTTCACAAGGTTTACTTTTTCAGAATCAAAGACTTTTTCAACATATTTCCTATGAATTTCTGTCATATAAATGCAAGGTCGGGCAAAAGTAATTAATTGCTTACGAGAGCCCATTAATTTCACACATAAATAACTGAATTTAATAAAAACAAAGAACGATTCTATCAATTGTATTTCCAATTTTATATATTTTTTTTCATAGACTTAGACGCTATTTAAATAAAACTTCAAAAAAGTAACATATTATTTCATGTAAAGTAATTAAGACATTTGTAGACGCATAAGAATTATTTCGACCTTTTGATAGTTGGACATATTTAAACAAATATAAATATGAGATGAAATAAAACTACTAATTATCATCCGCGAAAAAAACCGTAAAAGTAGTTTTATTTCAATGTCAGATTTAAAAAAAAATCTTAAAACATAAATAAAGCTCGCCCCCTATTACTTACATGGGACCTAAACATATCGGCGAATTGTGGGTGTACATTGGTACACCTCTGCCTAACCCTTCGGGGATACCGGCGTGATGATATGTTATGTAAAACATAAATATGTATTCCATGCTATTTGAATTTTATCACCAGTGCCGTGTGTAAAACTACATAGGGCTATCAATGACTTTTTGACAGTTGTCATAATATTAAATTGTAAATGACATTTCAAATAAAAAACCGACGTGCTCTCACGTCGAAAGCCTACGGCTGACTGCTGAATCGCCGCCGCGACTGTGTTTATGTTGTGAAATTGACCATTTTTAGGAATAATTTGAATTATAAAATAGATGTTTGGTCTTTTTGAAAAACAAAGCAGATGAAAATGTTAAGAATTAAATCCTCTATCAGTTGGTATAAGTTACATTAATAAAATACGTGTACATCGTGAGCCTATGCAAGGAATAAATTTTGATAGACCATTTTTAAAATGAGTACTACTAAATATTCGCTGCATTAAAAAGAAAAAGCTCTGTTGAAATTAAAGACAACATATTAAATAATGATTTGGTATAACAGTGAATTTGATATATGTTTTAAATATCGAGTTTATAGCTTAATAAAACTCCGTTTTTGCGCATTTTGCTCGGGGGAGCGCCTTAATGAAATAGTAATAAACATACAACTTTAACAGCAGTTGCAGTAACACAATGCCGCAGTAGTAATAAGTCAACCACAAAGGTAGAGGTATTTGTAAACCTCTCGCACTTGACACTGACTGCGACTTGTATTGTAAGGGTGCGCACATATTGAACTGTAGTAGGTACCTACCGATTGCGCTAGCTTTTAAAATATGAGTGGTCTGGAGTGTAAAGTGGGGAAAGGGGCTGTGACTCGTTTGTTTCTTCTTAGGGTAGCCAGTTAGGAAATTGCGAATCCAGCGAGTCCAAATATTTTATTGTGACATGTAAGATTGATGTTTCTATCCTAGATACAAATAAATGATTTAATATAGAGTATTTAGACCTTGAACAAAACTTGATGAGGCCTAACTAAATTCAGTAAACAGCGAATATATAAATTACAGCGTGATAATAATGCCTTCGTATAGATATTGTCCTATTTAATTTAAACCTATATGCTTACGCAATGAGTGAGCACCTTTACGCAAATGCATCAAAACAATGGCATTGTTGATAACTACCTCGCCGCTTTAACGTCATTATAGAAAAGTTTAGAAGTCATTAGTCGAGTACAAACACGGCTGACCTGCGACACCGCCGATGTAAACAATGGACAAGTTTACACCGCGCCGGCAAACATTCCCCGGCACATAATATTATGAATGTATGAATGGATGTTTAAGAGGATGTCTCATGACGCAACAGATAGGCACACACAAACTTGTGAGGAAGTTAAGTCTATTCTCGTTAATATTAAGCTAATATTTACCTAGAACCGCCGCGTGGGCGAGCTAGACCGCAGCGTAAACGGTTATCTAATATAGATTTATGTGGTCGCAATATGTGCTAAATATGGTCTAGTAAATCGTGTACCTGATCAGGCATGAAAGGCAAATTAGTACATTATTTTAGTATTAAATTTCATACAGGCTTCACTAAGGATTCTGATACATAGAAACGTAAACTAGAAACAAGCATAAAACAGAGATTGTGGAAAATAAGATTTCTTGGGATTTCTGTGGAAGGGAATTATTACACACTAGCAGCCCGCCCCGGCTTTGCTCGGGTGCAAAGCTGATACCAAATATAACTACATAATCATAAAGTTCTGTAGGGCGAAGCACAGCCTTGGACGCACTATTTGGTATA
The DNA here is from genome assembly GCA_905146925.1 of Autographa gamma. Taxonomy (NCBI): domain Eukaryota; kingdom Metazoa; phylum Arthropoda; class Insecta; order Lepidoptera; family Noctuidae; genus Autographa; species Autographa gamma. Next base: position 13,101,465 of record LR989854.1, read on the forward strand.
GGCACGCGCCCCCCGGCCCCCGCGCGGCCCTCCGGCCGGTACCGCCGCAACCGCTATGTCCCTTTATTTTAAATTTGTAATATCTTCGAAAATATTCATTTAAATTACATGCTGTAAAGGGCAATATTGATCTATATTACATGCACAATTTATTAAAGGTACTTAATTGGATAAGGATTAATACTGTATTGCTTAAAATCGCTTTTTCGTAAATAAGTAATAAATAAACGATAAAAATGGTTATTGTGGGTTATCCTCAAGAGATAGACATATACCATCGCGGACTTTTTTGTAGATCTTTTTAAGGAGCACAATACTGTAGTACATTATTTTGATCTATCTCGTAGGGTTCAGCCAGCGTTCGCAATGAAAGCGCAAAAAAAGTGTTCATTAGAAACCTTACTTTAGAAATCTCTAAGATTATCCGTGTTTCTCTACTTTATTATGCATGTATTATACATATAAACCTTCCTCTTGAATCACTCTATCTATTAAAAAAAACCGCATCAAAATCCGTCGCGTAGTTTTAAAGATTTAAGCATACATAGGGACAGACAGCGGGAAGCGACTTTGTTTTATACTATGTAGTGAGTAGTGATGGTGGATTTGTAAACAACAGACATGGTATGGGGCTGTAATTCACATAATTAAGATGGATGTGTGTATTACACATGATGGAGTGAAGTACATAATATATGGGGTTTGAAATAAACACATAGGTGGACACATGGGTGGTAGGAGGTTAAAATTAGTGTTTATATGGGAGTGTGAAGTATGGACACGCAAATACAATTAGTTATTGTGGTACAAATTCATGTTATTATGTTAAAAGTTACAGTGTCTGTTTGAGTCATCTTAAAATATAACCTATTGTGAACGTTGTGAATAATTTCATGACAGTGTTTAAGATGTTCACTAGGGCATAGGAACCGGGTTTTCCCGGTTCTGAGGATATCTGAAAGAACCGGTTCTGTAAATCGGAGAACCGGTTTTATCGGTTCTTTCGGTACTTTCTTTCTTTCTTAAAATAAACTTATAAATACCTCAATCCACGCTAAATATCAAGTTATTATCATAAAATATTCTTACAAGTATCTTCTTTAACAAATGAGAGGAACTTAATAAAAAATTAAGTCAAGCTATTCTGCTTTGAATCGATATTGAATGACCTGAGTACTACAGTCAGGGTAGAAATGGCTCTGTTCGGGAGTGGTAGCATTGCCACGTTGAATGGCTATGCCGGTTCTCAGTGCATCGAACATACCAGCCCTCTTATCACGAGTAGACGGCATGATGACAGTTTTTTAAAGAAATTTCATCAGCGGACCCCACGACCCGAGCGTTTAAACCCCAAACAGCTCAAATATACGGCGAAAGTATAATTACCCATTAGGTTATTATACTTTCGCCGTTTAAGAGTCTCCGCAGCTCCAGCAGCAGTGCCGGGAGAGATCGCCGAACTTAGAACGTGGGACGGCGCAAGGGTGTCGACGCACGTTGTGTCCTACACCAAGGGCCGAACCAATTTCCAATGCAACAATGACATACAGTCAGATCTCCTACCATCGCCGCGCAACTAACCATTAGGTTCCAAAACAGCTGCTAAACCTGGCAGTGACAAGAGCACGACGAATAATGTCATTAATATTTGCGTGACGGAATATACGCCCTGCGCTTCTGCTGCAGGACAGGCCATGTCGACCGAGGGAATCGACTGTTTCACAGCATTGACAACGATGACATGCGAAACAAGGTATACCTAAACGTAAACTGATGGCGAGCCGGAAAGTATTGTCATCCAAAATCGTACCAAAAGTGGTTGATGGAAGTGCCTGTAACCAGAGGCCCGATTCCCATTCTCCCACAGCCAGGAGACGCGCACGCTCTGCAGTGTTGATTGACGTATTGATTAATTCTTTCCGTATCAAACTGCAAAGCGGCTCTTCTCACTGCCTCTGAGAAGAACGTTGCTCGGGTATTTACTGCCTCAGTCATGCACAGAACCTGAAAATCAACCACTTTACGTACGCCTAGCCGACCAAATCGGATCGGTAGCGTGGCTTGAGTCTAAGCTCGGTCATCCAACGTTACGTTAAAAATGGACGTTAACGTGGACCGAATAATTTTGTCAACTTTTTCAAAAGCGGTAAATGGTTCCATAACCGTGAAGAACGAAGAAAATATGTAAATTCTAGAGCAATACAACAACAAACTAAAGTAATAGCAGAATTTGAAAAGTCTATTCAAAATTGAATGAATTTTTTTTCGAGTTTATTTCAATATGTTATTTCAAACATCGTTTTCGATTTTTATAGTGAATTAAAAATAAACAACTTTGAAAACACTGATTATTGCTTAATGTTACTGAAAAACTGTTGTAATTAGGAGTATAATTATAAAAAATAATAACAAATGCTTTTTCCAATAAAGTGTGTTTTATCCATTCTATCTTTTTCGATATGGAAGTAGAAAATCAGCTTTTAAACTAAAATTTATCGAAAAGAACCGAAAGAACCGAAAAGAACCGGGTACCCGGTTCCAGGTTGAGTTTGGAACCGAAAGAACCGGTTCCTAAAATAGGGCCGGTTCTCGATGCCCTAATGTTCACCTCATAATGTTTTCGGTGAGAAAGGTTCCTGTGGGTAGGTTCCGCCTGAGCGGGCCCGAAGTAATTTGTGAGCAAAGTATAACACATTACATGCTTCGGTACACCCTGAAGATTTTATGTTGTTTTATCGTTTCATTATTATCTTACTACAGTTATTTTATTTTAAGTAACTATTTAACTTCAATAATAACATAAATGTGTTTCGTTTTGTATAGCTGTGCGTAAATACTACTAATTTTGAGTAAACAACAGAAAATACCTAGTTTTGATTTAAAAATAGATGATAAAACAATAGTTTGCAGTAGGTCATTTAAATATTTGTATTTTACGAGTCAGAACTCCGAGCCTGCCTGTTGATTTAAGTAAACAATTAATTAGGTATCCGACGAAATCAGCTGAATCGACAGAGTTGTGTAATCATTGACCGACTTGCTACTGCCTACTAATTGGCAATTTAAAAGAAAGAACAATAACAAAAATACAGTTTCGTTATTGTACTTTATTTTTAATACATCGACGAATCAGCGAACTTTATGAAGAGTTGGATAATGAACGAATATTGTACCTTCCATCCATCGAGGCTTATAACAGTGGAGTGGGGCAATATTAATAATTCCTCAACACTCTACAAAGCTATTTTCACATTATTGAATGAAATCATCGAGATGTAACCTTTTATTAAATAATGTCTCCGAAGAAAATTTTTATTTTCTTTCTCTGTATTTGACGAGAAGTTTACTTAGCAGTATACCGTAACTGACTAGTAGTTATATGTGTTTTAATCCAGTACCTATTAACCTATTATAAGACGGTGTAAATAGCAATGTTATATGAGATAATAAGAATAAAAATACTTAATAAGTTAATGCGATATCGGCGCAGACAAGGTTTAGCTCATTGCGTGGGTTATCATAAATGTAGTTACCGCCAGACTAACCTACTTAGGACTAGGTGACGGGATTTTTATAACTTATGTCGTAATTTTCCACGTATATCTGCGACGTTGATATTATCTGTAGGTAAGTTATAAAGCTCTTAGAAATAGCATAAATAAATAAGTTGTCTATCTTACTTGCAGACATAGGTAAAATAACTGTGATACGAGCATGAGGTTGTCTGAAATTTATAGCTCCCTTTTTTATGCAAAAAGTTAGAATTTTTCAAATTCAAATAAGTTTATTCTCAGGAATTAACCAAATAACAAAAAAAAAGAAATAAAAATTACACAAATACACAAAATGAAATGTAAAGAAAATATGTAACACAATTACACAAACATAAAAGTAAAATAATAAAAAACCTTTTTTTATAAAGTTAATATTATAATGATAAAATTATAGTAAGCAAAGATGAAATGAGCTTTGAGATAAGCAGTAAAAATGTAGCTTTAAATCTATCTGTTGGAGTAATGAGCAATTTTTTGACAAATATGTAGAGTAACTCCATAGGTTGAGTGCCATACTGAGTTATATAGTTGTATTTTAAATAATATAAACTATTTGTGGTTATAACCTATTACATCGTTTATTTACGAGTATCATTGTACAAAAGGTTTAGTAAACATTTAAAAATAATTAACTTGGAACTTGTAGTATCGGTATCGCCACAGAGCATGCGGCGCATTATGTTAATTTTAGCTAGCTCATTACCGCGGCGCCGGCTATTTGAGGTGACATTAAAACTCATTTACTGGACCACAATGGCGGCGGTGCACCAAGTGTTCGTGCTATTTACATATCTGATACTATTAGACGATACTATGCCCCAGACATACCTAGAAGGTAAGTATTAAGAGTCTAATAAAGATTTTTCTGTTTGGTTTTTGTTCGCAAACCTTAGCCATTTACGACGAAACCCTGAAGGTCTAGGGCAATCTCATTAAAAGAAATCGATTTTTTGTATGTTGGCATTATTTTACAATTTTGTGCTTTCTTGCCATTTTATTTGTTACCAAATAATTTGTTAGTACATGGCTAACCCACGTTGTGTAGTCTTTTGTGGCTCGTCAAAATAGAGTTCTAACAAATCTCTGTTCTATACAATTGTCTTGTTGACCAGAACGACTTCCTTGCCATCATGCTAGCTATAAATTCTTTATTTGCTTTAGAAACGCCCCATAGCGAAGTTGCATAGCTCGCCATGCATGAATAATACAACAGCAGCATGCCATGGCATGCATGCAGCGTATGCGAGTGCACGCCGCGCCGCACTCGCTGCAACCATATATATGCACAAGGAAATTTATTTATTGCTGTTGTGAACGATAAATATAGCACGCACATTTATTTACAAAACTATAAAAAGTCAAATCACGGCACATAAGGCTATTAAAAATGTAAGAAATTTCCGATAGCCGTCATTTACAGAAATAAACGCTTACCTATGTGGGTTTAGAATCATGTAACCATTTGTTAATTTATATACACTGACTTTATCTCGACGTTGCAGCTATAAGGAGGTCGGTTAAAGTCCACTTCATTTAAGATTAAAAGCTTTAAGGCTTGTGTTAGTGCCCATGTCCTTGTGTAAGCCGTACGACAGCCTCTCACTGCGGCCACGCGCCGCGCGCCGCGCCGGTCCCCCGAGGATCACGGGACAGGTAATTAGGTCATTAATACAGTTCAGAAAGCGCTGCAACTTGAGAACATCTTTTCTAAACAAGTTTAATTAGTTAGGTATCGACTAGCCGCTAACAACCTTTGAAATTGTTAGTGAAATGAAATAGATTGTAAATTTTTCACAGAAATGATCATGAAATATTTATTATTACGCAAATAATGCAGTGTCAGTCTATACATATCAAAGTTTGAAAAATATATCTCGGTCAAGTGGCAAAGGTCAATACGGAAGCAATATGACAATTGAAGAAATGTAGTTGAAAGGGAAAGTAAAGTGTTTTGATTGACGAAGCTGCGTCCGCCTGAACTAAGTTATAGACTATTCAGCATTTGATTCACTTAGAAATGCACTCAGCCAGGAAAAGAAAAGAAAAAACTTAAGACTAGACCTTATTGTACTCTCTTAGGTCAATAAGTTTCATTTTCTATTCGTTTTAGTATTGACTTTTATGTCTTGTATTTATATCTGCAGGAATGCTGTTTTCATACAAAGAATATACGGATAATTAAAAGATCCAAAAGTCCTCAGAATGAGCACTAATTTTAGACATCTACCATTAGTCCGATTTTTGACACAACAGATCTTTGGAAGTTTTGAGACGGAAAATAAAATAATTTATTTGTCAGTATGACAAGCAGGAAGCTTGCTTGGGTGTTCTGTTTAAAAAACACGTTAATTGTAACGTCGCCGGCACGTATTTGTCTGCGGCCGGTACCAGGCGCGCAGACACTGAAAGATAAATCGCACACGATTAAGAACGAGAGCACGCGACCGTGTGTTAAGACTCATATACACTGGGCAGTGGGCGATACACAGACCATATGGTTCTACAGCTTCTGATCTTTGGCTCAAACAAAACTGTTTTGTGAAATACTGGCTAGATAGTACCAATCGTTAATAAAGCTACTCTACATAACTTGTCCAGTTTTTAAGTACAATCAATCAGGCAAAGTATTTTTAGAGGTTTCTTAAAAACACGTACCTGAGTTATTTATTTTTTCATCAAGTTATACACTAAATATATAATAAATTTTTTATAATTATAGTATACGGAACACAATTCGTCTAATGTGCAGGGCAGTAGTAAAGCTCTCGGCGCGTACGCCCCGCGCGGGCAACAGGAAGGGCTTTCATCGCCGCCATCGTGTGCGCACGCGCAGCGGACGTGGAACTAGGACGATAACAAGCGTTATGCTCACCCACTAATGTGGCCAGTCTGGGCGTCTGGCCCACTGAACTCTAATTATGTGATAATTTAATATGGTGAGTTCCTTAATGCTTCAGGATCTTATCTAATGTTTTATTTCATCGACTGGGAGACTATAATAGAAAGTTATTTGTGAATTATTTAAGTACATTCCCTTGAACGCTTAATTAAACGAATCCATGTAGCGTACATGATTCCCATTCAGTTATTTTCGCATTTAGTCAAATAAAGCTAATATTGAAATATAAAGTTCTTGGATATTTTCTACAAAACACGACCTCAATCCACAGAGGACTCAAAACTTTTCCTTTGAAAACACAACAAACATTTATCTGTTATTCAATCAATGCTTTAGAAAGCGTTAGTTTGTTTATCCGGCAGCCGTCCGCAGAAGTTACCGATTGTATCCGAGATGAAGTGGCGCCGATAAAACTAATTACAGTAACTGTGTCACTAAACCCAGCGTCCAAGCTACCCGCCTCACCCGCCTCGCCCGCCTCGCCAGGGTAGCCGGCGATAACGTCTCATTGCCCTCTTACTATAAAACTCTAATATCGCATCATCTTATACTTTGCTTTGTAAATTATCTGTAACCCAGTTAATGTTCGTCCTTAATTTGATCGTAAAATAATTTCAAAAGTTGTAGCTTTTATTCTACAAAATTGTACGCCATTGTTAAAATGAAAATGTTAGTTTCATGAGATAGAAACTGGACCTCGATCAATAACTTGAAAGGCGAGTAACGAAAAAATAGTGCCTAAGTATAAAAGGACGCAGACTAGACCAGTATGTAACATAAGGTAAACCAAATAGGTACCTTACCTATACAAAAAAGAGTTTATTACTGCGCTGTTTCAAAAGCCACAATAGCTATCCCACTGAAAGAAATACATCAAAACTTTTAGACGTACACTTAAAACCTCTACGATCAACAATCACTCAAGGAACTACTTTACAGTTCTTAAACACAACACATAAAGCTCGCTTCACATCAAACGCGTGGCGATCGTAAATCAGCGCTATATTTTATGTTGAGTTCGTTTACATCTCACTCCGTTTGGCGGTAAAAATGTACCGGAGGGCGCCGGATGAGCGCCGCGCCCGGCCCGGACCGGTCATAAGTCTTTATAATTAATTGTATTTATCTGTGTTGCGGTCGCCTTTTGTTTTCCTTGTCTCCAGTTTTATTGGGGCTTTAATTACGTGATTCAGTTCCTATTTACTGTAGCTTTTAATGATGAGCTTTTGATGAGGTTGCTTTCATGGGACATTAACGCTTGCGGTGGAAAGTTTCCTGAAATATGATGCAATATAAATATGTTGGGTTCAGATCGCAAACCACTTATTATGAAAGTAGATAATATGTTCAAAATTTGGTCCAGTGAGTTATGAGTTCCTTTGAAATACCTAAAGACTCCGCTAGACTTGAAACCCAGTTTGCATCTATTTCTAGACGTATGAAAGTGGAAAATGTTGAATCATGATGGCTGCAAGGAAAAGTAATCTCAGTTTACATAAATCGCAAACTCTGCTAAATATACTTACGTCATGACCCTACGTGCTCAATTTAAATAACTTAATTAACAGCGGCATTCGCGTGCACACGACGAGGCGTAGTTCGTAGAACGATACGTCTACTACTCAAGGCATCGTCAACACGTGTCAATTGATCAACATTCGAAGAAATGGATTTAAATTTCGTCTTAACTGTAAGGGCTAATTGAGTATTGTTGTTATACATTTCCCCGTAAATTAATCTGATTCCTTTAAAAATAAAACAAAGAAAGGTACGGGTAAAAGTTTAGTATTTCGTAACATGCAAGCAATAATAATAGACAGATTCTCGTCTCCCTAATAAGCAATATGTCTGCCCACATAGTACCCATAGGCTCAGTGCCCACATAGGATCAGTGCACGGAGGTCATCACGAGCTTGGCTTATCAGAGAAAGTTTCCAAACCCACACGAGGTTTAGACGATCCTACGACCCCCCCCGATCACCCTCTTCGGCGAGCCTATCCCTTGGGAGCAGGAAGCCAAATACCTGGGTATAATCCTTGATCGAAAGCTCTCTTTCCGTCAGCACATCCAAAAGGCCCGCAGCCGCGCCGCCTTCGCCCTCTATCGCCTTCATGGTATGTTGAACAAGCATAGTAAACTATCACTTACTTGTAATATGAGAATTTACACAATGTGCGTGAGACCTATCATGACATATGGTAGCGCTGTGTTCGCACACGTACCCGACTCCAGACTCCGTAGGATGCAAACCCTCCAGAACCGTTTCCTACGCAAGGCCACGGACGCCCCGTGGTTCATGCGTAACTCGCAGCTTCACTGCGACCTCAAACTGCCCACCATCAAGCAGTTTATGAAACGGATCTCAATCCGATTCTTCGATCGAGCCGAAACTCATCGAAATCCCCTTATCGTGGCGGCCGCACGATATCGCCCCTCCTGTATCTCGCGCACCAAGCGCCCCAGACATGCTCTCGCGTATCCTAACGATAGTATTACGCTCATGCAAGAAGCGTTAGCTCCCAAACAGACTAGCAACACTCCACACAAACGGTCCCGACACTATCGTGCCCGTCCTCGCCGGCGAGGCTCGTCGCGTGTTGTTGTAAATAATAATAGTAACGTTAACGTTGCCCCCCCGTCCCTAGATAATACCGGCCCGAGCCGGTCAAACTAGAATCAAAACAGTCCCTAAATAATCAATCATTGATCCAGCCCTCTCTTGCTGTTTTATTTGTTATGATCGTGAGCAACGAACTAAGTCGAGGTTCGAACCCCGCAGGGGGTGCCCTTAGCTTTCGTTGCCACAACTCTATTGTTAATTTGTAGCTCCTGGCTGGAGGCGTATTAGTAATGTCTCGCCAACTTAGTCCGGTAAAGCAGTGAAAGCCTCCATGAGGCTAACTGCGGCAGTTCTCATCAAAAAAAAAAAAAAAAAAAAAAAAAAAAAAGATCCTACGAATTATTATTCATAGCGATACAAAAGTACCTTCCGTGAAGGTTACCACTTATGCCACTAGTTCTTAGAATAATACACCCTTTTGTATGTCGAGCCGTAACGCGATGAAGGGGTTCCACGGATGGTCAGATGTTCCTTTGTCATCGCAAATCTTTGAATGTATTAAGTTTTGCGTTTTCCTCGGATCAGCACAAATAATATGTAAATCTGTTTTGTTAGACGTGGATGGGATAATATAATAACGACAGAATAACACATATCCAAGAAATATAATGTCAGTTCGCATTTTTTCCGTTGTTCAGTTATTTCAAAGCAAATATTTTCGATAGAGGCAATACTCTATTAAATACTACAGCGGGGATACAGAAGGCTCACAGCTTATTTACTAGGAACTACTTAGGGCTTTGGTAGCAATTTTAGTTTTAATTTTATTTTCCATACATTACTTCTATACTTTTTATACATTCATAATAATAATAATAATAAATCATTTATTTGCTGAAATATGGTGGTACATAGGATGTTAAGTTAGTGTAGGTATAGTGCTGAACATATTCCACCCTCATTACGGGTATGCAAAATATAGTTTTACATTAATTTTATAAATGGAATTATATTCTAATTGAATTTGAATTACTACATCTAGCTTATAATACAATATTATCAGAATTGGTTTCATTATAATTATAACAAATATTTTAATTATTATTATAAAAGTATTCTAGTGGGCACCAAATCGGCACGTGCTTTTGTTCAAAAAATCTTTGACACTGTAAAAACTTTCCTGGATTAGCCACTTTCGCAAGGCACTACAAAACTTATTATACGGCAGGTCGGTCATTCCCTTGGGTAAAGAATTATATATTAAAGGTGCCATATAGGTACAGTTTTTCCTAAACAGTTCAAGCTTAGGTACAGGCATTTTTAGAGGTAGGTGATTAATTTTGCGTTTAAATGTGTTGTCGTTGGATGGTTGGATTCCTAGGTTAACTTTAGTTAAATATAGACTGCTAGCGTGTGACACCGTTTTATAAAAACAATAAACAGTTATACTACCCCATAAACAATACCTATTCCTTGTTACCTTATTAGCATACGAGGGCTCTATTTATAGCTGCATAAAGTGCTGCTCTTTATATTAACCTTGTTAAAACTGTTTTAAACTAAAACAGAGTTTTATTAGTTATAAACTGGTTGAACGTTACAATATAAAGTTTAGTCATAATAACAATAAAAATGATTGTTGACTGTGTACTGCTTTCTTCAATTGTTAAGAAATTAACTTTTTAAAAGATTCATTGCAATATGAAAATGTTTTTCAGTGCTATATAATATGGACCTTCTGTGTCGATATCCAGGAGAGTCTGAAGCAGAAGTATTTAATATCGGCATCCCTCGGCAGCCGCGGCGGCCGCATTGCCTGCGCGGCGCGCGGCGCAGCGGCCGTCACCGCCGCCGGCACATAACTCCGCAATCATTAAGTTGCCAGCTTCCTTTTAATTGAGAGCTTTATTGAACTTTTCATTTCCGAACAAAGATCGAGGTCATACTTATTGCACTTAGTGTTTTTAGTGACTCTATCTATAGCAGTAACTTAAATGACTACCAGAATATCTAAAACTACCTGACATACAGTTTCGACAGAAGTTTTTCAATTAATTTAAACGACGATTTGTTTCCTATATCGGCAGCATTAGCTGTTATGCTTAATTATTCGCAATTTGCTATTTCCACTAAACCACTAAAGTTACAGACTGCTAAGTGTGTACGTGCTAAATAATACATTACTGCGAACAGAACTGTGAAATATCACACGCACGAACCAACTGCACTACTTACTAGCACACCTAGTAATAACATGCACGGCTATTTATAACAGTTAGTGCATATTATTGCACTAGATTATTATCTAGAATAAACTCTTAAATCCAATCCGGTTTTCATCTGCAAACGTTAAAACAAACAACGACGGGAAATTCTCATTGTTATGTAAACACGGAAAGTTCCCGGCGGAAGAATTAATAGTAAAACATTCATTCACTAAATCTCGGCTCAGTTCAGTAAACGAATGTTTGAAGTGTAGTTTATACTAACAGATGAAGGTGGAAGCGGCGCAAGGACGACTCATACACGGTCACCAGGCAGGCGAGGTAGAAGGTACGGTTTGTTCACATTCTGCAAATCATTGAGAAAATGTATGACCCGGAAATTTTTACATGCAAATTTTGAGGCTTTCGTAACATAAACTGAGTAATTGCTTTTGCTCTATATCTTGGAGGCCGAACTCTTATTATTTTTTCATTTTGAATACATTTACAAGTCCATCGATTGATTATAGTCGGTAAATAAAATCCCTACTAGTTAAGTAAAAACTGCTTCGTTTTCACCAATATTACATTATCATCATTAGACTTTCTGTATATTGTTTCGTATTGTCGGAAAAGAGTGAATGAGACTAGTTTTTGTTCGCACGCTTGTCAAGCGTAAAAAGTGAGAGCCGTGTCACAAGCGGCGGCGAGTGGCGGCGGCGGGCGCGGCGGGGCGAGCGCCGGTCACCGCTAATTGGTGATGACTCGATGCACTCCGGTGATTTGAGGTTTTAGGACCATCTGCTGGCACCGACTACACGCCTATTTTCGTTTACAAACTGTAACAAATCCACCAGTTATTGCATTTCGTAACTGCAGTGTGTTGGCTTTATGATGTGTGCTGTAATGATCTCAATGACCGTGGCTATTCGTGGCAGTGGGTGTTGTGGATGGGTAAATTACATTGTGATTGCTATGTGAATACACCGCGATCATTACTGTACTCATTTCACGATTAACCATTGTTGACTCTCTAACATAGATTATGTAGTTATTGGTATACTTACTCTACGTAGTAGATAAATAAACTCGGGCTTAAATTTTCATATACTTTCTATACACAGAAACGACGTGCTAGATTCTAAACGACTCTTTCCCACTGGGCTGTTTAGCTTACCTCTACAAAGGAGGTGGTAAACAAGCGCTACCTCGGTGACGACCTCGTAAAGCACAGGGGACGATGCCGGATAAATACGGCTTCGTCGGCGATTGAATACATTATGCCTTCGATCCTACGCTATCCGTACTTACTGATCGGAAATTCCTTAAAAGTTTTTAAAATTGTTGACGTAGATGCTGCCCCAGATTTAGATCAAACTTGTAAACTATATTTGAAAGAAAGTTGGGAGTGTTTTTGTTAAGTTGTGAACTACAATAAAACAAGAGCGGTGAATGTCCGAGTTAGTGTCGGCGGCGACTCCCCGGCGAGTCCTCGTGGAGAGAACTAATTAAAATTTTAAGAAGCACTAGCACTGCTTGGCCTAGTTCACGTTTATTGTTTTATTGAGTTTTCTGCGACATTATGTATAGTAAAGGTATATAATGAAATATTTGTCGCGAATACACGGCAGTTCTAAGCTAATAAAAACAACAGATTCAGAATCGAGGAGAAAAGCACAAAGCTTTGAATGAACAATATACAGAAGATTATTTACGAATGATGTTTCTAAATAGCTTTTTATTACTCTCATAAAATTTTGATGTTGATACCAAAACACAGACCTTGGAGCACAAGTAACACGTGTGTTACAATATATCCCTCGCCATAAGTACTGAAGATATATATTTTATAGAGATGAGCTTTGGCCCTTGTTTGTTGTTACAACAGAAATACAAACTGAACGTGCTTGTATTGATATAAAATATAATTTAAGCTGTAAATCCGATGCTTGTCATAATTTGATGACGTGCGGCGGTCGATTGACGCGCGAGGTCTGCTTGCCAAATCCATAAAAGTGTTGGTTACGGCCGCCGCAGCAGCGCCGCGCCGCGCCGGTCCGTCCGCTCGGTAAATCCGGCGCTTGCGGTAAACGTGGCCACATCCGGCGCCGCCACCAGATCCGCGACCTAATCAGGCCACCCGGGGCCTGGGCGGGTATCCGCGCCACTCCTGCGCAATGACGCAAATTACCAAACATATGAAATTGCTATTTCATAAGGATTATTGATAGATATTTTATGCGAATAACGAAAACATGTTAGTACCAAAACTTTATTGGTTACTAGCTGTGCCCCGCGGTTTCACCCGCGTGAATCCATAGGTCCCGTTCCAAGATGTCGTCCCGTTCCCGTTCAAAAAAAAGTCCGCAAATTTTCCAATTTTTTTTCTTTCATAAGAACCTTCTCCTGACAATAACTAACACAACAAAAAAAGAATTATAGAAATCGGTCCAGAAGTTATTGAGTTATGCGCTTACCAACACATTTAGCGATTCATTTTTATATAATAGATAACAACATCTTAATTTGGATCAACGAATATTATTTAAAAGCGCTTTGCTAAACAATGCGGTACAATACGGTAAAGTCCTCTCCTTTCTCACACAAATCCGGTGAATGCCGCGTGTAATGTGTTCGCAGATAATTGATTCCCTCTCGGCTTTCCAATGTGATGTCGTTTTAACTGTACTGTACTAATGCACTACGAACATGAACACTTTCTATTCATATTTAATGGTGTCGTGTGTCGTGAACTCTAACTAAATGGCTACTAGTATAGATATATTATTTGGTTTAGTCATAAGATATAAATTACTATACCCATAAATAAATGTCACATTTTGCTGGTCATTATTTGCATGGAAATAAACACAACATCAATACAAACTAATCAATTCCTAATAGACGTATAGCAAAGTTAGTACAGAAAAATTAAAATCAGCGAGGCATTGCGACTACAGAGTAGCAGCGTCCGAGCCTGGCCAATATTCATTCGTATTTCTCCAATGGTTTGCGTCTGTATCCGTTTTCATCCGGATTTGGTACATTGCGTCCGTGGAATTGTTTACGATCCATTTCTCATCGCTGCGCATCCGATAATCCTGGCGGATCCGGCTGGATCTGGCCGGATCTGGCCGGATTTACCGGATCCGATGGAAGTGGGAACAATGCGTGCTGACGTGAATGTAACTGCGTACGTTTGATACGGAATATTTATTGGCTTTACCTCGCGATGCAGGCGGCAATCGCCGCGATGTATGACCCAGGCTTATAGCTACTGCGCACGTTTAAATTGGTACCAACGATAATTCCAAACATTTGGTATATTATATCGGCTTTTTAGTTGTTTATTTTCAAACAAGGTTGCTGAATATTATTATATTTTATGCAAGCTTGTAGCACAAAGTAGGTACCTGGGGTGTGCAAAATCTGCCAGTACATTACTACTTGCTACATCAGGATGTGTCGTAATACATTGCATTGTAGTATAATAATGTTGTTACGATTTTCGTAGAAAGTGGCAAGCAATAGCACCTCGCCTCGTCGTACCGAGAATGCAACGCATTTAATGTACTTCGGTGAATCGATGCGGCCACATACCAGTCTCCGATACCAAATGTTCTGCGTAATGTGACGAGCGTAAGGAGACCTTCAATTGTGTAACTGGTTGCATGAATTGATTGGAATCAAATAGCAATTAAGATAGCTATGTTAGTGAATGAATGGGAAGTGTTCATAAGGAACCTTTATAAACTTAAATGTTCCTGGTCCTCTATATCTAAATAGCAGTACTGATTGATTAACATGCTTACAGTCAGCACACATTCGTGTCTATAATAATATAATAGATACAAAAATCAGTGAATTAAACTAGCTGACATAACGCATTTCCAACAGAACTAAAACAGTAATTAACTTAACAACATAACCCTAACCTTAGTTAAAACAATGAGTAAATAAAATACTACGCGTACTATAACGGTATCTTCAAAGGTCGGTCGTACGCCGGTTCCCACAAGATACAGATCTGACACGGTTCGTACGAGGCGGCTGCGATCAGCTGATTGACGCCCCCCCTCTCCCCGTGACCCCCGGGCCCCCGCGACCCCGGCCAGAGTTGAACTTGCAGCCCAAGCTCAAGGCCGCGATAACGCCGAGCTTCTGATAACATCTGTGTTAATGTATCAGTCTTGTGGTGTATCCCTTCCGCTTGCCTTGCTTACTTAGTTGCCCCTTTTTCTTATCGGTTTGGGGGTTGGGGTAGTGAACGACGCTATTCAACGTGTTTAACTATTTTACAACGAATTAGTTTAGAGACTTAAATTGGGGTAGTTTTATTCTCAGGCTACGACTGCTACCTATATGAATGTATAACCAGGGCATACTGAGGGTATGTTAATGTTGGCTTTATCAGAATTAGATGTATCCTAAAGCTGCATGCTCTATCGGGTACTAGGGCTTCATACGACGTGACAATCGCTCAGTTCTCACGATCCGTTAATTGACACTTGAAATTAACCAACACAAGTGTCTCATTACAATTAATATTTGCAGCGAGCACCAGACAACTGTTCAGTTTGGATGACATGTCCTAAATAATGTCTCTTTGTGTGTTGGCGCGCTGCCAAGTGTGAACGTTCTCAACTGCATACAGAATCAGTTCATAACTTAATACAATAATTATTTCCGAGGAGTCTTTATATTAAACACTTCCTGGTAAATATTTGTATGCATTAGTTATAGAGTTATAGGATAAGCAGAACTCAGAACAAAAACCTATTGACTCATAGAAATCCTATACGCTACCTATTTCTTAACATTCTGGTTACTAGCACACATTTGGAGGTCATATTGCAATTTACGTCAATTAGAGCAATAGATTTTAATGAATACGTCGAAACAGATCAGGCACGCACGTCCAGCACGGAAGGCATGCTTGGCCGCGATAACATTCCAGAACATGATGACATGTCCTTTTCCAAAAAAACCTTGTATACCACATTCAGTCAGATGTTCTGACCACCAGTCACCCGAGCATTGTAGTTAATTTAGACCAGATGAGTGAGCATGCGACATGCCCACGAACCAGCGTGCATCAACAATGGCTTCCCCGCGGCGGCGGAAGTGACCGACGTGGTCTGCTACCCATGTGGGCGAGCATCGGTCACCGGTGCCCGCAGTGGGTCACGCCGAGTCACGCGGCTCTATGTCAAGATCAATGCTAGTAAACATTGTTTTGGAGGTTGATTGACAAAAGTGTTTGTTTACTAACTTTACAAAATAGACATTTAAGTAATATATGTAAAAGTTCATCTTGTTAATCTTGCAGTCTAGTCAGTGTCGCCGAGTCAGCGACCTAAGATTTTAACATAATTATGATAGTCAATATATATTGCAGCATAAGACTTGCTAATTTAGTAATATATACATATAATTGTGTCTTAAGTACTGTCGTCGCCTTCGAGACAATGCTCTTGCAATCTTGCTAGCTGTGAAGTAAGTATGTAATAAAGCTGCATTACATATCCATCATACAGTATTCCCGTGGACTTCGCAGATTCCATACATTTTGTATGCGACGCGCGCTCCCCGAAGCACTCTCAACAATTCTATACATAAAGTATTCCGTTTACAAGGTCTGTCTGTTTGTTTACGTTTATTGACTCTTAAATTCATAGATTGGCTTCAATTCATTAAACGTAAGCAAAAAATAGCATCTTAATATAAAAATTGAGATATATGACATTGCAAATTGAACATTTCTTATAAACCAGACGTCTAAATGGCTAGCCGTATTTAAGACTCCTTGAAGTAAATTGAAAAGTGATGTTATACACAACAGTAGAAGATTTAAACTGGTCATAAATCTTAGTTACCGCCGTTTGTGGATTACGTAATCACTTGATCAGACTAACGTAAAACCTACACGCAATTAGCTCAGTATATTTTTTAAAATTTTAGGATATTTTGCAAAAGCCAGGCAATTGGAGTAGAGTGTAGCGTTGACAAAAGAATGACCCACTACTATACTACTTGTAGACTTAACAGTTTGAAAATATAAAGACTCAGTCCCATTTGAAATCCAACTACAAACATCAAAATCTCCATTTTCCGTTTTTGTCAGACCTCAAAGGATGAGGAACAAGCTATCGTACCTTTTATTTACACAACTCGACGATAATTTAGTTACCGACACATCTCAAGAGTTACATGTATCATTCTGTGTTTATTTCCGAACACAAAAATATCGTATGATTAATGTAACAGCCTCCATTACCGTCCCATACGTTAATAACACTTGATTTATATAAGTTGCGTCAATCAATCACCCGCACTATCACGGCGGCTGGAGCTGGCGGGGTAAACATGTGATAAAACTACAAACACATCATTAATAGCGTGTGTCCGGCCTGACATTGTCACTGCACTATAAATTAGTTCCACTGACACTGCGCAAACATCTTCTAATGGACTCTCTTTGTTAATGTATGAAGGGGTGCGTTCAAATGCCACATGCAAAACATTAGCTCATTTATAATGTAACCTAGCTTGTTACTGCGACTCCGCCTGCTTATGTGTTGGTTATCGCGGCAACAAGTAGCCTATGTTCTATCTTGGGATCCACGCTGACGCTATATCAATTTTCGTCAAAATCGGTTCTGCGGTGTAGCCGCGATACCGTTACAGACAGAGAAACAGAGTTAGTATCGCGTTTCTAAAATTAAATTAACATCCCCTTGATAGTGCTGATAACTTCAAGGAGTATTGATTATTAAACATAACTAGACTGATCGTATTTCCCTCAGGACGTCGCCGACACCGACCGGTAAACGACTGTCACAGATTAATAACCTTTTTATTTCGATACTTAAGTGTACCACCCCATTAAATTGAGTGACTCCAATATAATCTTTATTAAGTATCAAATAAAGACTAATGTTGTTTGTTTAGCGTGGTATAAAGTAAGTATGAGATTGTGGCAGTAATCAAGGATCATTAATCGCGTTTAGTGCGAAGGGCGGCGCGTGCGGCGGCGCGGCGGCCGGTCACTCACAGCGATATTAAATTAGCTCTCTTAGGAAATGGCTGACATGTATTGCTTACATCAAATAATTTGTTCTATTACTTGACAGATTGGGTTAGTGTAATGTAATGAACGTCGCTAACACGTCCTACCCGTATTATGTAACACACAAATCACATTCTCCCGTATTTCACAAATCCCACATGTAACGCTACATATTGCTTTGTTCTGCCATCCGTGGTTTGAACTTGATATGTTTGTTTCGTTTGAAATACTTTGGGTAGTCTTCGTAATATTGCGTAGTCAATTCCTTTTCGTTTACAGTAATATAAGGTTATAATCGAAATGTTTGTACCGTGACTCTTGTTATTGATCCTACGTACAGCTGCCAAAAATTAATATTTCAGAAAGATATTTTATTGCGTGTAGAGTTTCAGATTTCACTTCTTTATTATATTATGTAATGTTTTGAATAACTCTAAAGACAAGACTCTTGAAGACTACTTAACATTCGTTGTAAGTACAACTAAGATAAATGGGTTATATTTGACACAGCTTCTTGAAATAATTACATTATCCGTCAAAAGAACAGTAAGTTCTATTTCAATGTAACATCGCGTAAACCTTAGAAAGCAATACGAAATAATTATGTAAATGACGTCTAAGTGCAGAGTTCAGAATTTGTTTGTATAAAATTTAAGTACCTAGTTGTCCTCACATCGCTTGCTCACAAAGACATGCCTTTATACAAAATGTTTGACATTTTAAGACTTTGTAAAATATTTGAGGCATGTTATGAGACGGTCGATACAAAATGTTGAGATAGAAGGCGAAGGTAAAATATGTGACAAGACTGAGGCTCTTATCTAATGGTATACTGATATAACGACGTCTCTTGTAACCATGCAGATTGCCTGGTAAAGCTCTTCAATCAAACTGCAGAGACTGCAGATTGGGATAAATGTTGGAGCGTAAACGAGAACTTTTAACAAGAAAAATGAAATTGCAGTTACAGTACGTATGCTCGTATGAAGCAATATGTTTAAACCGCAACATTACTTGGAAGTGGTTTATTAACATTTTGATAGCGATTTAGTAATGCTTGCTTCTTTTATTGCCTGGTTAAACTCTCGTCTGATCTGAAGAGCCACAAGCGTCCAATCTCGTTGGTTTTGCTCTTCCCTCGATTCCCACTAATGCATATCACATATAGCCTGCCTTATGGCGTCGTAAAAACAATTACATTCCGAATGTAACAGCACAATATACATAGTACCTTCATGTGCGGATGTTGAGAAACACGGCGTTGTAATGTAGTCAGGCCGATCGCAACATTGAAACTAATTCAATAATTTATTGTAACGTTAACCGTTTTCGTCGGAAATAACTTTATTTGTTTGTTATTCAGCTTATTGGAATCTATTCGGCGAAGTGGGTCGACTGGTTTGTATCTGGTTTACACTTACTTTACTGGTCACAATCCGATTGCCCTAAAACGTTTACGTTCAATCGCGAAATTAGATTTTAACCCATTTCCTTTTTACAAACATAATTGACCCATTTAATGGTACACTTGACTTCAAGTTTAAGAATGTCTTATTTTAAATGTAGGTTTGCTCTTCAGAGATTAAAAAAATATATGAATCAAATTAATAGGAGGTACAAAATTAAATTAAATCCAAATATATTTTATGTAAAGTAAAGAGTAACTAGGTCGTCTCCGGCAACAATAGCGATGCTTATTTTTAGGCTAAGATTGGAGAGCTCTCAGTGTGGCGGACCTCCGATATTAATTACACGGAGTGGGAGCCTTCCATCACGGTAATTGGCCGAGACGGGAACCTTTTCTTTCGCTAACCAAATAATTGTACCGCGCGGCTTCGCTTTAAATATAAAATTATATTGAGAGCAATATGATACAGGGTAACTCTTTAAAACTGGAGCTATGCTAGGTAACTCAAATACAAAACTGACGTAGGGTTTAATTTAACATTTAATTAAATCTTCTTTATTAGATATACAGTTTTAATAGGGTATTTTGCTGCCCTAAAAAAATGTTTAATTTAATCCTTGAATAAAACCTTTTCATTTAATTTTGTCTTTTGTATAAACAAGTCCCAGTTTCATTAAAAGAATACTTGCTAACTCTTTAATTGCGTTTTGTATTGTATTACGCTACGATGTAATACTCTTATTACGTAGCAACTAGTAACACCTTTGACCGTACCAAGTATGTGCAGCACGGCACTTTATCAATTATTATCGCACTCATATGCATTCTACTAGTTTCGGAAGCGGTCCCGGCGGGCTGCAGCCGGTGCATTATTACTGATGTAGCCAACACTCGCCGCACTGCATGCAGCCGATACTAATCATTCACGACAACACTGCACCAGAACTGCGGGCTTACAATCAGTTATGACAAATCAAAAGTATGAATAAAAGTGTTTTAATTCATCGAGAAAAAAAAGCATTATAAAATCTTTCAATAAGGTAACCGCATGTTAACAAAAAGACAGATTTAGCATAAAAACTGGGAATCTTTTTATTTCTTTTTGCCACATTTCGCATACGTTGTGGAGACAAAGTTCTAAAAACTCCATCAGCCGAGTTATGTTTACCTCCGTGAGGTCATTGAGCACACACCATCCATCACTCTCGGAGCCTTCCTAAAGACATCCTCGGATATAAGTAGAGCTGGCGTATCGCCGGTAAACTGTTTTCTTTTTCTGTATAATGTGAGCGTTGGATTTGCCTGCATTAGACTATATTCCTTTCTTTATCCCTGATCTAGACGTAGGTCGTATTTATGGCCTAACGTAAGCCTACTTACCTACTTTAATCACAATATCTCGTGTGCCAGTAAAGTAAATAAAAGTAGAAACATTATTTATTAGAAATACACAACAATCTTAAAACGTTTTCATGAATAAACTGTAGCGCTAAAAGCGTTCTTCAGTTTATTATTCAAACGTTTTTGTTTGCGGAAGTCTGAAATAATACACCTCCAATCAGTAGCAAAGATAACAAAGTAAACAGGAAAACAAATAAAAATACATTCAGAAACACGGAGCGACACCTGAACAGCCTTCGAGACGAATTCAAGACGATATTTATTGTTCGTTACTCTATCGGTGGGCAGTTTTCTAACGTTTAGCATAAGACAGGAAAAATGGCAAAATAAATATGTTTCGACAAAAATAAATCCTTCTTGACGAGTTTGCGACTTATTCATTCTTTTTATCATCATACTGCTCACGCTCAGTAGCACCCCAGTCATCCCAATACACCTTCACGAGTTTGGCCACCTTCGTGAGGAACCAGTACAGCATGATGGCGAGCGCTATCACGTCCAGGTGGTACCGCTCCATGACGGTGAGGTGCAACACGGGCGAGCGCAGGTGCGGCGCGCCGGCCGTGCTCATCACCAGCTGCAGCCAGTACAGCAGCTCCTGCTGCGGCGCCACCAGCCGCTGCTGCAGGATGGCTGACACCTGTCGCGCGTTGCTCCGGTAGCTGCGAACATAACACGACACCTTACTACCTAGTACCTGTTGCGCGCCAGCCGAGCCGCAGATGCTCTCGAAATATTCCAAACAAGTAAGCGAAGGATCGAGGACTTACTCATTAATCAACGTAAATATAAACGAAGAAATTTTCATTCCATCAAGATTTTAATCTGGATACGGAAAAGCCACATTAATTATTTCTACAAATTCATCTTCGGATTTAAAATTGTTCTACAAAGTTTGTATTGCGTAAAACGTTGTAATTATAAATTGAATTTTATTTAATTCTTTTTGTGAAGCGTAATGTATCAGGCTTAACATCATTTCAGTGAAATCTAAATTGAGTACCTGCCCGAGTTTTAAAATGTCAACATATTTTTTGTGGACTTTATTTTGTGAAAATGAATAAATTTTTCAAGAAATAAATCAGGTTACAACAGCACATTATAAGCGGCACTTTTCATGATCCCGCGGGTAAACGGCACATCAACTAAATGGCTCCCGTAATCCACGACTAAATTGATGGATGCCACAAAAAATTAAATAAAATGTTATTTCAGATAACAGTGAAATGATAAAGTAAGGTCTCGAACAAAGAAGTGATGATTTATTTAAGATCCTCGGGGAAATAAAGTTACCGATCATAAAAATGAAAATAAGACCAGCTGCGATTTTTTAAACAAATTATACAGAGATTTAGTTATATGGAGCTTTCCGAAATTGACAGTCGTTTGTACTATGAAATATAAAAATAAACATCTAGACCTCACACACACTGTAGACTTCACAAATATTGGCCTGTTATTGGAAATTCAATCCAGAGCCACACACGCAAACGCAATTTTCATTAACCAACTAATTGGCGCAATCTCGAATCACTGTTTCAATTAGGTCTTCGATGCATATTACTCGGGATCTAAATTAAATTGAGTGACTCATAACTGTGGACGTGACTCATAACACAGCATATTTATGTCACCACATCTGAATTATATGAAAGAATAGGCAGTTCTTACGAACAGATCGGTTCGGCTATCAAATTATATTTAGAAATCCTTTCTCTTTTGCCGTTCTAATAAAATAATTCCCAAAGCGGACAACTTTCATTTAAATTAAACTAAAATAAATTGTTTGCTAATAGAAATCGGTCGCGGGAAGGAAGCGTAATTTTCAGTAAAGGTCACCTTTGATCTTTAATGTTTATTTATATGATATAATTATTTTCCCTATTTTTTTCAATTACCTTATTCCTGGTCACTTCAATATGTATTTGAGACGGTGGGGTTAGCGTATGTGGCACTGACCTAAAGTTCCCGAGTATTTCGATGACGGCGTCCTTGATGTGGTAGCCCATGGTCCCGGAGCGCGGAACCCGCAGGCCGCGCCCCCGCGTGGTGGCCAGCTCCAGGGTCAGGAGGTGCTCCTCCTCCAGCGCCATGCCGATGATGGGCACGCCGCAGTACATCGCCTCCAGGTACGACAGGAAACCGCCGTGCGTTATCATGATCACGGTGTTCGGATGCTCTAAAGTTGGAAGAGACAACATAATTTTCGTCCTTAGTTCTGTTTTTTTCACAGTGGGTTATGTGATTATGAATCGCTATATGTTACAAATTCCTCCCACTCTTGTCCATACTACTATTACAGTACTCACTGAGCACCGCCTGCTGCGAGACCTTGTCGACGAGCAGCACGTTCCCGGGCACGTGGTCGAGCGGACCGCGGTGGCGCCACAGCACGGTCTGCTCCAGCTGGCGGAAGGCGCGCAGCAGCTGCTGCTTCATGCCCAGCGGCAGCTCCTCGCTCACCGACCCACCCAGGTTGAAGTAGATCACGCCGTGCTTTGCGTTGTCCAGAATCGTCTGCAGACTCTAAGTTACGAAAATCCTCTGTAAATTTTACTTTCATATACGTCGGCGCGTGATTTATACTCGCAGTACCGACATGCTCTGTTATTGGTAGGTCAAATCAGAGGAGAATTAATGTAGATCCTTAAGTGATTGGTAATTTACCGACTATGAGAGTTAATTCCAGCTCCGTACGTCCACACAGACACATCCCTAATTGACATACCGAACGTTTAGTCTGAAGTCAAGAAATCGTCTTTATTCTGCGCTACAACTAAACGATAATAGCAATTACGTATTCCACGCCCATTGAGGCGGAACATTTCTTATTGGCAATCACAAGAAAAGTAATAAAGGGCAGAAAATTATAATTTGTCTGGAACGGTTTATAAGCATCATAAAGCATGAAGCTCACGGTGCGTGTCTATGGTTCCGCCATGGTGTGACTGCTCACTGCGCAGGCGCACGGCCGCCATCAACCTGATGCATAAGTATTTGCATAACATGTTGTTATCAAGAGCTCATACATAAATAAGCTCGTTTTTACTATATTTGGACATCACGCGACGCCGTTGATTACATTATGTAAATAAATTTCATAAATATTAATTTTTCCATTCAAGTAACTCTTACATAAGTAATACGTCGATGAAGCGTACTATGTTGTTTGATAATAAGTCGTAAAGATAACTTACTTCTACTATATACTCTACTACGATACTTCACAGTTAAAGTTGTGAAAGAGGCAATAAAACATGAGAGAAAAAGCTTTCTGTTAAGTTCTTTTGTGTTACATTCAAACACATGGAAATAATCTTACAAAGAAGTAAGTAGGTAGGCAACGGAACATTTTTAAAACAAGATAAATCTTCAATCGGTAGTTTGGAGCCTTGCTTTATATTTGTTACTCAAAGGAGAACAGAGGCCTGTTCGAGTCACGTCAATAACTCGATTCAGTGGTTCCGAAGAGGTACGTCAGTCGTCAGTTACAGTCGCCGCTGAAATTGTGTCCGATAGCAATAGGCCTGTGACATACAAATCTACCTCCACGTCGTCTAAATGTATAAACAAGATTACGTGACATATACAAATGCGAGATTCTGATGTTTTATGTTTAGGTATCAAACTACCATTAAAACTACAAAGAAGATACAAAACAAACAACATAACGATATACGATCGAGTCGATATAAAAGTTAAAACGTATCTGTTCTGAACGGTAGACAGTCGTATAAGTTTACGAGCGTGTTAGCTGAGTGGCTCACTGAACCATCTAATGTGGTCTTACAGAACGGGGTCAGGGGCTACCGTACACCGCCCGCCAATTGTGCTTACGTAATTTATTTCACTTAGCCTGGACGCTTGAAGGCTACCTATAAACAAAACCGTAAAGATTTTCGCGATATAGTGATACTTGGTACTCCAAGACTAATTAGCTGGTCTAAAAACCTTAGTATCGTTACGCTTCCATAATAAGTTGCGATGCATCCGGGCTCAATTACACTGGATTGCAATGATATCGGTTTGATCTGTTGAAGACCAGTTACCCCAGGCAGCAGCTTTTATTGCTTAGCTGTTAGGTAAGGTCCTGTTGATTTTATGGCGTCATTAATTTTGATGTTGTCAATGTTACTCACGACAATCTATCTCTAGATCTAAGTGTGTCAGCTTGGATCATGGACAATAATTATAAAATCACAACATTGCATTTACCGACCA
This sequence comes from Autographa gamma, assembly GCA_905146925.1. NCBI lineage: Eukaryota > Metazoa > Arthropoda > Insecta > Lepidoptera > Noctuidae > Autographa > Autographa gamma. The sequence goes on from LR989854.1 coordinate 13,126,782, forward strand.
TGTGATCATTCGATAGTCCTCATTCAATTGTGTAAATGCACTGCATTGAAGTATGCATTGATATTTATTGTTATTAGATGAATACATTACGAGTTGCAATTCTGAGCCTGACTGGCGCGATGGCGGCGCAAGTGTGCAAATAAAGGCAAGTTAGTACTGAACCGGAATCGTACATAAATGAATGTTGAGAGGTTGGCTACATCGCGGCATCGCGGCATCGGCGGCGGCGTTATAAATAACAGTGATACATAGATCATGGAGCAGGTGCCTTCCATTTAACATGAAATATGTGCGAAGGTCGCCAGAAAAACAAGAGATTTGTAATCATACTGATATCTCGCATTTGAACTTTTATGTTTAGTCTAGTTACTGTTCAACTGAAGAGAAACAGACATATTTTTTATTTATCTTAACAGACAGATGAAATATCCTCGTTTGTTGATGCAGATATTGCCAGCTTGATACACCATAAAAACTGGAAAGATACTCTTTTAATAAATGAGTATAATCAACATAATCCACTTTTTACAATCATTTGAGTAGAGTCATGAGATCGTTGATGTCAGAGCTCTATCAAACGAATACTTTGTAAGAAAGATTAGATCAACAAGTTGTTCAATAAATACTCCCTACATAGAGAGCGACTACAGGTAGCACCCCGCTTAGCACTCGCCACTCAGTAGGGCTTCGCGTACACGCTTAAGCTTTAAACCCTTCCAGGCCATTACCTGATACTCGCGAACATTACAATCCGCTTAACTTGACGCCGACTAACTAATCCACTATCGAGCTTTTAATTTCTTTCGACTTAATGTTACTGAAGACTTTTATTACAGCGCCTCATTGGTTTCACGGTTGTCGAGGCGACGGCCAAGCGTGACTTGGACCCATTCCTAAATCAGACACACTGTGATTACATTCCTCTGTGAACCAATTTGGAGTAGCAAAAATTCGGAGTGGGTCTGATAAGTAACAATCGATTTGCTTCAATATAAATGGGTTTTCAATGGAATGTGCGTGTATATCTTACAATTTTGGGATTTTTTGTGACGTTTTCTCTTTTGAATACTGGCAACGTAAATTGAATTCTAATGAATGACTGAAGCAGAGTTCTACAGAAAATTGCTTAAACCCCTCATGATGCCAAATGTAAGCTCCCACAACAATTACTAGATTATTGATTACTTAAACGTCTCAAGTAGGTTTAATATCTAAATATAACGTAATTGTTGTCAATGTAAAGGTCAGCCTGCGACGTCCGCCAGGTGCTATACAGTTTATATTAGATTCTTAGCAGTCACAAATATTGCTCGGCAGGTACATTGAGCAGCTTTTGTAAATGACTCAAAGAATACCTTGATTATCAATATTTTCTCATCAATGCTTGGGAAAGCAAAGATGAGAAAGGGAAAGAAAGGGATTTCTTCAGTGACATAACATGGGCTTGCACCAAACTCCAAAATTAATTATTCATTTGTTAATATCAAAGATAGGTACGGTAAGATGTTATATTTATATGACAACCACCGGTAGCGTGGTTCAAGGTAGGCTGCAATGTTGGACTACTATCCAGTTACCTTAGAGAGCGTACCCGCGGCGCCGTGTATGTGGTGCCCGGCGACGTAGTGCGCGTTGCTGGGCAGAGGCAGCGCCTGCCCCAGCAGCGGGTGCGAGTTGTGCAGCAGCAGCGACGCGTTGTACACCAGCTCCTCGTACGCCGGCGGAGACAGCCCGCGACGCTGCAGCGCTAGCTGGTAGATCTCGTAGTACGCGGGAGTCTCCACGTAGTGGGTTATGTAGCTGACAATATTAACAGGTTCATATTTTCAGGGGTTTTGTTTTGTCCGTTAAATCTGTATAGGGCGTATACTAACTGCATTAACATGATGAGATACATACACGAGAAAAAAATACACATACATAATTTGCAACGGAGCATATTACCCTCATAAATATGACAGTGATATCGTTTAAAACTAACTGGCAGAGTATCTTGTGTCAGCTTCTGGTGTTTGTCCACCACATGTGCCAACGATAAAACAAACAAAAGTTAGCAACACTTTCAGCGGGGCCACAAGGTTGCGGGTTAATAAGACGAGCAGCACAAAGGAACAGGGCCACTCATTAGATGCAGTCTGCATGTTTAATGGCTGTTTGTAATGTCAAGTGTCCCACTTGCGGCCAATTAGTGTCGCGGGTCAACGCCCAGCCCGCGGACATTCAGTACACACGATGTAAAGTTCGCAACGATTGCTAATACTTGTATATAAACTGTACAGCCTCTCGGCTCAGGCTAAAGGTTGTTTGAACTCCACTTAAAAGGTCGCTCGTAACTTTAGCCACACTTTATTATATAAAGGTTCATTCTCTACGGAACATTAATGTATACCTTATCTCTTATTGTTTTATCTCTGATTCTGAGCTCAGATATAGGAGTGGGAAACAGATGGTATTTATTATTGTCGGTAAACTATTTTAGTAATAGGTAATAGGTTTACACTAGTGGACGTAAAAAATATTGACAAATTTTACACGTGGAAGTTGGAAGTATACAACTGCTGCATATTTGAAAGAGCTGAGCAAAATATATAATTTTTGGGATTTTTTTTTTTTCTATAATACCGAGTCGATAGTTTATTTAGCGAACGAAACGAAACAAACTCAATTAAACTTAGTTCATGCCATTTGGGATTTGACTCGAGTTCAGCGCACAGTGACGCAGCACATGTGTTTTTTTCCTCTGGCGTATTTCCGATACATTTGTTATTTATTTATAGATAATTCATTTATTTCGATATTGTCTAGTTAATTAACTCTCTATAGATATTTCTTCTCAAGTATTTTGTTTTCTTCGTTCGACGGCCGGAACAAAGACAGTCATAATAATATTGGATTAGGAATCGCTAAAATATTGTTCCAATACATATTTATTATGTATTACAAAAAAAACATTTACTATTGTAACGCTAAAACCAGTACACATTTCGGGTAAAAAAAATAAACCAAAATGGTAACTTTTACTGCACCTAAGTACTGACAAGTTGGAAGGTTTGGGAAAAGTGTAAGAGTAGAAAGTCGTGTAACAATTATATTGATTGAACAAAATAAAGAGGGTTACATACTACAGCCAGGCTTGCAGGTACGCCTGTCGTGCGAGGCGCGCGGCGCGGTCGGGCGCGCTGGGCGGCAGGCTCGGCAGCGCGCGTGCCCACGGGTCGGCCAGCACGGCCGCGCCCGCCGCCTCGTGCACTAGCCGCACGCTCAGCCACGACGCGTCCTCGCCGCTGTACCACACCAGCGGGCACCCGAACACCGCCGCTAGCCTGGGTGCACAACGTAGCTGTGTTAAGGAAGAGTTTCTTTGTAGTATATATTGGAAAATCTAGCCTGCATTGGATTTTTAATTCGGAGGTAGAGTGATTCACAACGTAAGTTTTTTTATCATTTATTTGATGAGGCTTTTTGCGCTAGTGCGCCAAGACAGTTTCGTCAGGTACCACAATAAATGAACAAAAGTAAAAACAATCCTAAGACTTAAAGATAACTTTAAACTAGGCACCCCGTAGTAATGTAGCCTTCTACAGGTCACAGGCTACTAAAACTACAGTCCCTTTCATAAACGAGCAAAATACAAAGGCGGCAAGCAAGTTAACTATAGAAAGACAGAGAGTAGACCAGGATTGGTCTGTTTGATCCTTATCTATGACGTATAAATATTTGTGGCGTCGGCAACACGACCTTTAAAGTCATTAATATTAGTTATAAACCAATAACGTGGGATTTCAATTAGTCAATGTAACACAGTTAATAACACAGGTAAGCTCACTCTACTTGACATCTCGCGTTATATTAATTCGCTTATGATGAGATTCTGTGATCATTAAGTATCAACCTGTTTCATAAAATCACACCTTACTTATGGGACAGATATCACTAATGAGTTCGCGATTCCTGTTAAAAGTAAAACAGTCAAAAGAAACGTAAGATACAAATTATTCGCCTAAAACCCAGTCATGTGATAGAAAGTAAAATTGGAATGTTTCTGTAAAGTATACGTAGGTCATGTTGATACAGTTTAATCAGCCGCCGACGTTCTTACTACAGTCGCCAACGTCAATATCGATATTTTCGGAAGGATTTTTATAGACATTTTTCTACATTTTCCTCATTTCAGCTTCCAAGCAAATGTGCTATCTTAATACAGGTTGTACTAATGTTCCAAAATGTATAGTTATAGGTCGATTTATAAAGTAGTTGATGTAGCTATTACATACTGCAGAATCTTTATTATTCTTTTGCTTAAAGTAAACGTACGCGACTGTACCCGCGTCATCCCAATCTCGTGGCCCCGTTACCTTGACAACCATTGTCGGCGCACAATGTACCATAATAAGAGCACGATGTTTTATAAAGACTGATCAGCTCGGTATTACTTCTTAAGAAGCAAGCTTATTGTCGTTCTTGTTCCAATTTGTTTATTGGTTTTTTATTAGAATCTCTTAAAAATATACAAAAGTATGAATAAGTTTTTATATTATGTTTTCATTCACTAAAATTTCGCAGAACATTCCATTCCACATAAGAACCACTGATTGACAAATAATTAGAGGATTACACGTTCGTTGGGAAAACTTGTCAATTACTGAGATTTACGTCGAAGTAGTTCTATGTTCGTCTCTAAGGGTGTTTTTCGTCTTAAATACATAGATAGATACACAATCGGATTAATAATGTAATACTATCCTCCTGTGGCAATTTCGAGTCAATGACCTATCAACGTAAAAAATATACCTCAAATTTTAATCTTACGGAATATAATGTGAATCCTCTTTTCATTTAAAATGACTAAAAACTACCTTTTTGTTTGTTGCTACACTACACTTCATTACATTCATGAATCGAAGGCTATGTTATGCACGAAGGCAGGCCGGAGAAACTCCTCACGGTGTTCTAGTAGAGGCAGTAAGCTGGTTCACGAGCTCGATTGAAGGAACAGCCGTATTCATGTAATGGAGTAAGCCAGACCAGACACGCAAATGCTGCTTGCATTTGCGTATAACAAAAGCTATGTGTTTGACTCACGGTGCCAGCAGGCCGGAGTAGTGCCAGTCGGCGAGCACCAGGTCGAAGCCGGCGGCGGGGTCCAGCAGCAGCGCCTGCACGGCGGGCTGTAACCAAAGCTATGTGTTTGACTCACGGTGCCAGCAGGCCGGAGTAGTGCCAGTCGGCGAGCACCAGGTCGAAGCCGGCGGCGGGGTCCAGCAGCAGCGCCTGCAAGGCGGGCTGTAACCAAAGCTATGTGTTTGACTCACGGTGCCAGCAGGCCGGAGTAGTGCCAGTCGGCGAGCACCAGGTCGAAGCCGGCGGCGGGGTCCAGCAGCAGCGCCTGCACGGCAGGCTGGCGGAGCGCGCGGTCCGCTGCCTGCGTGCCGGCGAGCAGGAACTGGTGCGGCGGCAGACGGCTCGAGATGAACCCCGGTAAGAATGAACTGCCCTCATCTGCACGACATGGGACGTACTCTAAATATACCAGTTACTAAGCTTTCAATTCAATGAGCAATATGTCTCGTTAAATATATTTACAAAATAGAAAAGGGTTCGTTCAAAACACTTGTCTTCGTAAATTGATACATCGAGAACTTTATACCGAAGCCTTCGTAGTGCGATAGCTTCCCTCTGGTACAGGTTGTTAGTTCGATATCGAGCATCTTATTAAGGCCGTGATTGTAACGTTCCTTGGAAAGATATTGCCAATATGTATATTTTTATGCGACTTGATACAATTTATATTTAAAATTGCGATTGGTATAACAAAAAAATATGTATGTACGGATTACGGATATATGCATATCCTACTTAGTTACTTTATTCGAAATCGGGATTTGTGATTTTTCATTTAATTCCCTTCTGTCGTGTTATGGAATACGAACCAGTGGTGTCGCTGCTGACAGAGCTGATATCGATCAGTGTCAGGCGCTCGCCCGGCTTCAGCCTCGTGAATGTTGTAATGTATGTCACCTGCAAACAGACACCACTCCGGCTACAGTCAACACACAAACATGGGGAGGATTCCACAGGCAGCATACATTTTTTAAAACAGGATGTAAGGTTTCTGTCTAAAATCTGCTAAAAAATTTAATCATTCAGTAAAACAAAAACTAGATTTTCATCCATGTACTTAAATAATACTCTTATTGTTATGGTTCCTTCTTCATTCAATAGATTACAATCACGTACATTGTGGCCTGCGTGGTAGAGCGTCCTGACGAGATGGTCTCCGAGCAGCGTGTGGCTGCGCTTGGCCACCGGGAACGCCACCAGCACGCGCTCGGACGCACACAGCTGCAGCGCGCACCACACTAACACACACTTCAACCACATAACCACTCACTTCACACTTTACCTGAGTAAAATTAAAATAATTTAATTTTTAACTATGTTATTAAATTTTACTCATTTCTATGATGGTTCGTCAAAGAAGGAAGATAAACAGTCAGTGCTGACGCCTCGCGGTGAAAACGGCGGAAAGATAACGCGTGAATTTCCCTTTATCTAATCTTGTCATTCAAATGTATTATACGTAACCCAATTCCTGAGAGGAGATAGTCCAGATTTTTAATAGAAATTCATATCTAATTTTTAGAGGTATGCATCTTGCATATTATATGCAAAAGCTTTTTCTTGACCTACCTATAGAAATGGTTGGCATCTGTGCCTTATAATAGTAAAGTTGCAGTGCCGTCAACATTTCTAGTAACTGTGTAAGTTTTACTGTGTGCCATAAATTGAGTTAAAGGATTCCTACCTAACTGATGCTTTAACTAAATGTATGTAAAGACATAAGCTTTATCAAGTCTACAAATAAATCAAGCGGCGAGTGTGGCGGACCGGCGTGTAATCTGCAAGAAGTACAGTGATGTGTCACGCTGTTATCAGTGCGATACGCGGGATGAGTGATCCGCGGCCAACTGTGTGTGGGACTCCCTTCGCTTGCTTCTTATCAGCTACTGATACTAGGACCCAACGATGTTCAACTGTTATCACATCGACATGAAAGTACTTTTGTGTTCCGAAGAGGTATGTACGAAAGTGCTCAAGAGCGTTTCCTTTTAACAATCAATCATGCAAACACGGATGTTACACTTTTGATGTTGCTTGTCAAAATAACTGAAAGTAAATTCAGCAGGTAGGCTCGCAAAAGTTTATGTTGTTGTTTATGTATCGTTTTGCTGCTGAGCCTGTACTGTAAAATAAAATGTTATTTTTTCGAAAAGTAAAAGCAAAACGTGATAATTAGTCCTTTACACTCTAATTAATAAACGTATGTTTTAACAGACCTGCGCTTTAAACACTATTCTCAAAGGATATATCAATCTAGTACCGGACATCCGTAAATCATTACTGTACTTAGCGCAGCACCCGCGGGAGGTACCTTCTGCGAATGTTGGCCAATCTAGAGTAGCGCGGCAAAAACTCGAGCAAAGTCGAACAAGAGGACAATGACCTTGTTTTTATGAGGTAGACGTCGGTAAGTCTGCGGTTATAGAATCACAATCATATTATCTAAGATTTCTATCGTCAGTCGAGATGATTGACAATAGAAACGTTGCTAGGGAGGCTGGACTCAATGGTACAACATAACACGCATGAGTGAATGTGTTGAATACCACCGGTGCGGGCGCGGAGGTCCTAATTGGAACAGACCTTCATTAAAATTAAGGGTCTAATTGAAATGAATAAACCCATCTGTATTTTATGCGGAGTTGAATTTTTTGGTACAAATGTGATACGAAGTACCGTCCTACACAAAAGAAGCAATGTTATATCTACACAATTATGACACGTGATGCTCATTATATGTCACTGTTATATTCTACACATTAAACGTGACGTGTCTAGAATACTAGTAATAGTTAGAACATTGTTTTTAATGTATTCTTAAGTAAAGTAGGTGCTACCATCAATCACAGTGAAAGTATAGTAGAGCGGAATGTTCTCCCTCAGCACACCGTCATTACCGGGTAATCACCGCACTGCGTTATGCCGGAGCATTATAATTAATGCGTGCAATAACAATCCGTCACAATTATGTGGCGGCCAAGGTTCTGCTCCCACCAGGAGTGACCTTGGGGAAGTAGGTTAAGGTCGAAGGCTTCCAGCAAGTGTCAGGGACGATCTCCAGGGAGCCTACGCCTGCTGGAGCAGCGATACAAATCAAATTGTACGCGTTTGAATACCTGATGGCGGCAACGTTCGCGCGCCAGACAACTCCTACAATTCAATCGTTCATATTTGACGAATGTAACGCCTATCAACTTCGTCTCTCCTGTACCAGTTCTGAAAGCTTTTGTTTATTTTATCGTTCTTTCTTTATTATTAAGAGAATACTTCAGCTTCTGCAGACTGTTATTGTAACATTTCTGTATATTTGCATAACGTTTAACTAACTTTTAAACCACGCTTACTATTATTTTATACTAAAAGTTTAGGTTCTGTAGCAGTTTGTTATTTTATTAACATTTACGCTCTCTAGAAATACTTGGTTCTTTTAATAAATAGCAGAGTATGAGTAGCCTTATTTAAAAAGATCGAGAATAATGAGATTACTTGTTTAGGAACGTGTACTTATTATGTTCTTGGAATGTGCATGTACTACAAGATTTGTTAAATTAGCAAACTTACCTCCTTAAAAAGCTTTTCAGTGTCTCAAAGCAAAGACAAGATGTAGTTAGCAACTATGATACAGAAATAATGGTGGTAAAATTGTCGCTAATTTAAACAAGATAGTCATGGCACATAGACACAATATTATGTTGTAATATTGTATGAAGCTGTCCTGGCTACCTACTGGCACCTGCAGGGGGAGGCTGGAGGCGCTAATTACTGATGAATGGCGAGTTAATTGGCGCGCACTACGCTACGCCGCGGTAACCACTCATTACGGCGCCATTGTTGTGCTTTAATAGGTCGCCTGATAAGGACGATACTCCTGAGGCCTGCTCTATTCAACTGAGTGATAGTACGGTACTAATGTCCAAACTTTTAAGGAAAATATAGCTTGATTAACAGTTTACAGTAACCAGGGTTAACAGTTACTAAAAAAAAAAATCTTGTGTTCCTAATTTCAATTTCAAGTCATCAACTAATAACTTAGCTTTATGAAAAGATCTCAAGTTACATTTACGTGTCTAATAAAATAATAAAATCAAAATTAATTACTTAACGTAGATCTAATTAATTATTTGACATTTATTTTATTTTTAGATAGACATTTGGCCAATTAGAAACTCACTGCTAAATTTACTTTGCTTAGACAAACATATTGAGGTCCTTGTACTCCCCATAATAGCGGTCTGGAGCTGTGATCAGCTGCCTGTACACTACCTTATTGGAGTTCAATCAGACGTCATATAATGAGGATTGAAACCATCAAACCTCTTTAGTAACGGGTGACCTAGCAGACTTGCTCGTGTGTGCTAATACGGTCATGTTATTTCAAGATCACGCATACATCATGCGTAAGGATAAACACATAGGCTGGAGTTTAATCAAGTTGTATGGTATTAATTACTCTACCAGAAAGCAAGGTGATCGTGACACATTCCCATCGGCAACACATGATAATAATAATATGGATTTATCTTGCTTCAAAGCATAAATCTTTATGCTTTAGTTTTACTAGCCTTAGTTAATACTTAATTAGGGTACTCCTTGTGTAATAAAATATTAAAGACAAATAGACGAACTTTATTAAAGCATATTTATTTTGCTATTTCACAGAATTTCTCTCATTAAATTGTTGTCGATGGAAGTCGGATGAATATCAACTTTGAACTTTCGATATTAGCGAAATAAAATCAAATATAACATTAATATTGTATACTTCCACTCTCCGTATGTGGGAGTCGTGAATATTATGTGACGAGGATTTTGACTGAGTGACGTCATGCGAGGCCTATAAATAAATTGTAGAGTAGATGCTTTATTTCTTTTTATTTACAAAGTGAGCATGTCGCGACATCGGAATTCAATTTAGTGAGACTAGTGTGTTTAGGAGAATGAAGAGTCAGTTTGTTAGAATAAAGATAAAAGACAGGTTTGTGTGTAAATATTGTTTTTTATAGTCTATGTTGAAGAGAAATGGAGATATTTATTTTAGAAAAAAAAGGAATAACACACTTTTTTAAAATAAGTGGACGAAACATAAATGGATACTCCACAAATGTGACTTGTTTTTAATTAAGTAGACTGGATCCATTTAATGATCGTAGTTATACGGGAATAAATCTGGAGATGTAAAGATGAGATGATTGTTTGCTCTTCATAGTCTTCATCGTAGGAGTGCGGTAGACAATGCGTCGTGCGGCGGTGACACAGTGCGACAGTTCCCGCCGCGCTCCGCCTGCCATGCGTGACCCTCGCCACCACCGTTACTCATCACTCATTACCGAACTCATTACTTTTAGGAGACTCTACATATTCTGCACGATGATGCTGATTGCCGCATATACAAATTCGTTTAAAATATTCGTATTTAAAATCCCTTGTGCCAGAAAGCCATTTCTTACACAGATTAAGAAGAGGTTGCTAACAACACAGAAAATAAGAATTGAAACTTAGCCTAGTAACAGTGTAATATGTTACCGAGTAAACTTGAAACCCTAAAGTTGTGGTAGTAAATGTCAGGGCAGTGGGCTTGTGAAGTACGGGTGTTGTTCAAGGGCAGCGGTCGCGGGCCTGCGGGCTGCGGTCGACACGCGATCCCTGCAGGATGGCTGCGTGGCACTGACCGTCGTACTACCCCCCTCCTCAGCCCTCCCCCTGCCTTCACCTGGACCTACAGCACCGCACGCATCGTCAAAAGACAAAACTACACCTTGCATTTATAAATACTATTCACTATCCTTAAAAGAGCATCTGAGTATTATAAATGCAACAAAAGCTTGCATTGTAGTTAATAAATTGACAACTAAATTGTAAAGTTATTATTTGAAACAATACTACTAGCAATGTACCAGCACACTGACTCAAGATAAAACAGGAATTGGAAGAAAGTTAACTTGGTTGTAACTTGTAGATCCGGCCCGCGCCGCACCGTACCAGCTCATTGTTCATCTGTTTTATAAAAGAGCCAGGTGATCTCTCGCCGGAGGAGTTCGCTTTAGTCTGTAAGTTACATGAAATTATTACCCTTACTCTTTTGTCGCTATTGTTTTCACTTGATGAGAATCTTATAATACAAGCAATAAGCCCTTATATAATAGTACCCATTTCGATATTTTGTATTTTACAAATGAAAACTTTCCCAAACAGTTTAGCGAACATAACTTTGCCAATATTATGTTGAGTAAGGAAAATCGCGAACATATTTTGTAAGGGTTTAATAAGCCTTTTTTTAGAATGGAATGCGAATGCCAAAGATTCCGTTTGTCATTGTATTGTTGCCTGAACCCGTGCATTAGTATCGAGGGTGAACGGCGACTCGCCTGGAGGGCTGAAGGGCTCATTACAGCGTGTTTCGTACAAATGTGTTGCCTTCAGGAGGCCATTACTCGTATCGTACTGTTCTCAGTACTCAGACCTTTGTGCATGCCCTGTGGCGGCGGCTGGCGTGATGACAGGTTATAAATAGAAATCGTTGTTGTTCCTACTAAATTCAACGTCTGTATTTATGTCAATCTATATATTATTTATATGTATATTAATAAAGATACTTATTTACATAGCCTTATTCATACGAAATACCAAGGCAGAAAGTTCTATTACAGCTTATTATTTATTTGCAGTACATAACAGTAACTGACTAATTAACTAAAACCGCATCACAGTTTTAAATCGTAATTTTCTTTAACAATGTGGAAAACAAATAAAGAACAAAGCGAATACCTACCTCATTAGCATTATTAACATGATAGTGTGGTGCGCACTAACACTAATAATATTACAATAATCCTGCATCATAACAACGATATACGACGTGAACACAGAGAGAAAACGTAGAAGGTCCACTCGTATCAATATCCGTAAGTTACAACTTGTCGAAAATCATACGCAATGTTTATTTATAACATTCGTGTAGAAATCTAACATTTTTAAATGATATTATTGAAATTAGATGTAGATAAAATATCACGGTCTTATCGAGTCCAAGTCTGTCCAAGAAGCTTCAACAACAAACAAAAAGTAAAATCCACTAAATAAATGTTTAAATGATTGACACCTGTCTTCCTTCATTTTACAGAGCTTTCCACACTATATTGACAATAAGCCTTCTGCGCGTACCTCACAGACGACGCGCGGCGGCGGCGGCGGCTGGCGGCGGGCCAGCGACCAGCGCTCCTACAGGTGTCGCATTAGCTGCGTGAGTTACAACGCCACGCCATACAATATTGTATCGTTTCCGCGTGTATTTTAATGTACGACTCCATTATATCGAAGGCAGATATCAAAACAAACCCATTCATGCATGAACGTCACTAATTAAATATCTTTTGGGACAAAAACAAACATTTACCTTCTGCGTAAATCTGTGTGAATGTATATCTTCGTAGAAATCTTGACATTAAGCTTATTTCTAAAACTGTAATGGGCAATCAGAATTCCTGTAACTCGCCACCTATTCGTCATTTCCTTAGAACAATAGCAAATTATTGAGGATTAGTTAATAGCCACCTTCCGAGTAATCTCCTACAATAGATAGACAATTTTGACACGAATAAAGATGAAAGAGATCAGTAATGAGCGATGTTCCGTTGTGAATTCGTATGAAACTGTTTTTGTTCGGCTGATGTCTTCCTGGTAGAATTGTGTTACGTTTTCGTGGTATTGAAGTGTAGTACAATGTGTTCCGGGGATTGACGAGTGAGGTACGGAGGTGTGGTCTCACGCGGGCCGTGCGACGCAAATAACACGCGGCGTGACCGCAGCGGCCGGCGCGGTGCGGAGTGCCACCATGTAACAACAATCATAGCGGAAGCGAAGCAAATAAAACAAACATCTTAACGGTACTACAAAGTACGGTAAACATGTTTACATTTAAATAATTATATCTTAGCTCAACTCCAACATTGTTTTCAATGAAATAGGTTTCTTAAAATAGTAACAAAACCAGAAATACTACATATACTGAATATAAGCTGGTGGTTTTAGTCACTTTATAGATAGCGGTTAACATTTAAAGCTTCTTTAATTATTGTCTGGCTTAAAATATGTTGAAAGGTTTTCTTAACACCAATTTCTAAATTTTCATGTCAGTATAACATGCTTTCAAATTAATTAACTTGAGCTAATATTGCCTTAAAAGTTAGATTTAATACAAATACGGATATGCGTCGCTTGGCGTCTCATCGACTTTGCTTGAAGTTCACCTGCTCACCCCAAACTTCCCGCAAGTTCCGCCGCCAACTCAATGTAGGAAAACTTTGAGTTCGTCAATTGATATAATATCGTATGCGTTGGATCACTCCTCAAAAGTCAACAGCTCAGAAATTACGAAGGGTAAAAGTTTATATGAACTCAAATCTAAAAATCTTTGACTTAGATTCTATCCACTCATAAACATTGATTCAATTTATTAAAAGCGAGGCTCTGCAGTGAACAACGCCGGATTGGCCATATAGCAAGAGTGCTAGTAGCAAACGCTACGGCTGTCTCGATAGGCGTCGGTTTCGATAGGCGTCGGTCTTGATAGGCGTCGGTCTCGATAGGCGTGGGTCTCGATAGGCGTCGTTCTCGATAAGCGTCGGTCCCGCTAAGCGTCGGTCCCGCTAAGCGTCGGTCTTGATAGGCGTCGGTCTCGATAGGCGTGGGTCTCGATAGGCGTCGTTCTCGATAAGCGTCGGTCCCGCTAAGCGTCGGTCTCGATAGGCGTCGGTGTCGATAGGCGTCGGTCTCGATAGGCGTCGGTGTCGATAGGCGTCGGTCTCGATAGGCGTCGGTCTCGATAGGCGTCGGTCTTGATAGGCGTCGTTCTCGATAAGCGTCGGTCCCGATAAGCGTCGGTCTCGATAGGCGTCGGTCTCGATAGGCGTCGGTCTTGATAGGCGTCGTTCTCGATAAGCGTCGGTCCCGATAAGCGTCGGTCTCGATAGGCGTCGGTCTCGATAGGCGTCGTTCTCGATAGGCGTCGTTCTCGATAAGTGTCGGTCCCGATAAGCGTCGGTCTCGATAGGCGTCGGTCTCGATAGGCGTCGGTGTCGATAGGCGTCGGTCTCGATAAGCGTTGGTCCCGATAAGCGTCGGTCTCGATAGGCGTCGGTCTTGATAGGCGTCGGTCTCGATAAGCGTCGGTCCTGATAGGCGTCGGACTCGATAGGCGTCGGTCTCGATAGGCGTCGGTCTCGATAGGCGTCGGTGTTGTGGGCGTCGGTCTCGATAAGCGTTGGTCCCGATAAGCGTCGGTCTCGATAGGCGTCGGTCTCGATAGGCGTTGGTGTCGATAGGCGTCGGTCTCGATAAGCGTTGGTCCCGATAAGCGTCGGTCTCGATAGGCGTCGGTCTTGATAGGCGTCGGTCCCGATAAGCGTCGGTCCCGATAGGCGTCGGACTCGATAGGCGTCGGTCTCGATAAGCGTTGGTCCCGATAAGCGTCGGTCTCGATAGGCGTCGGTCTTGATAGGCGTCGGTCCCGATAAGCGTCGGTCCCGATAGGCGTCGGACTCGATAGGCGTCGGTCTCGATAGGCGTCGGTCTCGATAGGCGTCGGTCTTGATAGGCGTCGGTCTCGATAAGCGTCGGTCCCGATAAGCGTCGGTCTCGATAGTCGTCGGTCTTGATAGGCGTCGGTCTCGATAAGCGTCGGTCCCGATAAGCGTCGGTCCCGATAGGTGTCGGACTCGATAGGCGTCGGTCTCGATAGGCGTCGGACTCGATAAGCGTCGACAATACATAACACTCCAATAACGAGGTTGAAACTATTTCCGGCTATAAAAATTTGCAGTCAATCGATTTGAATCCAATGTTATTTCCCCGTGGAGTGCGGACGATGCGGACATAACTTCATGTACTCAATCAGCTGTGGGTCATAAATGTCGGATAGTGATATGTTCCATCAGCGGAGTTGTGAGCACAATGACAGGCATGTTGCAGCGAGCTCGGTTCCTGGAACTGCGCCGACGAGAGCTAACCTCGACCGCTCCCGACGGCTATTGTCGCCTGGTAATTACTAGTTGCTCACATCAGAGGGAAATACGAACTCCTTGTTAATTCAGATATACTCACTCAGCTCTATTACTCACTATTCCGACTTTATTGTATCTTAGTTCTGTCACCAGGATGTAAAACACACCATACTTTCTTGTGTTCATGTATACAAAATTATATGGTGCAACCACCTGTCTACCCCACAACCTATTTTACTCAGTAATAACAGTAGTGTCCCATAGCAAGACTGATTCTTAGAATGGTAATTACTTACCCACCAAGATCAACGTCGGGACAGACGGCTTGACGTGCTTCGAGGCGTAAAAGAATAAAAATAATTTTCGGCATATCCTCGTCCATGAATCCAGTAAATACTATAGTAAATGATAGAAACATCTGAGTCAAAATTCATTATGTTGGTAGTCAAAGGACAATTGTGTGCCACTTTGCAGACACATGATGCTGTTGCGACTGTGCATCAACCTTTGCAAGACTACTTCCGCTTTGTTTTTTTTATGTTGATCTTACAGAAGGATATTATTAAGTAATAGAAACTACCAGTTTTCACCTTTTTTATTTATAAACGGTCTACTTATACTTACGCAATATTTGTAATAACGCAATGTTTCCATGTTGAACTATATTTCAATTATATATTATTAAGTATAAACAGAAAGTTGTTCACAATGTTCGAAGCACTTACGATAATGACACGATGGTTCACGTATCGTGTTATGTAACGAGTACACTAATCATGCGCCAGCGCCGGTCGCGTGAGAACAAGGCCCGCTAACAAGCCGCGGCTCGGCAGATGTGTCGCGGTCCGGTCCGCTCACAACAACCACTCCACTCATGTCGGTCACCGCTAACTGCACTCTGCTGCACTCTGCTGCACTCTGCTGCAATCTAAACCAGATTGTGAGTTAAATGGACGGAATATTAAGCTGTCACAACAAAATCAACTAGTTATTTTAGTTTAGCCACTTAGTCATTGGTTCTGGTAGTTGATTTAAAATGTTATTACGATCCAGAATTCCTGATCTTTGATGCAATCGTCAAATGAAACAATGTTATGGTTTCAGTTTATAGCAAAATGAACCAGGCCAACTTTACCGTTTGTTTCTGGAAAGACTATCATTTTAACAATATAATTTTATACTACTTCTTGCTGACAGACATAAAAACCGCTAACGGTGCACTTGCATTAGAGATTCAATTATAATTATGAAGGTTTATTATATGTCAAACTTCCTGATTTGTAAACCCCTAATCTAAAAATCTAACAGATTCTGGTTTTGATGGTAGATAACGTCTACTTGGTATTTATATAATATACGTCGTAGTTATACATAATATAAGGATCCAATAAATCCTTTCTAAGAACTTAATCTGATAGACACAAAATCCAATTAGATTTTAGTCTCAACAGGACTTGAACCCTGGACCGCAAGGTCATTCAATAAACTGTAAGTCATTAATCTCAAGTGCGGACATACGCACACCCGTGTTGGTTCAGCACAAAGTTCGCAGACGCTCGTGTTAGACTATCCCATTGAGCTATCTCCACTACTCGTGTTTACTTTACAACTTTCAACTCTCACGAACACGCTCCGTCAGTCTACTACCGAAATCTAACTTGCTGCTAGAATATTTTTCGACAAACATTTCTAAAAATTTTGTTTTGTGACTTCTGTCAGATTGATGATGTAAAATCGTCGTGTCGCTATGTCAGAAGGATCTGTTGATGAAATCACAATGCCAGGGGTCCTCGACAATGTGATTTAAGCTGATTGGACTGGAACAAAGTCAGAAAATAAAGTATAACAAGATCTACATACAGAATTAGTAAATAGGAAAAAAATACCAGAGGAATGAGATCAGTGTGATCATTCGGCACATGAGAACATTCGCGAGCCCCTCCCTGCACTCCGGCACTCCGGCGGTGTCTGCAACTAGACACGATATATATTAGCCCGTGATGTGGGAGGATTACCTGAAACCATTCGTTTTCTGTAATCAAACCGTGAGCGGGAAAAATACATGAACAAAGTGTTTACCTTTGGTTAATTTATGAAGGCAAACTGTTTGGTAGAGCTGTTACATTAACTAACTAATTTACGATCTCTGCCGATCTCCGCGTGTTTGTCTTACCGTCTGCACGCTGTTGTGAGGGAGCCAATATAAAGCAGTCTCCAGTTAACTCAAGTTAATTTGACTTTGGTTACTTTTCGACATCTTACTTATTTGGAAGTTGAACCAACTTGTTATTGCTACCTACTTCGCGATTGGATTTCTATATTTGGGAGTTGCGATCAATCATTTTTTGGTAAGGGAAGATAATTATGTCCAATGCAGGTGACAAACACATTACGTTTCTGTAA
This sequence comes from Autographa gamma, assembly GCA_905146925.1. Lineage (NCBI taxonomy): Eukaryota > Metazoa > Arthropoda > Insecta > Lepidoptera > Noctuidae > Autographa > Autographa gamma. Next base: position 13,144,304 of record LR989854.1, read on the forward strand.
GTAAATTACCTTCATATCCTAATTTGACGGAACAGGGTTTTACGCCTCATCAAAATGACAACTCGAGCCTCCGGGCAAGGACCAACGACGTCATTACGAAATAATGATTGATTTGTAGCACGCTTACCAAAAAACTTTAAATTCTGAGTAGGTACGTATTATTATTTGAGATTTTTTCATAATCACCGAATTTATTTGAAATCGTATTTGGGTCCGCTCGCGCTGCTAACACGGTGGGCAGCAGTCAGCCGCGCTAATTGGGTTTAACTATTGATGTTTCTTGTTCATTGTCTGCTGCCTTCACGCCAGGTTTAGTTCACCAAGGAATTGTATCATTCTGCTTATGAAAACAAGGTCAAGTCACAGGAACTTGGAATAATAAACAAACGGATTCTATAAGAGTTTTCTAGTCCCGGAAGAATAACCTCGGTTTAGCATAAACAAATAAATTAACATAATTACGGGAGAATATATCATTACCGCTAACGCCGCATAAGCTGCGCATGCGTGCACGCATGCAAAATGGAGGCGTCGTACGTTTTGCGCATCATAATGTGGCCTGCGCGCGCGCAGCATCGTAACGCACTTTCGTACAGGATTCGTATGTATTGACTTATAACTTGAAGGTCCATCGATAGTTTCACAAGTGGGCAGTGGCGTGCATAGCATATAGGCAAATAAGCAGAGCTTACCTCCAAAAATCCTAACTATCTTCTTTTAATACAACAACACTCATCATACATAATCATAACATAAAACGGCAGTAAAACTTCTAACCAAACATTTCAATAATAAACAAATCATGACGTCACATATGTCAAATTCAAATTCATTCAATAACTCTTAACAATCTGTTACGAGGTAGGCTCGCGTCAGTTGTGCCTAGTTTACACTCACACATTCAAACGAAATCTCCTTGTCCATATACGCACGCACACTTCAAAAACGGAAAATAATACCCCGCCATCTTGACTTTTTATTATACGACAAAAACAAAAAACCCTATTTTTGCTAAGAGTGGTGCTTTGACATTTGACATACGTAATTTTTTACACTTACAGTAAGCTAGCCTACCTGCCAATAGACTTATAGAGTCCTCGCAGTCCTCAGTCCTTTTACTTTCTTTTCACTCTGATATTCGTTTTGGAGCAAAAGTCTTTTGGGTTGTTCACCGCACTTGTCAATTCTTATTCCAGTAGGTAATTATTGTATTTTAAATGAAACTTGCGTTTTAAAATACTTATAACTTATATAATTAATTATCACAATATTATTTACTTATTTATTAATGTTTATTATATTTATTTTTAATAAATATTTTTATTGTTTTACTTCTGTGTTGCAACTTGATCGTTTTTCGATATTTATTATCTGTGGCAGATTGTTTATTAAGTTTTTGATAGTTCGCGCGCCTGTTTTCGTCTTGTCTTTCGTAACAAGTTTCTATTTGTGATTTTGTGAAGTGGCTGTAGTTTAATAAACAGGAGCACTAATAAACAGCTATGTGTATGAATGTTAAGATTGTGGCGAAATTGAAATATGTTTGATAGCATACGTGCGTAATTACAAATTTACAAACCCATCAGATGGGGTTTGCGGTGTGCTGCTGGACCAACTGTTCTTTTTATGTTATTCTTCGTTTCTTGATTGTTATACGAAATTGTTGCGTGAATTGATACCTACGAGAATAACTACGACGAAAACATTTTATTGTAGTTGATGATTATATTAAGTGATTGTTTTTAGTTACAATCTTAGAGTAGAGAAAGAGAGTAGACCCCCTGAATCGCGGATTCGGCTGCTGTTCGCAGTTAGCTTTACAAAGATTGTTTTATATAAACTTATACCTACAAGTTGAAATAGTGATTCAATCAGAAATTGGTTTGTCGATTAAGCTAGCGAATAGTTCGCGAGCTGCGCGCGTGCATTTTAAGTAGACTTATGATCTTGATCGCGCAGCGCGAGCAGTGCGTCGAGGAGGCGCACTAACATATTGCAGTACCTAACTGCAAGCGCGAGCAGCGCATTCGGTGTGCGTTCGCTAGATCTGAATGTACCCTGTGGTCCACAAAAATAATCCTTGTTCCAATTTTTTGGAAGTTGTTGAGTTCATTTGCGTATTTACGGTAAAGTTGGCCATACGAGTACATGCGTACGTAGTACGTACGAGTCTGTGCCTACCATGGCCGAAAACCAATGCACGCCACTGCAAGTGGGCTTTATCTTTAGTATTCGTATGGAGTAATGGATGTCACACCATAATGTTATGTAATGGTTCCTTCGCAAGCTATCCCTTGACTTATCTCGTTTACATAAACGCGAAAAGAATTCTCGAGTCACACGTGAGCCGGTTCCACATCCGTGTCAGCGTGGAGAGTCCTACATTATTTCGCAAGTGCCAAATATGTGATGAAACAGTACTCGGTAAGTCACGCAACTGAGTTATATAAAGTATGATAGGAATGAATAAACGTCGCCTCCTGTGCGAAGCGAAGACGTGAACATAACATAATCTGGATCACGCATAAACTTTCCGACTCATATTGTTAGTCGCCCACGACTTATGAAGTGACTTGAGAAGCTGGTGCGAGGTAGAGATATGATGTTGGTTCTGCCAACAAACAGACAGGGCTTACACACCATGCGGCGGACTCTACCGGGAGCACGCGGCGCGGCGCAGCGCACTGCCACGGGGCGCGGCGCTATTTCAGTGTTTATGCGCTATGAGTGATGGCGGCGCGACTAATGTTATTTCTGTCCTAAACGGTTTTACGTGATTCCACCCGTAAACAATGGCGATTGATTGACAGGTACAAAGCTAACGCAACACAAGGAAAACATGAGAAATACTGCGGATCATTTATTACGCGCACGAACTCTATCGAATCGATGTCTGAAACATTTCTTATCTTCAAAATTCTTATATGTATTTGTGTGAATAAAGTCCTATTTTTTTATTTCCTACAATACATTTGTCAAGCCAAACCATAAATCGCCTGTCTTTATTAATCAGGAGAATAAAATTCCAATTATCGTAAGGAAATGTCACAGTGAGAGTAAAAGTGTCTCCACCGTCAACGTCTCGTAAAAACCACGCATAAAAACTTAATTGTCGATGGTAAATGACCCCACAATAGGTAACAATGAGGTCACAATTAATTCTATGGCCATTCATCGGGCACTCATCCAACGCTATTTATATTTTACTGTTAAATTAAGTGGGTAACATAAAAACCCAGTAGCCTGAGCTTTGAGTGCAGGAATGATGGCGCGCGAACAATCGCTGACAACGACGCTATTGTCTCACAAATTATACCGCGATTATAAAAACAAGATTGGTGAAGTATGCTGAATGATCAGTTACTATCTATGCATCGTCTGTTGAACATATTTTATAAAAGATTTTTTAATGAAAAATGTATTTTAAATCTGTACAAAAGGTTTCAGTTTCTCTTTATTTCTAAATGAGGATCTGTATAAAATTTCAATATACGAACTCGTTAAATCATAATCCCACAATGAGCGCTAAGCTCACACAGATTCCAAATGGTTTTTATGATATTTATTACTGGGGTTGCGGCTCCAGCGCTAAGCTGTTTAGGATGAAATGTTGATATGTGTTAATCCAGACCTCGCTACAATATTTACGTCCGTGGGAATATTATATCAATTGAAACGTGCTAGCTTTCACCTCTCAATGTCAGTATTATGATTATTAACGTTCTCATAATTAAATGTATCGTGTCTATGTACCGCAAGGAGGAAATCGCTTAAATTCATCGTCTCGATATGTAACAGCATGTTCGGTTTAATGAGGTAATTATATGGCGGAAGGCCGATCACCGCCGCGATACCGTTGTGCTCATTACCGCGGCCAGGAGCGAGGACCAGCTCACAGGCATAACTGGAACCTACTTAGGTGAACTAACCAACGGGACCCAATCTAGTAGTTTTAACTAGTTTATTAAATACCACCTCTGGAGCATTTTCTACTAGCTAGCTACTTTTGCATAAATTACTTTTATATGAACAAACTTATCACGATAGCACGATACCACATGTCATTGTAATCTACTACTCGATCTGCCCAACACCTTAGTAAGCAAAAGCAAATAAGGCCATGGATACATTCACTTTATGTTTATTTCGAAGTCATCCCTTTTTAAGGAAACTGAAAGATTCCTAACAAAGCTTAGATCAGGTAGTAAACGTTTCCTTATTTATTGGTATGTTGGAGCTAACGAGCTGACGATTAAAAGCTATTAAGTGTGATCTTATAAGGATGCTGCTGGTAACAGTAAGCCGGGAGCATCCAGTGCCTGCGGAGAGGGCCGAGTGCGGCTGACACCACATCCGGGAGGTCACTCGGAGTAATCACCTGCCGAGGCAGTCGCCTATCTGATTTTGCCTTTTAAGTAATATGGATGCGACTGCTATGGTAAGTATCTTTAATTTATTAGACATTAAAAGTTAATGGCTCATTACATTTGAGAGGTTTTGACCAAGTAATACTTTGGTATAGTACCAAATCAGGACAGCCTTTAATTGTCCCTATAAACCTCCTAACCCAGAAGTCAATTACCAGTCGTCTATTCTGGCACCTTTAAGGAAAGATAGAACGCAGGTCAACGGACTGAACAAGAATAAAACCTAGTTTTACACGAGTTCTAGTGTTAATGCAATTTATAGTGAAGCAAGTTATATTGTTGGTTCGCTTGCGTCACCAGTCGGCGGCAGGCGGCACGGGTCCAGTCTATCCAATTACCTGAACTTTTGGTTGTGAAACAACACGGCGCTCCGTAAATAACCCGCCATTAACGGCGATGGAATAGGACCTGCATCCACGTGAATTATTCATGACCTGTAGAGCTCGGCGGGTAAACATGCTCGCAAGGCAACTGTTTCTGTTCAAACAGCCATGGCCTTCACAGTCAACCATTGTTAATAGCTTCGTAAATCGACTTTTCTAATGACAATTTTGTAAGATAAGTATTCGTTGAAGTTTCGACTGGATACTTAACCTAACTTAAACTGACACTTACGGCTTATGTTCCCTTCGCAAAAGCCTAATCTGGTATTTGGGCGCGTTTAAGTCATAATCTTTTAATGGACGGCAGACCACTCCTTTATAATTCAAGTACAGAGCTTTTTTTGTTCCATCTCATGCTTACCCTACTGGGGCACGTCCCCTGAGGTCTTCGGTTCATTTCCGACGCCTTGTAAAGTATGTAACACCTCATGCGACTCATACGAAGGTTTATTTCATAACCAATAATAACTACCAGGTTGCTTGCGAGCTTGTGTTTATTTCTCTATCATGTTGTAAATGACTTTCTATACGAATGTGTAAAACCTTCAAGAGTGTTATTTTCACTGGTCACCCTACACACGTTGAAGCGTGTTAAAGCTCATGTAAATATTGAATAGCCATCAGCGAACAATCAACCGTGAGTAATGAGTGCAGGACCGGTCGGTGCAGTGCAGCGGGCAGCGGGCTTGATACCGCCGGGGCTGGTGTTCGTTCCCACGCCGTAACGGTGTGAGACCATTTGCGTTGATACTCAGAATATACGACGACAGCTTTTCAGGGATCCGCAGTCACAAATAAATGATGCGCATAAATAAGGACCACCAACAACAACATTTGTCGTCATGTTTACATTGCTCATCAAATCACTGACTTCTTAATGGTCACAAAACAGCGAGCCTTTCATAGATCTAGAGTGGGCTATTTACTACCAAAATTGTTTTGAACAACAACACAATACAATTCGATTAAATCCTGAAAATGGAAACCCAAACAACTAGTAAATTGAATAGAACACCGAAAACAATTGCAGTCCCACGCACCGACATTATGGAGCAATTAAATGTAAATGTTACTGCGATATATAAAGTACGTACAGCTTATAATGTGGGCCCACGGTCAGCCATAAACTCCAGTTTCATGCCATCATAAAACACCGGCTGAAGGCTGAGTATTTACCTTCTACATTCCACTGGGATTATGCACAGATAAGCTGTAGATACCGTTCACGAGATCGAATCCAGCATATTATAAGTAGAGTAGTGGTGATGATGTAATAAACATTCATAAGAAAGTCCGCATGCAATTCATATAAAGAAATATACAGTGAACTGATAAACAGGTAGGTCCTAGGTAGTCGACATCTGAATAAAGAACGTATGATGCGTCCAACCCGTTCAATAGTCTTTAACTTAATTATCATTCAAATTAATGAAAGCAAAACACATTTCCTGTAAACTAATTATAATAAGAGAGTAGGGTTCCACGAGGGTCTGTTTTATAACCACTACAACTTTATTGTATTTGGAGACATTTTAGTTTATATTGTAATTGTATGCTATGTAGGCTAAAGTTAAAGGCATAAATGTTAAAATTTTAGAGGATGACGTTAATCAAGAATAATATCAGTAAAGTTTTAATACCGCCCGCATGGAAACACCGCGACTGAGCGCTAAACCTCTAAACTTATAATACTATTATCGGTGTACAATTTACGATTAAGCTGAAAGCTTTTATCAAACTATGTGTGAATACTTCCCAGAACTACAGAGGAGATTAACTTACAGCACGCTACAAGTGCGGAACCCCTTTACCTCGACCACCTCGTCTTAACGTATTTTTTCTGATTCGTAGCATATTCTAAGAGCCAAACGTTTTTTGCGTGAGCTATCGACTGGTCGCTCGGCACTCGTTAACTAGTTTTTGCTTCGTTACCTGAAGGTCCGGGGTTCGTTCCCCCGGCCGGGATAGTTATAGATAATGACTTGCGATACGGGTTTGTATCGTAACGGTCCTCTGCCTATAAGACCAGTATTATCCGCCTATAAGGACGAGGCAGTGCCGTCATGGTTATAAGATGTCAAGCAGCTTAAGCCGTGTTCTCAGCAAGTGCGTGATTAAATGCAAGTTAATTGCGAGATCGGTAACTCGACAGTGAAAGATTGCTTTCCTCTAAATGAATGTAAATCTCCAAGTTTTTGCAAGTTAAATGTTACTTAGAGACTCTGTAAGGATGGAGAAATGGGTTTCTTCGCATTAAAACGTCATTCGTCTTGATTGCAATATGTAGTGGTGTACGAGACAGGAGCCTACACGATTGATGTTAATAAATCCTAATCAGTCTTAATCCCTGTCCACATCAGACGGTCGTCAGCAGTAACACCCGATACCGCGCAGCTCCTACACATCGCCGTCATGGTTTAGTCTTTTGGTACCTTGTGTTCTACAAACTAGCCATTTGAGACCATAAGTTATCCCTCAAGGTAAAAAAATATATATCTTAGTCAAAACATTTGATTTATTTAATTTCCCCCCGGCATCCTCGTGAAATCATAGCAATCGAAAATTAAGCCGTGAAGAATTATTGATTGACAATAATATGATTCGAACAAATCATAGTATTAGTTACGCTGTAACTATTAAATAATATTTGTTGAGGCTTGTCTAGCCCAGACATACGTGAAATATATTCATTAATTCCTTGTGATAAGGTTCCTTTAGGGTCCGGTGACGTTTACATCTTCCTATTGTTACTACTCATGATCTTTTAATACTATTTATGCTAAGCGTAGCTACAGTAGCACAGGCTACAGTTACTAGTCATTTGAGAAGAAAACGAAATTAGTTATTCTGCGAAATTCGTAAAGACTTTAAGGAAAATAAATTAAATTACAAACCTTGCCTAAAGCAAAATATTACGAAAGGGAATGTTAGCAATTGTTTATAAACCTCACATGTATTGAATTAAGCATTTACCTCCACATTCATGTTAGTGTGTCGTGTATTCACGACTGTGTGTCGCAGGCGCGGGGCGCGGGGCGCGGGGGACGGGGGACGGGGGACGGGGGATGGTACACCAGCCAGGTCGACTTTATTCAAAGTTAAATGATATTTGTGGTCCACACGCGGAGGGTACAATGTGTGCCCACGAAAACCAAATCGTATGAATAATCACTTGTTTTTCATCCCAATGTTTATTCGATCTCCCTGAATCAATATTGAGAGTGAAAATTGTAAAACGTTTTAAATTCATTGTAAATAGGTTTGTGCAGTGTAAATAGCGTGGTATCAATCAGCGGCCGCTACTTATCTACTGAGTTAGCTCGGCTCTCGGCCGGTACCTACGCCGGTAATTAATTAAATGTTTGGATTTAAGCACGCCTGCTACGCTAGAGGTCTTGGGTTCGATTCCCAGGTCGACCAAGGTGTTATTGGGTTTTTCAATGAAATTCTCAGTAGCAGGTCGGAGTTTGGATTTGTGCCCGGTTAGTGGCAATAGGCTCGCCCCCTATTACATGGGACCTAAAACATATCGGCGAACTGTGGGTGTACATTGGTACGCCTCTGCCTACCCCTTCGGGGATACAGGCGTGATGATATGTTATGTTATGATTTAATTCACTGCTATAGGATGCTTTTGATCCCCGCCGCGGCTTTCAAGCAGATTCCTATAAAGGACGTATCTGTTGGTTGATAGAATTAATTTAAATAATATGGCAAGGGAAGCATATATAAATGTTACATACAATGTTAAAAGGGAAATAAATCTGAGTAGCACACTTAACAACTTTAAATATGGTCTCAATAAAAACTCGTAAGGATATCCTCAATGTGGTAGAAACTATGAGAAAAATAACTCACGAAGCACTCAGTACAGAAACAAATTACAAGTCGTTGTGACTATAGATATAAAAGTGTAAAAACTAAAATTCTAAGTAAAAAATCCACGAAAGTAAATACCAATTATAAAACGATTAATTAGTCGCCGGCGCATTACCGTGAGTACAGTCTGGCCGAGTGCTCGCGGCAGACGTCGCCGGGGCGCGGCGCTAGTGTCTCAGTCGACAACTTTTGTTTTATGCAGCTTCACTTGATTATCTTACAAACTTGCCCCCCCCCCCCCCCCCTATAGCAGGACATAGACCCCCCCCCCCATCATTATGTTATTAGAACAAACTGTTCGGGGAAGTTGTGTGGCTGAGAAACAATCCCAGGGATGGTAGAGACTAGTGATACACTTAGCTGAATGAAATTACTAATTTAGGTAAATAAATCATTTTTTTTTTAAACAGGTTTCTTTTACTATCTCATATACAGTGGAGGTATACTATAACAGATGTTACTTAGTTTAGTCAAATCACAGTTAATCTTTTCCACTGTATACAAAATACGAAAAGGGCTGTTTAAAGGTAACTCTTTAAACGCACGCATAATTTATGCACATCTGAAGCAGATTATCTGGTAAAGCCTGTCGAATTAAGTGCCACAGAGCAGTTGCCCTTTAACCACGTCCAACAACCGACGACCATGGATTTCAAGCTTAAAGTAATTCAGCTGTACAATCACAATCATTTAGTACGTTTGTCCTTTACTTCAGCCATATTTTTTGAGACTATTTCATAAATACGAACTGTCTTCGGAAGACACAATATATTGAATCCCACAATACAAGACCTTGTTCAATTAATTTCCTATTAGCATAGTAGACTTGGCCAGTAATTATGTTAACGAGTGCCGGATAAACAACCGGTTCTGTAGCAGCCGGTACACGATGACCCGCCATTACCGGATGGGAAAGCGAAACCCAAATATTACTCACAAATATTGTAATATCCTATTTCGTCATAGGGAAAAGACTCAACAAATATAGTCTGTGTAAAGCTACGGCCACACGTTGATCTATGCGTAATGCGATCATGCGTGATGTACGCAATATGGAAAACAGTATATCTCTCTTCTAGTTATAAGCAAACAAGTGGGGAACCCATCACCGATTACTTGTTTAATATTTTGCAATGCAGATGTCAGTTATCCTGCAGAAGTAGGCGGTAGCGGCGCGTACAGCGTAAGTCATTTCATACGTCACATGTGTATCGTGTTGATAAGCAAGTAGAACGTCAAGTAATCACTCAATACAAGTACGTATTTATAAACTTTTAAACTATAGCGCTGCATGTTTAACATAACATAACATATCATCACGCCTGTAACCCCGAAGGGGTAGGCAGAGGCGTACCAATGTACACCCACATTTCGCCGATATGTTTAGGTCCCATGTAATAGGAGGCGAGCCTATTGCCACTAACCGGGCACAAATCCAAATTCCGACCTGCTACTGATAATTTCATAGAAGAACCCAATAACACCTTGGTCGACTCGGGAATCGAACCCAAGACCTCTAGCGTAGCAGGCGCGCTTAGCACCACTAGGCCAACGAGGCAAAAGCTGCATGTTTATAGTAATATTATAGAACGGGGATTAGGGGGCGTACATGCATAAATACCTTTAGGGCTGTGCTTAGTACGTATTTGTTTAAAACCAATCATTTCTTTTAAAGATTTTTAGAATAAATGAGCTGTTAACACAAAACCACAGTTTAGGTTTTTTTTCAGCATAATCGTTAGTAGTTATTTCGAATTTCCAGATTTGACTAAACATATCATACCTAAATAATCTCAATTTAGTATATGTTATGTTCAATGTGCACGTCAAAAGCACTTTATTTTCACAATTTAGTTTTAGTTTAGTAGGTAATTAAATTAACTTAGACTAGAAAGGCGTTTCGTCCCAGTCCCATTATTACCTATTTAGCATAAGTAAATTAAGTAAATAGGAATATTAGGCAGCAGTCAGATAAACCAACCCCGGAATGATGATGACACCATTTACCTGTGTGAGGCTGTGAGTATCTAATGTTCTGACAATCATTTCCATATTTAATATGCTACACCAAACACATCAATTTGGGTTTGTGTCAAGGCGTAAACAACAAACATATCACTATATAGAAAAAGGAACACTTAACTGAATGCTGTTTTCCTTTTCCATCAATCTCATTCCCCATTTTCCCACAAACTTTCTATTTTGATTCAATGTTATCAAGTGATCGGTGTAATGAACATTCTGCAGCATACCGAGCCTTATGAGGGCTCTCCAATTTCTCACTCGGAGGGATGCATTGTGTGAGCGGGCGTTGTTTACACGCAGGACTCAGGCGGCGAGGACGAGCACATCTCGCGCCAACAATACAGGGTGCGAGAAACGAGCGCCGGAACCGAGGTCACGCCGCGTCGCCATGGCAACGGGGAAGAATCAATGTATAATAAAAGTTTATTAGACCGCAGTACGTAATGAAGATGTAGGTGAGCTTCAGACCTGTATATTACCCGCCTCGTTGTGTATTTTAGGAGACTGCTGAGTCTCATACTCGTAACATTTGTATTGATTCGGCCCAAATATAAAACGATTGAAGTAAATCGTGTTCTAAATGTTAAGACATTTGGTAAATCTCAGAATTAACTAATGCTCTCTTAAAAACATAACATGTATATTTATATATTTGGTCCATTTTCCCCGAAACGTTTGTTTATTCATGGGACCGGCCGGCCCCGGATGTAATTCGGCGTCGCGAAGGCCAGGGTTCGGTCCCGTGCCGCGCATGCCGGCCGAGAGTTCCGCACAATTTGTCAGATGTCGTCGTTAGTATTCAGGTCTGTTTGCTGGGCCTTTTGTGTCGCGCCATTTAAACACCATTTACCTTATTAAACGAGCGCAAATTTATATCGTTTCTTTATCAGCAAGTGTCAGTTGATAAACACATTACTTTAGGAGCTTCTCATTTCCTGGTAGTGCCGAGAATAACCGGCATCAGAATGTCGCCGCCACTTGTACCGAGTTGATGCAATCAGCAGCGGCAAACAGGTCCGAGCCGACCGGAGACCGCCGAGCCCGGCCCAAGGAATTCGTCTCCATTTACGCTCTGCGGAACATTAATAATCCGCAATCACGCGCCGCGCTATCTGCGATATTCAATGTTGTATCTAAAGACTAGTAAAGGGTTCCGATATTAAGAAAGTTGTCTCGGTCCCCGCGCCGCCCGCGCCGCCCGCGCCGCCCGCCTCCAGGTAACAGCCTCCTGCTTAGCACACAAAGGGACAACTTGAATTCTCATACATTTACTTGTGTAGAACTTTAAAGCGAAATCTTTGAACAGATTACGCTGACTTATACAGATAGTTTGTATTAGAAATGCGATCGTTAAAGTGTCCGAGTCTCAACAAGCGAGCGACATTAATTAAATGGTACGTCAGGTCTTATGATTTACTACGACTAATAACTAACGGAATGCGACAAATATTCTCAAAACTCTGAAATGAAATTCGTAAATCATTTTGAAAGTCAAAACGCACAATTCAACGGACAGGCGGCTACAAGAGTTTGACAGTCGCGACACCCGCGCCGCGGCCGCGTCTGCGCTAAAAGTGGCGCGACGAAAATACGTGACAGTGAATAGCCCTTCAATACATCAGTGGCAAGGTCCACGTGGGCGACGCTGCAGCATGAGCGCCGAGCGCCGAGCTGCGGAGGAGGCACGCGAACATGCCGCGACACGGACGAGGATGACTCACTGAAATTCGATATCATTGACCTCAATAGTTTCGCAAAACGTCTGCCATATAAGAATAAATAAAAGACGTATATGGATGTCACGGAGTATGTGCGCACACAGTTCTGGCCTGAGAAGAATGACATGCTTAACAAGCCATAACACTTACTGACAAATTCTGACATACTTTTTGTCTGCGAGATAAAAAATATTTAAACATTCTAACGGCTGACGCAGTCCCTTATTTTTTGTTGGTAGGTACTTTGAAAAGCTTTCATTATCAATTTGAAAAAGAAACATGAAAACGTCTTTTATAAATATTATAAGGATAGTAATAAGCTTATAAACACGAAATGTCACGAGGAATATCCTTATTTCGAGGAAATTATATTATTCAATCTGACATTAGAGAGTGGTGCCTACTATAATATTTAAGAGACAATAAATGGTTTACATAAACCATGTTTGAGAGGTCTGTATCCAGGGGACCTTCCATAAGGAGCACAGCTGGTTCCGTGGTGCGATCGTGCGCGTGTCATTTGTTCTGTTGTTATTTCGAGACTAGCTTTTCCTGCGTCGTTTCTCACGGGATTCCCGAGCGTCACTCGTGAGTTATGAAACATCATTTGTGTTTGTCCAAAGCTATTACATCACGCGACACTCGCAACTCGCGACCAATCTAAATTTGTCAACATTATCCGTCTATTAGATACAGAGTTATGATCAGGGAAACGTATATTTTTATGAGACTCAGATAGAGTTATCGAATCTATAAACACGTATCCGGCGACTTGATCTTGAAATATTAATATTAAGGCCACCACCGATGAGTTTGGCTTATACATTATTTTTATATATTTTCGTTACATTAACTCTTTACACGCTGCCTATGAGCCCATGAAAGAAAAACTTTCTTCTCTTCGCGTCTCGTCTTCCTCATTCGCCAGTAGTTAATGTTATGAAACACAAAATCTTATGTTTATATTAGAAATAAAATAGATTTGGGTAGCAGGTACGATTGTCGTAGTTAGGACGCAGTGATGAATATCGTGGATGTGTCAATGTTTCGGTCAGTGGCGTCAATGTGTCGGCGCGGCGACGACCGACGCCGGCGGCCGACGGGTTGCGTCAAACCTCCGACTACTGCCAGTTCACTTGAGATAACAAATTATTAATGCAATGAAAACAAAATCTATTAGCTTATAATTTATAACTTGTTTGTAGACGCTATTTTGTGTTTAAAACAATGTTCTAGAAAATTCTATACCTAAGCGCTGTGTAGTTATCATTCTTACAGTTTTATGTATATGTGTTACTATCGTTTACTGCATAATTGTCAATTTCCTGGTTTATTGCAACAACTCCGCACTAAGGACCAACGAGGAGACACGAAATTATTATTCCGTTGATGGAAAATAGCTGAACACACTAAAGAACACCATGTTTTAAACAAACAGTGTGGCAGAGGTCATGTCGGTTACATAATACACAAGCAACTCTTCATGTGTCACACGGTATGAGAGAGGTGACTACATTGCAATGCAGACCTGTTTATTCACCCAGAATCCAGTTTCTTCATTAGGTAGGTATTTTGAATCTGCTCGTATGTTTGCAATAAGAACTTAGAACATAAATCTTAAAACAAATATTTGTTCGGAGCTAGATCAAAGGCACTATATTTAATAAAACTGTCTAGCGCATAGTTCTCACGATAAACGATTCTACTGTGAATTGGTTCCATTTTTCCTGAAGTTGAAATACCCGCAGAAAACATTATTTAGTAAAGGAAATCTCAAGGCTTTACTTTTAAATGTTCTCGTAAGGATAAATGTAAGATGTTGCTCACAAGCCTACATCACACTTCCCGGAGCGCGGAGGCTGCTGGAGCGTGTTTGGTTACAGTTGCCGTCGATGAGGAAAACAGAACAAATAGAAACATCCGGCACGAATGACGCCCGACGATCAAATTACCTTTTGTGCAAACCACGGATTTACATCGCCGAGGATTGTCTTCAATATAGTAATAATCTACATATTACGGATAATTGTTTACAATCTGTGGAGAAATATATTTGCCAGTGAATAAGTGGGCCGGGCACAAAGTATACATCTTATTTCTCTTTAAAAGTGGATGTTGAAAAAGTACCAAAAGTTTTATTTAGATGGCTGACCTCCTTTGATGTGGTTAACCGCAAATAAAATGAAATAACGTTCAAAGAAACGCCAAAAGGATAAAGTAAACGGTTTCAGCATGGCCGGCGAGGCTCGTAACTCATGCGGCGTGCGCAGACGCAGCAGCACTCCACCCGCGCACATGCCGCTAACTATGGTACATGTGTATTTATAATATATTCATGAAAACAGTGATGTAGTGTCGGATCACCAGTAAACAGGTCAATACCCAATAAATACTCCAGCTGTGGAGCAACGTTCCCAATCACGCATCTTTCGGCACGCGCTGGCGCCGGCCGGTGACGCATGCGCACAAGTGCCACCGCACACTACTGGTGCTATGTTATTTTTCAATTTAATTATTCAGAACGGAAATGCTGACCATAAATCAGCAATCGATTTAAATTGAATCATTGACACGTTACCAAACTATATATAACCTAGTTCGTGCTAATATCATTGACGACTGGTTTAGTTATTTCCGCTCCGCATTCAATGTAACGTGCTTGTATTTATAGTTACCAGGGCGATAGAGCCATCAGCACCGCCCGCGCCTCCTGGCGGCTCGCAGCTCGCGCGAGGCTCGCGGCCGCGCTCGCCGGCTGCCGACAGCTTGACACATTCATTAGCTAACGTATGACGGATATTGCCTAAAGCGAGAAATAATGTCGAGACGAACGATGAGAAAGTTTATTTGGAGCTACTCGCCGAATGTTCACACGGTCAAGTATTGCGGAATATCTGTGCCCTGTCTACTGGTAATAAGTGTCTTAGCCTATTTATTTATTTATAAAGCACATCAACAACATACTCAGCCTAATTAATGTCGATATATCTTACACTATGTCAGTAGGAGTCTTACGATTGTCTAGAGCTAGTTTAGCTCTTCCTTCGTATAAACTTACTCTCACATAATTCTTTTTTTGTTTACTATTTCCTCGGAGCTGGAGTTGACGAAAAACATTAAATTATCATTATTTCTGTCGCAAGAAGTGTGGCAGAGGAATCTGTATAAAACATTTGGAATAACATTAAAACACAATCATCTAGAAAACCTTTTATATCATATCTATTGATCATTGGTTTTGGTAACCTCCAAGATAATGTTTATTTCAACTTCGGAGTCTAAACTTTCACACGATTAACTATAAATACTAGCGAGATTTAAACTCTGAACTGTACATCCGGTGCAGAGCGGGCACAAAGCCGCGGATGTCGGCGACGCACCTGAGTGGTGGTGCAAGCTGCAGATTGCATGCTCGCTGCATCGGTGAGACCCGCTCCGCCGCTGCGCCGGCCCGAGTCGCTGACCCCTCGGGCCGGGAGCGCTGCGGCCGGTATCGATGCTCAGATCATCCCTCACGACGCGGGCGACGCTGAGATTATGTCACAGTAATAAGGTCACAGTAGTAATATTTTATTACAACACGTACCTTTACAACCATCTGTAGGTACATTATCATCTTATGATATGTATCTATAGTAAAGTCTTCTGAAATAACAGCTGTATAATGTTAGTTTCGGTATGTACTATCAGAATTATTTTCTACCATGTAATTATACTACAAACACAACAACACACTAGCATACATTGTATACTTAGTATAGATGTAGTCATTTAATTTTAATAGTTTGCCTCACGTATAAAATGTTTTTTGTGCCTGTTGTGTTATTATACGTGCATTCTTCTGCCACATAATACCTACTAGATTACATTTTTTTATAACTATTATTTATTTGTTTTCATTTAGAGACGTCAGTCAGACTGGTATTAAAAGTTTTCTCACTTCACGCTCACGTATTATGTAATTTTTCGATTGTTATCGATATTCGGCAAGAAATGTGTAAGTTCCATCACTAGCATCACCTGGTCAGTAATGCAGGAGGTATCGCGAGTGGTCCCACAAAGGCCCGGAAGTGGATCTCTTAAGTAGAGCCGCATAGGTAACGCTCACGATATCCGCCGACCCCGCCGCCCAGCCGGACCGGTCAGCGGTCAGCGACCCGCACTCCGCACACACTTGATACTTGATAGCCTCATCAGTTAAACGCAAACATAACGCCTTTATAGCGAGTATCAAATTAATGAGGTCGCAACTAAATACTAACTGAACATAGGACTGCTTGTTATTTTATGGTCAACTGGACAACGTAACTGCTGTATTCCGGCTTTCTCTGGTTTAGATAGTTGTGTACTTATATTCCGCTCTCAAGTACCTACTTAACTACTCCTTAATCTGTTCGTCGTTATCCGATTTCTACTTTTGCAAATACATAAATACTGTCTATCTAGTCTATCATTTATTGTTAATGTGCAATTCCTAGAAATTTTCCTCGATACGGCATAAATAGACATTGCAACATAACGATATTTAGCTCGACAGCAAATACAAACGCTCGATAAACAATGGAACTGGTCTATAATTAGTGAGTAATGACTTAAAACGATATCACTTTCGTTCCGTTCACTTTCTACGGTGACGTCATTTAACTTAATGGGGTATTGTTCTGTGACCTATTGAGGTGCCGACAGGTCCCGATAACAAAACTGTCTGCCTAACAATGGCTGAAATTAAACGTTATTACATTAACAGGCATTACACGACGGAGGCCATTGTGTGGAGATCATAACACGCAGCTCTGCTTGGAATGCCGCGATGCCGGCGACACAACAGGGACACGGATACAGTAGGCTGACTGATCATCACTTTATTTGTGTGAATGTCAAACAAGAATACCGAGCTTGTGTTCCCACGTCCAAATCTTGTTGGGCTCGTTTAGCTTTCATCGCTAAAGGTCGCAGCTTCGCTCAGAACGATAATCGCATGACAAACATCTGTGTGACATAACTCTCACACTTAACTCGCTACTGTATTCCGAGAATCTTTACAATATTCTCTGAATTCGCGGAACAAAACTATCAATAAATTACATTTACATTTGGTTCTATCGTATTCTAAGATCTTATAAGCAGTGTGTTGTGTAGGCACGGCTGAGTCCTGTGCAGCCGGCGGCGCGCCCACGTACTTCCGCGTACCGGCGCTGCACCACCACCCTGCATGCAAATCTGCGTACATCGCGGGCAATGTTCCGCATCACTGACGCTGTTATTACCAGACACGCAATGAATACGTAATCATGTGTAGGCAGCCGTAATCTTTGCTTCACTGTTTGTTTCGATTTATGCCTCAAATCTGAAGAGAACTTTGTAAATGTATGTCAATCCGCGTCTGGTGTCCATTAGTATACGCCTATAGCTTGGTGACTCATCATATTATGAAATGTGAAGAAATATTTCCAAATTTGCAAGTATTATGCGTCTTAATAAGTGCCGCGACTGGTCATCGATAAAACCACTAAAGCCAGTAAACACAGCATGTGAGTCACGGCGACCTACACTCCGAGACAAAGAAACCGACGTCGCATTATTTAATCATCAGGCCGGCCTTCACAAGGCCTTATACTCTGTCGCTAGTATTAAAATAATTAACTGCAGATAAATACGCTGAGCATTCGACCTAAATATGTCAACGACTAGCTACGATCGTACTAATATAGTATACGTACTAACAGATTGTAGAGTCTTGCATACCGATTGCATAGATATCCTTAATATAGGTCCTAGGTCGATTCTCGATAGATCATACCTAGCCTTGATATGACAGGTTACATTAATTTAAAACGATCTCTACTACAGAGGTAGAGTTATTGTGGCCATTTAGTTTATGTAATAAAGTTAGAAGAGTCTAATCTTGCAGCCTTTTGCATTTGTACTAGACTTTAAAGAGGTGTTGCTGACTAATGAAACTAAACCTTTGAGCCAACGAAATGACGTGTATTTTTTTTTACTTTGAGATGATGACGTCAGCAACTTCCCTTTGTTTTGGATTTGTACTTCGACCAGAGACACTGTGAAACCATCTTTCAACCGCACTCAGTTTCCTGTAATCCTGTCGTTATATTTACCTGGCGGTGTATCACGAGGTCGCAGGTGTCATCGCCGGCGTCGTTCATCACGTACCAAAGGGGACGCGGAAGAGGACGAGCGCTGACACTCGGTAAATATTGTGGATCTGCTTGATTTATGACCCACGGCGCCACTCGCGCCACTCGCTGCGGACACCGGGATGTTGACGCTCTCTTAATAAAACCTCGTCGCAATCGACTCTACAAATTGCCTGCCCGCAGCGGCGCAGCATCAACATCATATAACGCAGTAGTACAATGTCCATTGTAGTAGTGAAGAACCTGAATAACCACAGCATCAGGCTACGGTCAGATCGGCCTAAGGTAACTGCTAAGAAATAAAATTCTCTAATGTCATATCGACGCTAATGAAAAGCCAGTTATGAGTGAAAGTGTAATAATTTATTAATTTCGTCTGTTTTCTATTTGTAAAAAAAATGCTGATGCCTTTAATAAGACCAGTATGGTAATTATCTTTACATACACGAAATTTTTAAAGTAAGTAAATTATCTTCCAAACGTGCAAAGCTGCGGTTTCACTATCATGTCAAATTAAAATCAACAAGTCATCGAATATTTTCACTTTGGTTTTAAAATGATTCTTGATAACAAGTATCGATGTCAGATTGCCACACAGGTACACGAGTGCCCGAATAAAGCTGAGTCATGCGATCTATGCGGGCTCACATATTGGTAGAGTCTTACAAGCTGCACATAGGGTGCAGCTACATCATAGAAACGTGTTTTACAGAACTTTACTAATTGATGTTAGAATCATAAGTTTTGCAACTCATTTTAATAAGAATTGAATGTGTATGTTGCTTTTTTTACGAAAACAAACAAAACAGGCTCACTATCGTAGTTATATTGACTCACAAACTCACAGCATCGTGATTTATGTTCAGTTAAAGGCCTATAAAAAGAGAGAAGGGCCACAACAAACCTATCAAACCATAAAAAACGTGTAAATTTTTAAATGGTCGCGTAAATATTAGCCTCTACACCGATACGATACGCCGATGTCAGAGAATGTAGTCGAAAATAATGATACATCATCTATAGATACACTGCGATTGTAATCTCGTGCATGTTTATGAAGAGATTCCATAATATAATCAATGATATGTGAGGCCAGAATAATAGGTGTATCTGAATTAATGAATTAACCATTGATCAATGTTTTTCTAAAATAGCTATTTATCATAACGCGTCATTAACAAATCTAATTAAGCTGTTCTTGATCAAACATGATTAATAATCCATTTAGGTACAACATATTTAATCTGAGTGTTAAGAAAGTAAGTGTTGTGAATGTCAGCTCTCACTCTCGACCACCGACCACAAGGCCTGAGCGAGGTCACTGACCTGTGGAGGTGCGCGGCCAGTACCGAGGTATGCACACTTCCCGCAGCACACGCGAGACGTTCACGATATTACTCAATATTCGTGCGTACGTCCGCCGATGACGATGCCGATGACGATGTCGTACGTTTTTACAATGCGGGCCTTTTCACCGCCCGCGCCCGCGCCGCTCCGGTTAGGCCGGTCAACCGCACCGCCCTTCATTGTGTTCGAGACGATATCCTGACTCCCTCGACAATATTATTGTTTCACTACACCACAACGGTTTATTAGCAACTCGATATACAGATACACGCAAACTAAATATTGCTTTCAACAAACAAATTGGTACAGGTTTGTATATTAAAGGACAAATTAATTTACTTGCAATTTAAATCCATTTAGTCGTAATGATCATCTCAGTCTGAGTAATAATCATCAAACCATTTATAAATAACACACATTATTATGAGCGGAATTGTAATTATAGAATAATTTTCAATAGTATCGTTCATTCCACAACTTGGTACCTACCTTATAACTGTGGACTTTGGCCCTGCACATTACTGGATCGTAACTCATTATATCAATCAGCGAGCTGCAAATATCTCGGCGTTGCGAGCCCCGCAATAACTCTGCACTATCATTATAGGTAGAGCCGCGCGCACGCAGCGGTAATGATCCGCGGGCCAGTAGTAATGACCCCTTGCAGCGCTCCTGCTGCGCTGGGCACAGAAGATAACAGCCGACACCATCAGGACCTAACTACAAGCAATAGACTCATTGAAACACCGAGTGGAGGTTTTAGTATATTTTGTTTTTGTATTGAAAGTACATAAAATTATGTTCTTGTTATTTTGAAATCTCATAGATATATACGTGTTGTATGTATCTGGCGAATCAATCGGTTATGCGAGTCGCCTGCGTCCACATGAGCCGCTTCTAGCTGTCTCGGAGCATCGCAAGGCGTACAAGGAAGCATGCTGTCATCCAGTATTCCGCGCGGGTCGCTCCTGGGAACGCTACCGCGCCAGTGCATGGCGGCAGCTCCCTGCACTCCGCACATACCCGACCGTGTGTGGCAACTTCGTGTCTGTAGAGTATCTATTAAGAAGACAACTCAAGAAACACGCGTTCGTAAAGCTAGGTAAGGTAGGAAATAATATAAAAACGATATTTGCAAGGAATTTGATAATTGGCCCTGACGACATCCAAGTTAATACTTTAACAATGTTCTTTAATCAAATTATAATGAACACCTTGTTCAAAAAAATAATTAAAAAAAGTCTTATCTTTGCACAGCCACCTTCTCAAACAGATGAAAGGTAACCGAGGAAAGTTTTGATGAATGAGAAATATATTTTTAGAAATCTCGCTCAAATTGTACTTTTTATATTAAAACCCTCAGTTGTAAGTTGAAAAGCAAATAACGAGAGGGTAATATTTTTTAAATGGAAAGGTTCGCTCTATACATATTGAAAATGTATTATTGGAATATGTATTTGACTAGAAATTGTGCGTTTAGGAGTATCTGGATAACTGACTATAAAACAGTAACAAGAAGACCTAACTACCTAAGCCTATACTAGTCTAGACTGCTGACCATTGTACCGGGCAGGCTGTCCTCCCCTCCCCCCCCACTACCCACCGCCCACACATTCCCTCTGACGCGACATCACAGATCACAGCCAACGTACATTATTCATTGGTATTCAATCATGCATCTTACATGCGTGTGTGCGTAACAAGATGGCATGCAGAAGACCCACATTAAATTATCACAATTGTAACCAATGTGCCAAAACGATTCAGACAAACAGTCTTACCGTGGAATACTGTGTTACCCAATAAAATGAGTTCTGGAGGGGAGACAAGCTGTCACTCCATGTAATTACGAGATATAGCTGTCTCCGCGGTTCCTGGTGAGGCTAGAAGCCGGCCATCACATACATGGAAAAATAGTTTTTAGGCAAAGCAGTACAAAACAGAAAGAGTTTACTGTAATTTCTATACAGGAACATATATCATCGCAAAATCGATTGTAATAGCATTTTCGTTGCAGTACAAAGTGGTTTTCAGAGAGACTTTCTGTGATATCTTGCCGCGTGGCTCGTGCGTGTGTCTGTCCGTGCGGCGCCGCCGGCCGAGCGCCCGATCGCGCGCGCGCCGACATCTGCATATGTAACGATGGCCCTTTAGAGGCAGGCTCCTGCCACAGACGACCTATCGATGAATGTCAGCATTTGTTAATTATTGTGTTTGAGAATATATTCTACAAATATTTCAGAAAGTACAAATAAAGTATGCGCACATCACTCCATATGCATTTCAGTAGAATACTTCTCTTCTAAGTATCAAAAAAGGCAGTATTTTTTAAATTTAGCGATTTCATGTCATTGGAGTCTATATAGAAGCACTAAATATTTATATTAGTAGATATTAGTAGACAATGTTTCAGGCTGATGTAAGTTATGTAAATCGTAAATAATGATTGAGCTTAATGTAGTCAAGCGTTAACAGCTGCCCACGGCTTTGTCCGCGACGCCCACTTAAAGGGCAGCATTATAATATTAACAATCTGGATCGTACTTAATATTAGTCTTTATTAGCTTTTCAGTAGAAGTGTAAACAAAGTCTGATTCTGATGACTGGTATTAATGTGTTTCTTTGATCAACTCAATGAAAGCTCTCAAACTGAACGGACTGTAACTAATCATGATATTTCCCTAAAGCATTAAAATCTATTAAGAGATCCAATAAATCAAATCATCGAGCCACTAAAGTACATAACATTATGCACGCACGAATACATTCCATTTGAACTTACTAACGACGCGATTGAAATGTGAAACTTTTAGAACAGCCATTCAAGTATCGGTTGTTAATGTATTTGTATGAGATGTATGAAGTGATCGTGTATTCATGAGGTGGTGCGGCAGAGTCGCGGAGTGGCGCTCATCGGCGCATCTCCAGCGCTGTGTGCGTGACCACAGGCCGGCTTTGTCCCTCGCCTCGTAATGCCACAACTTTATACTTTAAGCGTTGTTTAATGAGCGATATCTGTTATTCATATAAGTGTTGTTGTAAAGTGCGTCTGTACATAAGTTGTCGACAGTCGCGAGGAGTGTGGTACGTGATAAGCCGCGGCTGGTGAGCGGGGGTGTGGGGTGAGCGCGGGGTGAGGGCTGAGGCGGTAATCTAACTAGACAGGCGGAGCTGATAGTGAGGCTCAAGTGCGCCTCCTTACTAACAATATGCCGTGTGTTAAGTGGAGCTAAGTACGCCATAATATAGTCTGAGTAGTTCTGTGAGGTGTTGGAGCGATACTTAACGACTTGCCTATTGTTGAGCCTTGAACTGTGATGAGGTAAACTACACACAGTACACCCTATCAATGAAATACATATTTTATATATACCATGCTTGTTTTATCAGTTAAGGGATTATATTCTGCAATCTCAACAAACAATTTAGAGCAAATTTATTCATAACAATTTATAGCAGAAGAAATCTCATCTCTCTCAAATATGATTGCGTTATTTTGGTATACTTAGTGCAATATTATACACGTGTATCAGATGATTACCTTTCATTACATAAAGAAAGTGATCCTAAATAAACACCCAACCATCCACGAGCATGCTCACACACACACACACACACTTACGCAGTTATTCGTGTGAATTTGCAGAAGCACATTGAATGTAATATCTTTTAGAGATGAGTTTCCCTGCAGAGCAACCACGTGTAACACTCAATAGGTATTCGTTACACGATTATAAGAAATGTTTTATAAAAATCTTATTAAGATTGGAGATTACTTGCAAAAAATTATGAAAAACATTTACAATATTTTTTATAGAAACTAATAACATTTTTTGTGATGTTACGGTACTTATATCCAAAAATGCTTTTTTCAGGAAAGTCTTCATTAAGTTATGACGAGTCAACGTAGCGGTCTTATTTTATTTTTAGCGTCCCATATCGTTAAACCATTTACATCCCTGAAAGACAGACTATCCCTCAATATTGTAGTAGAACTAGTCATACTTCTGTGGTATATTTAACATAATTCTTTAATGGCAGCTACCAGGTCCTTCTCAAGCTGCAGGCCCTACACCATCCTGTACTCGGGCATGGATGAGTGCCGACCGACTTAAGTGTTAGTGATAGCCTTTGATTATATAATGTCTAGATGGAGCGTCGCCCTACATTCATACCAAAGACAACTAGGACGCCATTTGGGTATGTGTGCGTGCAGGCGTCGTTTTACACTATACGTCAATGTCTCTGTGTGCGTAAATAGTGATACCAGCTATTACAAATTATCCCATAAATCACATTAAATAAAGACGAATTAATTATAATAAAATATTTACTAATTTTAGTTATATGTTGGTATTTATGTGGTATTATTTGTTTAAGTGTATTTTAATAATAATATTTTTTTTTTATTAAGTATTTACTTTTTAAATCAATAAAAAAAAGAAATTTGGAGTTGTGTGTTTGAATCGAGTATTAAATCAACTAAGTTAGTATTTGGTACAATATTAAAACATAATGAGGTATAGGTACTTTAACATTGAGTTATTTATTTTTCTACTTTTTATTTATTTTTTTATTTGAAAAAGTACATCAGCGCAATTTTATAAACGTCACGATAAACCAACAAAATTACCCACAAAAATGGGAGAATGAAAAACAGAAACTGGCAACACTGATAAAATATGGCGTGATTTTGGTAATCTTAAAAACAAAATTAATTATAAAGTTTATTTAAATAGTGTGTAGTACTTTTAGTGATAGGTGATGTGTGTTGGTATTTTTTAGCCTTCTTTTTTAATTCCAGCACACTTTAGAAGCACATACTGACATTTTATCGTTGTTATGTGGTTATTCCTTAGAGCGCGTAAAACGTAGTGTCACGAAAGCGGCACGATCTGTACTGGGGGCGGGAAAGTACTTAACAACCACTTTTGGTTGATATTTTTTGACACGTCTGCGCGCACTTGACAGTCCATCTAGACATTATATAATCAAAGGTGATAGCCTACACCAATATGTGGCTTACTCATGGACGATTGCCTGTCTTGATCTCCTGCCTTATTAATGGCAATACAGGTCCTGAGTTCTCCGCACCCAAATTCCGTAATATGTCTAGGTACATGTTTTTCTTAACACTGCTGTTATTCTTCATGAACTTTGTAAGTTTTACTGTTCAACCCTCGAATATAAAACATACCTTCAACTTAAGGATCCTCTATCATTATTCATATGCTCTGTAATAAAGAAACAATAATGCAGTACTTTACAATAATACAACAAATCAGTTCGGCACGAGCCAATGACTATCTCAGTAGTTGTTATAAAATATTCACGAAGCCAGCGCGATGGCGGGCACCCCCCCCCCCTGCCCTCCTCCCCCTGTGGCGCGCTTTAAGGGCCAAAATATAACGATCGATAGCTATCCACTAAATAATGCAATTAGAATAATTTAAACTAAACTGTATTGAAATTAAGTGGGTATGTCGTCCAACCACAGCGTACAACAGTGAGTTTTATTTGAACTTCTTTTACCCCATTTGTAAAACATGGGATTTGAAAGACTAAATATAATTGTATGAAAGTTAATTTTATTAATACATTAATAATATATGCCATTCAACCTTCTTGGTAAACTTTCAACATGAAAACAATATAGTTTTGCTACTTTTAAAATTAATTACTTGAATTCAACCTACTTTAATTTGCAATAACAGTTTTTGTGCTGATCGTACTAAATAATTCACGTAGGTATGTAACCCAATATTCTGAGTCTAAGCATTAACATTCGCTAGTATTGCAATAAGAGCAGTCGTCCTTGTGCACAATGTAATGTAAAGTGCAGCGATAAACCTGTGATAATGTGGCTAGCGCTGGTCACCGCATTCCTCAGGACACGCAGACCAGCGCGCGCAAACACACAAGTCATACATAACGCGGGAGGTTGAAACTGAGCAGTTAGCGATGTTTACAGGTGTGCTCCACGACCACGCCACAACACAGAACTAAACGAAGATCTATTACATTTCACACGTGGTTTTGCTTTATAGAATTTATTATGAAAATCGTTATTACGAGAAGATAAGACTCCATGTGTATCTTCTCGTAAACCTTCACATAAACTATTAATGATGCCGCAGTTCCAGCATGCATAATACAAAAACACGTAGAGTTTTCGCCATTGTTAAATAAATCTCTTCAATTTAATCCAATAGAGTGTAGTCTGTTTGGGTGCCTGGCGAAATAACTAATAGGTATAAACCAAAGCCACTCTTGGTAAGTTCAGATCCTGCAATATTCATCAGATATACATGAAGAGAAAGAAGCCTTGTACAGAATAGTATTACTGCGCCTAGCTACTACATGACATTGTGTTGTTAGGAAGTCAAACATTAAGTGTAATATATAGGAGTTTTTGTTTGATCTGGGATACATACTTAATTATGTTGATGGAGCGCGTAATATCTTACAACATCAGTTATTTATGACTGCGAGCGCAGCGCGGGGAGCTCGCTCTCTAAACAGCTTTAGTTAACCGTTACAATGTTCCTGTTCATTTTATATTTAACAGAAACATTTCACTATTGTAATGTCACCATTTCACGTCATGTGACTTGTCTTACACTACACGTAGAGTATTATTCAGGGTCTCATTTCAGCGGAGATTCGCAGAAAATGTTACTGTTATCGCAAGTCAAATTCAACCGAAATAAAAACTTGACAATCTGCTGTTACGACCTCCGAGAAATTTCACGTCGGATAACACAGTTAAAGTTTTTCTTGTGAAGGATGCATTTATTAAGCGGCTCTCATCGGGGGGCACGGTAGTGCCCCCGCCAAGTCGAGCGCGAAGCAAACACTGCCGTACCATCCTTTACTGGAACCATTTCGCCACATTTTCAGGCCTCTATTTGAGAACCTCTGGATAAGACCAGAACGCAGAAATTTTCGGCATCCAGTTAGCTGTAATTATGTACTTAAAATACAAAATTTCAGGTCTGTAGGTCATTTAGTTCCAAAGTTAAGCGAAACCAAAGTTTCGCATTTACGACACTCACTCACTCATGATCATCAAAATAGAACTAGTACTTCCCATTAACTCAGAGAGCTGAAATTTGGTACAGAGTTAGGGTTTAATGGCCACATAAAGGGAAAACTATAAAAACTAGGATAATCGAAGATCTGGAGTACCTGGTGACCTTCATTAGAAAACACACGAGCCCAAGCAAACTATTACAGATCGACATACCACCTTAATAAAAAATATTCAACTTGGTGGAGCGCAAAAATCGAAGGTCTGAAGTATCTGATGAAGAACCCTCAGCTGGTTTCAGCTGTATTAGAGATACGGTAATGCCCCCTTATACTATTCGTACTTAAAACAATCGACTGTCATTGCAAAAATCCAGAGTAGTGGGTCACATCTCCTAATTTAATCTAGCCTATAGTGTCCCGCTGCTAGGCGAATGCCTCCCATTCTGCTTCTAAGAGAGGTGGGGACTTTTCTCCATACAAACGCTCTCGTCTGTTTTTCGCTGGTTTCTGAACTTAGTATGAACATTTTTATAATGAAATAATGATTTCCAGTGTGTGTAGGAGGTAATGTAAATGTATGTCAATTTTTTTTTCAAGAAAGCTCTTTTTACAAAATCTTTATGATTTACCTATATCAAGGCAACAATAACTACATGAGTAGCAAGCTGCCTTATTATGAATAGTTAAAAGTTAGTAGTCACTAACGAATTGTGTTATAAAACGATCATTGGGCATTGAGTAAAAACAATAAGTAATAATAATCACAAGTAAATATACCAAAAAATATTCTTTGTCAAAGAAATACTATAGATGATGGCACAGATATAGGTAACATAATTTTTTTACGACATAATTCACTCTTGGTCTGCAATGGGCATCAAAATTACGTAAAGAAAAATAGTAAACACAAACACATAACAATCATACGTCGTGTTGTGTAAAAAATGCACGACAAAAATATAAACCATCCAAAATGTTTGTATGTCGTAAAAAGCAACATAATTTTAGAAAATATCTAATTAAAAAATATTATTTACTAAAACACAAAAAGGGTACGTCGCCTAAGATTTGAACTGGCAGCAAGAATATTAATTCTCAATCGCACTACCACCAAGCTGTTTACTACTACGGCTAGTGTTTCAAAAAGTTCATCATATGGCTCCCTTTTACTGTCATGGTTACCCCTTGTTTATACGTCAAACAAATCCAATTTACGAGTGCAGATGATATAATAATGATCATAATGATTTTGGTAAGTAAGTAGACAACTAAGGCCTCCTTTACGGAGACGCGGGGCGTCGGGCGTCGCGTATGGCGTGGCGTCTCGCGGCGCGTCGGGCGTTTTTTTCTGTTTACGGAGGGGCGGCCCGAGAAGTGGCACGCATCATCGCACGCGTAAACTCACACTTATAGCAATATACAACGTTGTTCAACGATCAAATCAACTACAAGTCGGATTTTTATCATATCATACTCCATTACGACGGTGACTACGTCTGTGTTGCGCGATTTCTAAATACGACTGACAGAAGATTCCGCATCGGGCATAGCTTCATCGAGAATTGCCGCTACGTGCGCCGCCGCGGTAAACGCCGCACGGGACGCGGCGGTGCAATCCGCGGGGCCCGCCGCGTAAAACGCCCTATTTCAAACAAACGCGTATAAAATCGCTTCTCCGTAAACGCACTCATACAACTCCATATATTTGAATTCAGTGCAGACCGCGCCGCTCAACGCAACGCCCGACGCCCCGCGTCTCCGTAAACGAGGCCTAAGAGACAACTACACGAAACGAGCGCGCTTTGACATTAGTTTTATTACACACTGTCAAATTACGCTCTCATTCCAATGATATTCTAATAAATCTCATTCACAAACCTTGCGGTAGAACGATAGCACTACTTTCTTCAATAACCGAAATTTCAAAAGTCTTTCCGTCCGCCTTAATAAAATTAAAGGAAAACTCTGGATAAGACTAGACTGGCTTTTATACTTACAACTTTACAAAAAGAAATAGTAGAACGATTAACATTATTCTACTCAAACATTACAGAAATTAAATAAACAAATTACACTAAAATATTAATTTCGCTCAAAATTTGGTCAAAATATGTATAATTCATTGGACAAAGAGTGTCGGTGATACTCGCACGCTTCGCTAGATTAGCAAGTTGTTATTATAACAATTCGAAGATTTGAATAGGTTAAGGAAATTGTATGATTAGTGACGGATTATAATATTAATAAAGTGTGGTGGACTCCTTCCACAAACCTTCTTCCTAAAATATTCATTTTTAGTGATTGTCATGGTGACGAAAAATAACACGTCTGTCAGATATCGGTTTTTATATCGGCTGTCATAAATAAAACATAAAGTAGGTATTACTTAAATATTAACTAATGCTGCTAAAAAAGAAAGAATTGTAATGTCATAAAAATTACCCCTAAAAAGAAAAAAACGGTATCAAATAAGAAAATCTAATAAAATGAACAATATACGTTTCTACAAAAAGAAGTGAAATCCCATCAAAAACATTCTGTAAAAAGCTAGCCAAGTCTCGATGGAGCTGCTTGTTTATCTCTAAAAAGTAATGAAATCTAGACAAAGTCGTACCAAGTCTAAGGTTCCTTACTGCGATTTCTTTATTATTCTAGTTAATGTTGTGTGACTTGGCCGTTGAAGGGTACACAAGGGTAGAAAACCAGGTGCTTCATGACACCAGTGCACATATCTATCGCCAGAACCGCTACCCATTGACGACGGAAAATTACTATTTAGAAAACGTTTATTCAATAACCAGTCAATTGTAGGCTTAAGCCGCGTATATCAATGATACTTATGTTTAGGCGAGGCTATACATAACTGTATAAAAAAATATTTGCAAAGTAGACGGACTTCTAATCATTGAGAGAAGTCCGTCTGTACGTCAATTTTATGTTAGATCGGTGGTCGATGTGACGCTCAAAAAAAAAAAAGAGCAGAAGTCAGCATTGACAATGCTGAATGCATGTGTTGCACAATCAACAACAGCCTTAAATGAGGTACTAGTTTCCAATTTCATTCCAATTACCAATACCAGTATGGGCTATTATCTGGCTTAACAAACATAGGTAGTATCAATATGTTAACAAAATTGACTTGTACACACTAACGTAAAAGGAATGTTCAACGGCCAAGTCACAAAACATTAATTAGAATAATAAAGAAATCGCAGTAAGGAACCTTAGACTTGGTACGACTTTGTCTAGATTTCATTACTTTTTAGAGATAAACAAGCAGCTCCATCGAGACTTGGCTAGCTTTTTACAGAATGTTTTTGATGGGATAACTATTTACACAAACCAAGTCATCAAGAATATTATATCAAAGTGCACATTTTTATTCGTCACAGGTCTTCATAAGTATGTTATAGTAACTTGTTATTGCTATCGGGGGGCACGGTAGTGCCCCCGCCAAGTCGAGCGCGAAGCAAACACTGCCGTACCATCCTTTACTGGAACCATTTCGCCACATTTTCAGGCCTCTATTTGAGAACCTCTGGATAAGACCAGAACGCAGAAATTTTCGGCATCCAGTTAGCTGTAATTATGTACTTAAAATACAAAATTTCAGGTCTGTAGGTCATTTAGTTCCAAAGTTAAGCGAAACCAAAGTTTCGCATTTACGACACTCACTCACTCATGATCATCAAAATAGAACTAGTACTTCCCATTAACTCAGAGAGCTGAAATTTGGTACAGAGTTAGGGTTTAATGGCCACATAAAGGGAAAACTATAAAAACTAGGATAATCGAAGATCTGGAGTACCTGGTGACCTTCATTAGAAAACACACGAGCCCAAGCAAACTATTACAGATCGACATACCACCTTAATAAAAAATATTCAACTTGGTGGAGCGCAAAAATCGAAGGTCTGAAGTATCTGATGAAGAACCCTCAGCTGGTTTCAGCTGTATTAGAGATACGGTAATGCCCCCTTATACTATTCGTACTTAAAACAATCGACTGTCATTGCAAAAATCCAGAGTAGTGGGTCACATCTCCTAATTTAATCTAGCCTATAGTGTCCCGCTGCTAGGCGAATGCCTCCCATTCTGCTTCTAAGAGAGGTGGGGACTTTTCTCCATACAAACGCTCTCGTCTGTTTTTCGCTGGTTTCTGAACTTAGTATGAACATTTTTATAATGAAATAATGATTTCCAGTGTGTGTAGGAGGTAATGTAAATGTATGTCAATTTTTTTTTCAAGAAAGCTCTTTTTACAAAATCTTTATGATTTACCTATATCAAGGCAACAATAACTACATGAGTAGCAAGCTGCCTTATTATGAATAGTTAAAAGTTAGTAGTCACTAACGAATTGTGTTATAAAACGATCATTGGGCATTGAGTAAAAACAATAAGTAATAATAATCACAAGTAAATATACCAAAAAATATTCTTTGTCAAAGAAATACTATAGATGATGGCACAGATATAGGTAACATAATTTTTTTACGACATAATTCACTCTTGGTCTGCAATGGGCATCAAAATTACGTAAAGAAAAATAGTAAACACAAACACATAACAATCATACGTCGTGTTGTGTAAAAAATGCACGACAAAAATATAAACCATCCAAAATGTTTGTATGTCGTAAAAAGCAACATAATTTTAGAAAATATCTAATTAAAAAATATTATTTACTAAAACACAAAAAGGGTACGTCGCCTAAGATTTGAACTGGCAGCAAGAATATTAATTCTCAATCGCACTACCACCAAGCTGTTTACTACTACGGCTAGTGTTTCAAAAAGTTCATCATATGGCTCCCTTTTACTGTCATGGTTACCCCTTGTTTATACGTCAAACAAATCCAATTTACGAGTGCAGATGATATAATAATGATCATAATGATTTTGGTAAGTAAGTAGACAACTAAGGCCTCCTTTACGGAGACGCGGGGCGTCGGGCGTCGCGTATGGCGTGGCGTCTCGCGGCGCGTCGGGCGTTTTTTTCTGTTTACGGAGGGGCGGCCCGAGAAGTGGCACGCATCATCGCACGCGTAAACTCACACTTATAGCAATATACAACGTTGTTCAACGATCAAATCAACTACAAGTCGGATTTTTATCATATCATACTCCATTACGACGGTGACTACGTCTGTGTTGCGCGATTTCTAAATACGACTGACAGAAGATTCCGCATCGGGCATAGCTTCATCGAGAATTGCCGCTACGTGCGCCGCCGTGGTAAACGCCGCACGGGACGCGGCGGTGCAATCCGCGGGGCCCGCCGCGTAAAACGCCCTATTTCAAACAAACGCGTATAAAATCGCTTCTCCGTAAACGCACTCATACAACTCCATATATTTGAATTCAGTGCAGACCGCGCCGCTCAACGCAACGCCCGACGCCCCGCGTCTCCGTAAACGAGGCCTAAGAGACAACTACACGAAACGAGCGCGCTTTGACATTAGTTTTATTACACACTGTCAAATTACGCTCTCATTCCAATGATATTCTAATAAATCTCATTCACAAACCTTGCGGTAGAACGATAGCACTACTTTCTTCAATAACCGAAATTTCAAAAGTCTTTCCGTCCGCCTTAATAAAATTAAAGGAAAACTCTGGATAAGACTAGACTGGCTTTTATACTTACAACTTTACAAAAAGAAATAGTAGAACGATTAACATTATTCTACTCAAACATTACAGAAATTAAATAAACAAATTACACTAAAATATTAATTTCGCTCAAAATTTGGTCAAAATATGTATAATTCATTGGACAAAGAGTGTCGGTGATACTCGCACGCTTCGCTAGATTAGCAAGTTGTTATTATAACAATTCGAAGATTTGAATAGGTTAAGGAAATTGTATGATTAGTGACGGATTATAATATTAATAAAGTGTGGTGGACTCCTTCCACAAACCTTCTTCCTAAAATATTCATTTTTAGTGATTGTCATGGTGACGAAAAATAACACGTCTGTCAGATATCGGTTTTTATATCGGCTGTCATAAATAAAACATAAAGTAGGTATTACTTAAATATTAACTAATGCTGCTAAAAAAGAAAGAATTGTAATGTCATAAAAATTACCCCTAAAAAGAAAAAAACGGTATCAAATAAGAAAATCTAATAAAATGAACAATATACGTTTCTACAAAAAGAAGTGAAATCCCATCAAAAACATTCTGTAAAAAGCTAGCCAAGTCTCGATGGAGCTGCTTGTTTATCTCTAAAAAGTAATGAAATCTAGACAAAGTCGTACCAAGTCTAAGGTTCCTTACTGCGATTTCTTTATTATTCTAGTTAATGTTGTGTGACTTGGCCGTTGAAGGGTACACAAGGGTAGAAAACCAGGTGCTTCATGACACCAGTGCACATATCTATCGCCAGAACCGCTACCCATTGACGACGGAAAATTACTATTTAGAAAACGTTTATTCAATAACCAGTCAATTGTAGGCTTAAGCCGCGTATATCAATGATACTTATGTTTAGGCGAGGCTATACATAACTGTATAAAAAAATATTTGCAAAGTAGACGGACTTCTAATCATTGAGAGAAGTCCGTCTGTACGTCAATTTTATGTTAGATCGGTGGTCGATGTGACGCTCAAAAAAAAAAAAGAGCAGAAGTCAGCATTGACAATGCTGAATGCATGTGTTGCACAATCAACAACAGCCTTAAATGAGGTACTAGTTTCCAATTTCATTCCAATTACCAATACCAGTATGGGCTATTATCTGGCTTAACAAACATAGGTAGTATCAATATGTTAACAAAATTGACTTGTACACACTAACGTAAAAGGAATGTTCAACGGC
Source organism: Autographa gamma (assembly GCA_905146925.1). NCBI lineage: Eukaryota > Metazoa > Arthropoda > Insecta > Lepidoptera > Noctuidae > Autographa > Autographa gamma. The sequence continues at coordinate 13,178,099 of LR989854.1, forward strand.
CAAGTCACAAAACATTAATTAGAATAATAAAGAAATCGCAGTAAGGAACCTTAGACTTGGTACGACTTTGTCTAGATTTCATTACTTTTTAGAGATAAACAAGCAGCTCCATCGAGACTTGGCTAGCTTTTTACAGAATGTTTTTGATGGGATTGTATTTACATTTAACCATATTAACAGAATACAAATAATACCATGGATTGGCGAGAGAATGTTACATTCCGATGAGAAAAAGAAAGCCATAATTAATGGTTTATTAGGACTGCTATTAATATGTGTACAAAAAATACAAATCAGACGTGTAAGACGTGCCCTAAATACTAACCGCGTAATTATAGATCTTTTTAGCATAAAAAAAATAATGAATTGTAAATCATTTAAATCTACTTAGTTTAACATCATTCGAAACCCTCAGATTCAATTTTTTCCATAGGTACGTGTTATTGTTTTAGAAACACATCAATCACATCTCGTCCATTTCTATCGCGGCCTGAACTAATATGGGAAAAGTTCTGTAACACGTTTACTAAAGTTATTGTTTCAGCAAAACGATATTAGAAAACTTTATATCAGGCCGATCGCTCTCCCACACCGGAGAGATGGGATATTAAGTACCTTTATCGTTGGGCTATAAAACAACACTCAATTGAGAGTTTAGATATAAATTCCCTACAGAATTATGAACAGATAATTTTTCAAATATGTCATGACATTTTCCTGCCCTCAGTCCCATTTCTACGTCTCACAATAGTGCTGTTCTGGATATTTCGTTAAGCGGCTGAGTGAGAAACGTGTATGTGCTGACAATATAATATTTGCTCGCTCACAAACAGTGTGATAAGGCATAACGAGTAGGTTTACTTGCGATGCATACAGAATGTGCTATGAATAAATATGGACATAAGACGCGATCTACTTTCATCGCCGAGAGTAAGCTCACTCTGTCGAGCACTTACGTACAACTAGTTTGACATGCGGCACTGCTTGAGCATACAATTTAGCCTTACACAGATTTTTTTATTTTTAATTAACGTATAGAATATGTCATCCTAATTTGTTACGGAGTATTAGAAAAAGTGACCTCATATTATATGGTGCTCTTGTTTACATTTTGACCATTTCAGTATCAACAATGGTTTCTCCACCTAACCGCCAACTCGTCAGGGATCTCCTATGTATACGTAATGTAGAGATTGAGAACCATATTTGTAAATGTTAGTAAAGTAACGGCATGAAGGGCTTGATTTACTGATGCGTTTACTCACAGGTTGGCTTACAGCTGAGGTGTCATCTAACACACTCATAGAGGTAGCGTTAGCTGGCGAGAGGCACACTTGTATCAAAATCGTTGAGGCTCTGCCAGGCGTTAAGTTCGATGTCAATATGTATGTTTGTTTGTGTGTAAAGTTTAAACAAAATTATAAAACTATTTTCAAGTTACTACGTCCTCTGCTTGTAACTGAGACTTATATATATATATACTATAACCTTGTCAGATACAAAAAAACTAAGCGGTTTAAAATATCCGCGAGTCGTTTCGTCCGCTCAATAATCATAAATTACAAGTTTATAACTGAACCACTCGAGATGTCACACTCATTTCCCTCCGCTAACACTTCTCATGATCACATCAAAGCTTATTATATTACAATGTTTATATGTATAAAAGAAATTTTTTTCATTTATCTTCCATTCCGCATTCTTTTAGGAATATCGACAACAGATCTCTTTAAGCGACGCAATGGACAGCTCTGAGATATTTGAGTCACATCAAGCGTCGAGTGGTTTTTTACACAAGCGTCACAATTTCACGGTTCGTATATTTTGCACGTTGATGTGAGGTGGCCGGCGAGTGGTTGTGAGGGAAACGGAATGCAATACAATTGTCAAACAAACATGATCCAGTTCTCGGCCGAGTACAAACACCAGAGAGTCTGCCGCTGGGTGTGTTTGCTCGCGCCAGCCAGTACGCGGTGGGACAATTCTTTTCACTGACGAGGCCAATTATCGTTTGACTTGCGCATGTAGTTAACACATTGACCTACTGTACATTGTTCTCACTCAGGTTTTATTACAATTCTATTACTGTTAATTGTGCACAAAAGACTACCTAGTTAAGTTGTTTTTGTCGGCTCTATTCATAACTATTTGGAACTGTAAATCTATAACTCCGATTACTTTATATCAATCATTTGTAATCGATTCTAAGAACAATTTTTTTCTGTTTCGAGTATTATTTATTAGTTAGATAGAAAGCACCTACAACCCAATTAAGCTCGTTAGTATTGGTATGGTTTTATAACAGTGAACTTATTAAAGTACTTTTAAACGTAAGAGGTACTTTGTAATTAAACTTACTGTATTTTACAGATAACAATAAAGTGAGCTCTTATTAAATGCTGTACGTTTGAGGATGATGGTCGCGGAGCATAACGAGGACACGCCAGTGTTTATCTCGGGCAGCTCCGCGGGTAACGGGCGCGCTCGGGCGCTGTCACAGCGGCGCGCACGCAGCCAGCCGCGCTGCACTCGCAGCCGCGACAAATCGCACCAATCATCATGCTTTATTGTTTCTGCGCGTGCGCACCCGTCGCCGTAGCAACGTGCCGTTATACCGACTAGCGGGATCGAGCCCACCTGCCTACCACTCTACATGAAGTACATACTAGTACTCAACTTGTCAGATATATCCATTACTACGTTTTGCCCATGGTTTAGGGAAGTATTACTAAAGTAGCCAGCATTGGATCAGCAAGACCTACACTATTTTTTATCATGACTTACGGCAGCGTCGTATTCTCTCACGTTCCCGATTATCGACTCAAACGAATGCAAACTCTCCAAAACCGTTTCATGCGTAGAGCCACAGGCGCTCCAGGTTACGTTCGTAACTTGCAGTTGCACTGTGACTTAAAGCTGCCAACAATCAAGCAGTTCATGAAACGCGCCGCGATCCGATTTTTCGACTCCTCCGAAACCCACCGTAACCCGCTAATCGTAGCGGCCGCGCGATACGTACCTTCCGTAATATCTAAGATTAAACGCCCCAGACTTACTCTCTCCTACCCCGACGATAAAACAACGCTTCTCCAAGAAGCATTCGATTTAGCTAGCAGTAGCAATACAAAACACAACCGCCGTATATTACGTCCTCGCCGGCGAGGCCCGTCGCGTATTATAAATAATAGTAACTAAAATGTTATCCTCCCGTCCCTAGACCAAGCTGGCCCGAGCCGGCCAAACTAGCAATAAAAATATGTCCCTAAATAATAAAAACTTAGATCCAGCCATCCCTTGCTGTTTTGCTTTATTAAGATTGTTAGCAACGCACTAAGTCGAGGTCCGAACCCCGCAGGGGGTGCCCTTAGTGGACGTTGCTGACGTAGTTAGTTTTTCCTATTGCTCTGGCTGGAGGCCTTAAGGTCCTCGCCAAAAGTCCGGTGAAGCAGTCAAAGCCTGCGCTCAGGCTAACTGCAAAGATCTCTACCAAAAAAAAAAAAACCTACACTATTTGATTAGGTACGTTGGCAAAGTGAAGGCTTTGAAGTGAAGCACGATGCCTAGCATTATAGGCACGAGTAGGATGAAGGTACTCGTGCAGTACGGTATCGATAACGGTGTCGATCGCCGAGAGCTGTCATTACAGGAGGCCTGTCCGCTCGCCCCACTTGTATACAAAAACTCGATAATGTATGTGTTGTGATGGATTCCACACGATGGTAATGATAGTGGACTGAGAACGTAGTGCTGCACTCTGTTATTTGATCGTCCATCGAAATGCTTTTTTTTTAATAATTTATAATAACGATATCGTCCGTATATGGACAATATCGTTATTGCCCACTGCAGAACATCTCTAATTTTATTTATTTTTATCTAACGACTGCAATAAGGGGGTTGCTCAAGACGCGCCCCTTTCCAGTTCAGTGCCCGATGAAGAATTGTGACCGAAAAACATTATCTTGTTAAAATGTTAAATCGAATCATTTTCACGACTCAAGGCATTTAAGAGCGTCCTTAAAGATATTCCGACATTTTGTGTAAATTTCTTGTAAAGCCCTTACTTGAGTGATGACTTGAAAGATACTTATTTACAATATTTTAAAAACTTTATTATTTGATGTTTGAACAAGTCAGACTGCAATGTAATTATAACCCACCGGTGCAGTGACCGAGCACTTCTCTTCCGGCATTGAGAGACGCAAGTTCGAACACCTTTAAGGACATCTAGATATATTTATAGCTGGAATAGTTTCCGTACAGTTATGCTTGCTCACTAATTGACCAATACCAGAATTATACTAAGAGGAGAGCCGCCAGGACAAGCTTCTGGTTTACTAAGAGCTAATAACCATGGTCCTTTCATAATCATTTACAATAATTAATAAGTAGATTCCTGTCACTTTTCAAGTGCGAAGGTCATTGACTCTAGCACCAAAATAATAATCTGTCAAGAGGAACCATTCCAGAAAATGACAAAACACAAAAAGTACCCAATCACATTATTCAGAGGACGTTTTGTAGAGTCGGTAATCACCGCGTGTGTGGCTTTGTGTGTGTCTGCTTGTCTTGGTCTAAAAATACCGATGTAATTAGCAGCTGTTTTACTCATGTATTTGAACTTTCTTATTGCAGGAGTTGATGGCATGTCTGTGTGTCTGTCAGTCATGGCGACAGACGACGAGCAGGCCCCATGTAATGGAGAATCGATTACCGTCTGTCGTGTGTGCGGCCATGCCGGTCGTGCCGGTCGTGCCGCGCGAGGACTCCAGAAGACAACGTAAAATAACTTGTTGTTGCTTTGTTGACATGCTTTATTGACCTCATACTTTTACACACCTACATTCAGTCTGATAATTTGGCAATTTAATAAGATTATTATTAAAACTAGTCGAACTAAATTTTGTTTTTAATAAGCTGTTTATTTTAATTACACTTTTTATTAAAAATAATAGTACGACAGTACCTTGCCTTCTGATAGATTTATCTGGTGTCTGCCTGTCTCTACATACTTACACTTCGTGGTATAAGTATCATCACTGTCATAACTGATTTCAAAAGCTCTAAACTAGTTTCGCAATAGAAGTGTGCAGCAGATGCGGTGTTGTTGCAGCCTCCGCGACAGCACAGAACAAAGTTGGTATCAATGTTTCCGGGCGCCTGCCGACAGCCCCGACAGCGGCCGACAGCAGCCGACAGCAGCCGAACTATGCCGAGCTCCTGCAGCGGCTGGTCGCACCCCGCACATGTTCTTGAAGCACAATGCCCACATCCTCCGCATTGTGCTGCTGCACAACTACAGAACGTCACGGTGTCACTGCAGCTGGGATACAATCCGGTCCTGGTTAATACAAAGCTTTTATGATACGTACTTACTTACTCTTCAAAAATAAGAGAGGTACTTAGGTATCGACTCAATAAATTAGTTCGAGGAACTGAGTTTTATCAAAAATAACATTCAATACTTTACGCTATCGGAGCTTGTATTAATATATTACTGTAATAACATAAAGTGTAGTGATAAAGCTCAAAATATACGTTCGGACATCAAACAAGCAACTGTGTGTAGCTTCGCCAGCATGTTTGACCTTTCATAAAAGTTCACAAACAGCTGAAATACCCACGGATTCGCTTTCAATAGAAGAACACAACTTAAAGAAAGGTTACAAGTTGTGAAAGGGAACAATTCACACAAAGGGATGAAAGAACCCATTCATTATTAGGAAGAGCGTATTGATCTCGCCACTACATGTGAGGAACCAGAACTTGCTACCCTTAGGTACATATGTTTACACATGCCAACCTAATATTAAAGAACCAATATTTATTTTTTAATACTGTCCTTTGAAAATAGACTTTACCCAAGTTCCAGCAAAGTACGTTTTTCCCTGCCAATTCGAGAAGTTCGAAAGCATAATTTAAAGTAAACACAAACTTGTAGCAGTGGCCGGCAGTGGTGGTATGTGGTCGACCTTGGGCCGCTCCCGGCGCACGTCAGTTTCTCTGTAATGATTTCTGAACGTGCTTAATGTTCTGAAATTAAGTAAATAATGTTGAATTTTCATATAAACATCGTTTTCCTGTGATAAAACGCAGCGCGTGTTTGTTTACAATACCATTTCGCGCTATTCCTACGGGTGTACTTTTATTTGAGTTCTATTTGCATAGAGTTAGCGGCACCCGGAGCGCCCGGCACGGCCCGGCGGAGGAGCTCAGCAGATAATACTTTGGAAACACTTCTAATAGGTTTTCCATTTTAAATGAGTTCTCAGGCATCGGTCTATACCTCGCCTAATGAACAGCTTTATGTTGCAGACGCGCAAACAGAAAGCTGAGAAAATATACAAGACTTGTAGAACTATTTTTGAATTGAGTTTAATTATTTAGTCTTTGCCATAAAACTTTATTATGAATCACAGAAGCAAAAACTTACCGTTTTATTTTATATTTTCAATAAAAGAAAATAATCAGCAATAGCTTGTGTCACCCACACACGCTCATTAACAGTTGTATCATTTCTCTTTGTCAAACCATGCGATTGTTGTATTTAATATAAATTGCCTACACATGAAGAAACCTTCGATTACGCGCGGGTTTACAAAGTGCGAATAAATTATTTATAAATATGTGGCACTAATTTGAACAATATGATAAATAGTGATAGCAGAAAGTAGGAACATCTCACCTGTTCATCATCTAACTTATTCATATTGATTTGTATGGATCTTAACGTATTAGTGGCATTTAGCAATAAGTAGTAAACTCGTAGAATATGAAGTATCGTTAACGTGGTTCATTATATCGTGACGGGGCTAGGACACGTGTTCATCAGTATAAGTACTAGAGATATTAGGTTGGCGCTATCGGTGCTGTACTAACGCAGAGAGAAAGCAAATTGCTCACATTGTAGGAATTTTCTCACCAGTCTGCATGTATTTAAAATTGCTGCCTTCATTAGGTGGTAGGTGTTCAAAGGTAAGTTTAAAGTGTTAAGGGTATTTAAAGTGTTTTATTATTATTATATACGCAGACAAGTGGTCATCTATTAAATTACACAGCGGAACTTTCAAAGCTGTTTTATATTGGCGGCTAAAGTATGACCTGTCTTGTGTTACAAGTTCCGACGAAATAAGTTCAGCAGTTACTGCCTGCCTCGTTGGCCTAGTGGTGCTAAGCACGCCTGCTACGCTAGAGGTCTTGGGTTCGATTCCCGGGTCGACCAAGGTGTTATTGGGTTTTTCTATGAAATTCTCAGTAGCAGGTCGGAGTTTGGATTTGTGCCCGGTTAGTGGCAATAGGCTCGCCCCCTATTACATGGGACCTAAAACATATCGGCGAACTGTGGGTGTACATTGGTACGCCTCTGCCTACTCCTTCGGAGATACAGGCGTGATGATATGTTTTTTTTAGCCGTAAAAGCCTAAGTGGCAGACATTCAGAATTTCTGTCACATTTTAATATTGACATAAAAAGTATGAATAAACGATTTTTGAAATCCAAAGCTAACGATTCCCTGGGTGTACAACTAACTATGGCAATTTGTAAAGTTATAATAATGATACTATTTCGTAGATCTAACTTTATAAAGATACTAGAATATTCAAGACAATGTAATAACAGTTAACGGCTCCCTTATTAACAACTTTGTTTTAATGATATCACTTTACGAATGTGCACAACACACGCGCGGCGCTCGTTATGTCTTCATGAGTCTCCGCCATGACTCCAGAGGACCAACTTAGCGTCTCATTACCCGCTTTACATTGAATTTACAATAAACAAACTGCCATATATACGTCCCAAAGCGGGGCACAAGCCTTTTCCCACATAAAGAAGGCTTGAGCACTGATCATGATTGCTTACTGCGGATTTCGGATCCCAATTTGGGAATCCAGGTTTCGTCACGATGTTTTCCTTCAACGTCTGTCAGAAGTGTCTTAGAATAATTAAGAGAGTATATATGACTTTGAAATAGTCTCATTGGTACTTGTCTGGGTTTGAATCTGCAACCTTGTTCATACAAATCCGTACATTGAACCGTTAGGCCACCACGACACCTAAAATCCTGAAAAACGTTGAAAGTTTTCTTTAAAAAGTAGAGCTACATTTAAATGAGAAATACGGTAATGTTATGTCATCTCGACGGGATACCAACAGGTCAACTGTCCAAATGCGTGCGTTGCAAACGACTTTAATGGTATTAGTCGTGCGACACGTCCGACAATCGCACGTGTCCGCGTCCAACGCGTCGCATTAGAGTTGCACTAGCAGCCTGCTTAGGTTATTGCACATGTTACAGGTCCCTAGCACACGCTACAGGCTAACGATCACACAAAGGCTGTCCAAAAGTTCAGAGATAGCAGAATATTTGCGTTTTCCGTTAGTTATATTTGAAAGACATTGTAGTAGAACACTCTTAAATAGGCTACTTACAAAAAGCTTCAATAACTTTAACAGGTCTCCTCATTCCAGTACTTCTAATTATTCATATTTTATTGATACCACTATTGGTACATAGTTTATATTCCATTTGGTTGGTGTTATTCCAGTGGCTGATATGCCAGGTGAACAAAGTAGACTTTTGTGTCTCCTCATTTCAAACCTCCTCGGAATCATTCCACCCAGGTGATATCACCTGGGTGGAATTAGTTGACTTTTTCTGTGTAATTCAATCAACACTTCCAATCACCCGAATAGATGGTTTTTTTTGGTAGAGATCTTTGCAGTTAGCCTGAGCGCAATCTTTGACTGCTTCACCGGACTTTAAAACGGAATAGATGGAGTCTGATGGCCTCTCGCCGCGGGATCAAACCCGCGCCGCTTATTATACACACACTCAACAAACATAACGAGGAGACTGGTAGCGGTGCCGTCACGAGCCCGTGACGTCACGTATCTATTTCATGTCGACAGAATATGTGAACACAAATAATGTAATATTTTCGTTATCCAATTATTATGACATGTATATAACATTACTCTCATAAAACATACATAATCATACGTAGAAATAGACTTATAAACGTAAAACATGGAGTCTCGTTGATGTATTACGTCTGAACGAATATATGTCTGAGATATTTTTACAAAATATATTCTAATCTACAAATTGGCTCGAAACTTCTCAAATTACTCGAACAAACAAACTAAACTGTCAATCACCTGAAGCCAAAAACTTGATGCGTTGAGCGTCACGTTGGTGACTGTCGGCTGCTTGATGAGAATGGTCCATTAATTGTGATCATTGAATCACCGCATTAAATAAAGATTAATGAGGAAACGGATGACAAAGATAGCACACAAGAAAGCGCTCGATGTTAAGCCTTCTATTGTCTTATGAGACGGAGGGTAACAAGGTTACCCTTGACAGGGTTTCAAGCATAAAGTGAGTCGCTCGGCACAGGCTAGCCAGACGACTCGGAAAGCCGCTTAAATGATCAGCTCAGTAAGCACAGAGAGGGCCATCCATTTCTTTAAATGGACGTAAATATTGCTAAAATGTAAATGTATAAATCAAGATACTCACCGGCTGTGGAGCCTTAGTATTATGTAGAAAGAAATATAAGTATGCTAGCCAGCCTCCTAGAGCCCCAGCACACACAACATCGGTATAAGGATGAAATTAAAAAGGTGGTATCGACTCGGCACTCATGTGTGGGTTTAAGTATCAACACAGTTTTATGACACCATAAACTTTAACAATCTGGCGTGATTGTACACTTTATGGCATCTGCATAAGACTGACACCTTCGCGGGTCCCGCCGCCGCCGCCGCGCGCCGTCGATGTGATAACACATGTGACGTCATACCGTCACCCCGGCGCGCCTGGACGCCCACGCTGCCATGTCGTAACCTATTAGGTATCTGCACTAAGCTTTTACTAACGAAGACTTATTTAAAAACGTGTAAAGTATTTAAATTCTCTTGATATTTTTTGCAAGACTTTTGTAATAGGTAAATAATTTTGCAGCTTGAATTAAAATCTTTACCGTCCTAGGTAGTTTATGCAGGCGATTTATCCGTTTGACTTAGATTTTTGTGGGTATTCTAAATACGCTGGGTATATATTCTATGAGAGCAGAGTAACAGGAGCTCGTGGCCGCAGCCCGCCCGCGCCGCTATATCTCCACAAACACGGTGTCGACACGCGACGCCACGCGCCACCCAGGAGCGATGCGCCTCTTATGTTATCGCCCGAATTACTCACTTCACTTTTCGTAACTCGGCCTTTCTTTTATTGACCCTATAAAAATGATAGCTCGTGACAACACCTATAAAAGTTTTGTAACGTTATGCCCGAACTGCGAGTAAACATGTATTATTTTGGTAGTTATTTTTGTGAAGCTAAGGCCTGTTTATTTTAATACTATAATTTACGGGAAGTGTAGACGATACATTGTCATGCGCAATAACAGTCCTCGCCCAGATCATAGGTCCTGATACAGCCAGCAGGACCGGCCGGCAAGCCTAGATCGTAGCGATAGTGCATGTCTCTGCCTCCATACAGATTGCCTATTTATAATAGCCACCAGAGACAAAGTCACGTTCCGTAAGAGAGTGTCAAAGATTCAATAGAGCCGCTGCAATGCAGGTTAGGGTATGTATGCATGTATGCATCAATCTTATGTCAATAAGCAAACAACTGTGCTATCTGGTAGAGTTACTTTAATTAATTAGTTCTAAATAACAGAATTATCTTTTAATAATGTGCTCTACATAAATTGTACTAGTACTTGTAGTTTAGAATGTGGGTATAATAGAACCATCAACCTCCTTCATCGACCAAAGTGTACAACCAGTGCGTCCTACCCCTACCTGTTATGACTTACGGTGCCGAAACGTGGACATTAACGGTTGGACTAGTCCACAAATTTAAAGTTGCACAGCGGGCTATGGAGCGAGCTATGCTCGGAGTCTCTTTGAAGGATAAAATTCGAAATGAGGTCATCCGACAAAGAACCAAGGTAACCGACATAGCTCGTAGAATTAGCTTGCTGAAGTGGCAATGGGCTGGCCATGTCTGTCGAAGGACCGATAGCCGTTGGAGCAGACGAGTCCTAGAATGGAGACCGCGGCTCGGCAACCGTAAGGTAGGACGCCCGCCCGCCAGGTGGACCGATGACCTGAGAAAGGTCGCTGGAGGGGACTGGATGCGGAAGGCGGAGGACCGGGTGTTGTGGCGTAAATTGGGAGAGGCCTATGTCCAGCAGTGGACTATGATTGGCTGATTGATTGATTGATTGATTGAACCTCCTTCAGAGGCCGGTTCATGTTATGGTCATCAAATCAAATGTTATGGTTCATGTAGCGGCCGCAATAAGCTTCCTGAGACGATCTGTACCGGGAGAGAATGTTTATCGAGATCGTATCAAATATTATCGTGGTCTAGTTCTATCGCATACACAGCTCGGTTATATTTCGTAAGCCGACCATCTGGTGAGCGTTATGTTTCTACAAACAGTTGTTCATAATCAGTTTACGTGTTAAACATGTGTTAACTGTGTTATTTAGCTGTGATACGCATATGATAGATGTATACAAAGACCCTATTAGTTTTACTGTTCCGGGTAACGGTGTACATCCCCGGCGCGGGCGCCGCTCCTCGTCATCAGAGAGTGTGGCGCCCACCGAGGAGGTCACATCTAGTTACTAATTCTTTTAATAACTGCACGAGAGTGCGTCATACAGCTATTAATATCGTGTTTAAACTGTGTAGTATGTTTAGCGTGTCTGAACGCCAAGTTTTAGCCTGTTGCCGAAATAAACTGGAGTAAATCAACATTTATCTTCGAATGTATCAATAACCATTACATGCGCACAGCGTAGATGGAAGGCGTAAAATTATTTTTTGTACGTAAATTTGTTTTAAGGATTGTTGGCTCATTAATCACTATACACTTCATCAGCTGACTATATCTAAAATTAAATACATATTTTTACAACAGTAACAGCAATACTTGTACATACGTAAATATAACGCAATTTTCAGATATAAATCTAATATTTTTACTAACGGCGATGAACAATACAGAAATATTTAGCTATTATCACTACATAGTATAAAACAAAGTCGCTTCCCGCTGTCTGTCCCTATGTATGCTTAGATCTTTAAAACTACGCAACGGATTTTGATGCGGTTTTTTTTAATCAATAGAGTGTTTCGAGAGGAAGGTTTATATGTATAATACATGCATAATATAGTAGAGGAATACCGATAATCTTAGAGATTACTAATGTAAGGTCGTAAATGAACCCATTTTTTGCGCTTTCATTGCAAACGCTGGCTGAACCCTATGAGATAGATCAAAATAATGTACTACAGTATTGTGCACCTTAAAAAGATCTACAAAAAAGTCCGCGATGGCATATGTCTATCTCTTGAGGATAACCCACAATAACCATTTTTATCGTTTATTTATTACTTATTCACGAAAAAGCGATTTTAAGCAATACAGTATTAATCCTTATCCAATTAAGTACCTTTAATAAATTGTGCATGCAATATAGGTCAATATTGCCCTTTACAGCATGTAATTTAAATGAATATTTTCGAAGATATTGCAAATTTAAAATGTAGGTAGCTACATAGCGTTTGCGGCGATACCGGCCGGAGGGCCGCGCGGGGGCCGAGGGTCGTGCCTATAAGTACCAAAAAGTGCGTCCAAGGCTGTGCTTCGCCCTATAGATCTTTATGATTGCGTAGTTATATTTGGTATCAGCGTTGCACCCGAGCAAAGCTGGGGCGGGCTGCTAGTATAAAAATAAATGAGTAAAACATTAAGCAATTAAAAGGTTATCGAAAGCTGACCTTTTAAGTTCATGAATCATAATTTATGTGGCCCACCGAAGAGCGTCCAGATATTACTCTTATTAATATTGGTAGGCAGCTGTAAGCACAATAAATATGATTTAAGATTTCCGCCCAGGAAAGTGCACCTCCACAGTGTGAAACCTGCACAGAACGATACACTAGCATCAATCGGTAGTTATGAGAGCTGCGGAGTCGGCGACAATGCAGCGTGGAGCGGCGCGCGGCGAGGTCGCGACCCACATGCCCGGAGCCGCGACTGTACCGCCGCCGCTATCGCACTGTGCACTTCACTGCTCGCCTGCTCGCCTGCGGGGCTGAGCACTTCATTTTATTTGCCAGCTTACCTCGGGCTCGCTACCAGGAGACCAGACACTACAAAGAGATCTTATCCGTGTTCACGTTCCGATGCGCTTTACTAACACTCCTCTCTGACAATACTAGGACGCAGGAGCAACGGAAATGAATCCCGCAGACATTGTACTGGATGAAATGTTTGAAGTAACCGCAACATGCGATGTCTAGTGCTGGAGCTAACTGCTCGCTCTCCCGCAGACGAGTTTTGTATAAACATAACATTTTACAGCTTCATCCGCCAGCGAGAGCTGAGCTTAAACAGATAAAGAATCTCTAAATAAATATATCAGATGTATTTCAAAAGAAACACTTTTTGTTTTGCCTCTTGTACAACTTCTATTAATCTTACTAACTTTATAGTGTATAAACAAGTCGAGGGACCTATTACACGTTTGGTAATATCTACTAAAGCAAAACTGACAATCCAAAGACTCTAACTCACACCTATAACATAGTTTTATTTATAAACGGCACAAGAAACATGTCTTATGAGCCCACAACCCTGCATACGTTAGCCGCGATTGATGTAACAAAGTTTGATCTCTGTGCTCTGTATCTGAATACTGCAGCACTGTAACCTTTAAACCTCTTTAGAGTAAAGCCGTTTAGTTAAATATGTAGAATAGTACTTTAAAAAACTTTACCGTCATAGTTTCTCAACGGTACCTTACAAGGAGTTCCTTGTACTTGCACTTTTTAGTAAAACAAAAATAAAATCGACAATAATTTGTGTTTTAACAAGATGTGCAAGCTGATTGGCTGTGCTACGTAGAGCTTCTGAGTGTCTGGTGCAGTGACGTCATGGACTGTTCAGTAACGGATCTGTCATTACCGTTTCGAGTTCCACTAATCTCAGCTCTCAAACAGTCGTGCGTGATATCCTAAAGAATTCGGTTGAGTAACGCTCACCGCGCCCGCTTTCTATTTCGTAACGTGGGGTAATAGAGAACGTGCTCATTACAGGAGCCGAGCTGCCACTGGTCGTCATTAGCAGCTCGGCGATCTGGCGATCAAATCGACTGGAACCTGCAACTAGAGTCAGTAAATTTATCGTTTTAAAAGAGCATAAACAGACCTACTTGAAATAAAAATACATATATTGATTTTGATTTTGACTGCTAGTGTGCCTGCTATATGGAGGTAATTTTCAAACAGATTTTAGAAACGTAACCAATAACAGCCTTTTCCTCCTGTGATATTAAGTTTTATCTATTGTAGCATATACCTTTACAAAACATATAGACCTAAATATATTTCTCTTCTCTTTTTACCTTATATATATCTTTTTATCTTATATTATCTCCTTATATATGATAATGTCGTTTTCGCTTCAATAAGCCAGAAAACAAAAAAATGCCCAATTGCTTTGCTGTGTTTTCCTATCATAACTTCCTGCACTTAATTCTGTGTACGGAAACGTAAAGGTCATTCAAGTAGTTAGCATATCAAACAATACGCGTTGTGGGACAGTTAGAAGCTGCTATCGCGGCATAGTATGCGCATATCCTCAACGCGACAAGCGCTCCTTATAGCGAGCATTCGCATCCTTATCGCATGCACAGCGCCGGCATTGTGCCGCTATCGGGGCGCATCTCCCGCACAAAGCCTGCACGGAGCGCGGCACGACGCACACCGCGCACATTCATAACGCGCAGCAAGTGACACCGCACACAACAGACAAACGCATGAGACCCATCTCATTGTCAATTCAATTCAATTTTATTTTTTAATTGTATATTACGCGTACCTAATCCTACTACTGATAACATAACAAGATGCAATTCATTAAACAATATTATGATGTCTTTATTATAATTGCCATTAGCTTACATTACTAGTACCAAAAACCATAATTCCAAAAGCTTATGTGTAAAAAGTGGCCCTTCTGTCCACAATGAATTGTCTCTACAATATAACTAGGAAATAAACTAAGAAAAAGAAGCATTGTTTCGACTGCCGCATTACCGTATTTGCTTTATCTTAATATTTAAACACGTAGCACGTTGTTGCTCTACAATTCACGGTTATGAATTGTAGAGTATCTACGTCCGATATGTCAGCTTACTTTTTCTTTAGTTTCATTCAACATAGCGTAACGATTTCAGAGTTCAGAGTCAGAAGCGGTCACGCATTGACGATGTTGACATACATGAGATGCGCCGCGCACGTTGGCGGACACCCGCGAATGTGCGACCGGCATTGTTCGCCACCACTTCACACATAACAAACAGATAAGTTACGATACAATAACCTATTAAGTAATGACATCACTTTATAATGACTCGCTCTGTATAACGTATTAAATAACCCAGAGCATTATGTACGTTCGAGTCATTTGTTTGTGAGCCGCAGGACTGCGGTCTGCGCCTGCGCTCACGGAATGTGAATCTCTAGGTGAGTCTAGAGAGTACCGCACATTAAACATTAATTAAAACTTTTTGGGAGATTGTATGCGGCTTGCTGCCACTTTTATACTTACCACGACGACACTCTACCTCTAACATACTTTTTATACTTTACCTCTAGTACGAGTATGTCTCTCTGCTGGGCCTCTTCCCATATAGAGAAAGCACTAGCATTGATCAACACGCTTGCTCATTGCCGATTGGCGATTTCAGATACCAATTTTGTAATCCAGGTTTCCTCACAATGCTTCCCTTCACCGTTTTCGTTGGTCAGTAGCGTCTTAGAATAAAACATATTATAGCTTAGAAAAAGTGACATTTGTGTGTACTCGCCTGCTTTCGAACCTGCAACCTCGTATATACAAATCTGTTCGTTGAACCGCTAGGCCACCATGACTTATTTGTAAATTATTTCCGTTGTATAGAAGATTTTTTTTTAATATTATTGAGTCTCACATTTCGCATTTTACGAAATGATTTCTGCCAAAACTAAAAATAAGCGTGTCAACGTCCGACGGTCTCCCAGATGTCTACACACGACAGCTGGAGATAATGCAGTGTCTCAGTCCACACCAGCCCGCTCCTGTGACCTGCGCCCGCCGGCGCCTGCTGGCTTGCCCCGGCACACCGTGAATAACATGCACGAGTCGAAATGTTACCGTCGCAGACAAATACTTAGGTTTGTTGATATGTATTCACAGTAGAAGTTACAGAGTGTTATCTGGCCGCCACTCACAAACACGTTATCTTACGCTATATTAAGAACGGGACGGCTGCAGCACTGATAACACGCTCCTTACAAAGCGAGTGGCGACGCGCGCGCTGTTCCTGTGCACAGTCCTCGCCAACCAGTGTTCCTGACCTCCGCGCAGTATAACAGGCCGCTACCAACCATGGTGTAACACTGACATCGCCACCTCGCCCGCTTAGTATGCACGAGACGATACTTTATGTAAGCGCTACGACGCGCCGCGACACCACGCAGTCAATACATCATACTAAAGCTAAACCCCATTTCTAATTTGGAACGTCTCTGCCACATTCCTGTGTAGCGGCCGCTTGTCATACATGTTATAAATACAAAGTTATTAATAAATGAGACTATCGTTAATTAGTGCGCTAATCTCGTTCAGCTGCGCGTGGCAGCAGCGGCATGGCGGCACTGAGAGCGACGCTCACACCTCACTCGTCTAAGTTATGGCATTTAGAAGCGCCTCGCGCGTTATACATTCCGCAGTCGGAAATTCCGATTAGTTCGACTATTAACTGCTAACGATGTTTAGAAAGGGATCGAGATAGTTTATGACAGCCGCGATAAACACGCAGACAGGACGAACGTTACATATATTAACTTATAATTGCGTCCCGGAGATAGCGCGCGTCTCATATATTAGATAAAGTCAAAGAGCGCCGCAGCTCTCCGGCGCGGCGGCCAGCGTGCAGCGCGCCGATAGCAGCACGGCTCGATGCCGTCACTGCTATGGTTTGTCTATCCTGCCAGTATTTAGTCTTATGTATATTTCGTATTTGATGTTCAAATGTTCAACAAGCGTGTAATTACAGTCCCGCTTACTTTCCCACACTCGACTTTCACATGCTAAGTATACGTATCCGATGCACTCTGGATCATTTGATGAGCTCCAAATCAACATAGAGTAAGCAGGCTCTGCTGCCTGTCCCTGCCTTCAAAGACATGAATTCAAAAATATTCATGCACATAATTCCTACAGAGCACAAGCAACATGTAGCTGCAGATCGTGCAGTCTGGGAATGTACCATTCAACACATACCGTAAGTAAGTGAGGTTGTTGAGGTGTTGTCCTTGCGTCGCGCGACCTGTACAGACTGGTTTTGTATACTTCGTGTGTCGTGCACCGGCCGTGTCTCAACTCTCGGTACATCGTGCGCTGTGCGTGTGGGATGAGCGGACTGCAGCGCACTTTCACCTGCATTCCGCGCATACTCACATTACCGCGACTTGGCGGCGACCTCCGCTTATTCACGCCAGATAACTGGTTTGTTTATCAAACTTTAGACAATAACTTGCGACCATTAAAAACCGACAGTGGCAGGACCCAAGACGTGAGTCATAAATATATAGTAGGAGTCCGCGACGGGGCGATGCGACGTCGACGTCAATCAGTTTCGGCACGTCCTCGTATTTCCCGCGACGCGAAACATTTGCAATCCCGTTTTGGAGAACAATCAAGTACGTATCGCAATAAGACGTGTTTCAAATTTACAAGTAATAAACATAATAGAGCCGCCATCAGTTCGCGTCCTTCATTAAAATAGACACATCCAGGCTTTTATACATCGCCGCTGCTGTGAGGTTCTAGTATCCGGGAGCGGTCCTAGGGCAACAAAAGATTAACTAGGCTTTCATATAGCGACGGGCGAAAGCTGCGCGACTGAAGTAAACAGAGAGAAAGTTCCCGCTCTCCGCAGTGTTAGCACTCGCCGCCGCCTTGTGCGCTCCGGAGCCTGTACTCGGAGGTACATGGAGGCTGTACGTGCGACCTGCGGGGACGGGCGCGGGGTGCGGGCGCCTCATCGACAGCTTGGCAATTGTCGTATCATAGCTCTATGACAGAGATAAGAATAGTTTTAAGATTTTGTCAAACTGTCATAATGTTTTCCAGGTATTATACATAATTTATACAAACGACAAAGAAGCGTCATTGTTTAGATCTCTTGTTAAACTGTAAATGGAGGCCCCATCAAAACACGACGTAACAATGACCTACAAGTACAGTAGATAACGTGGCTGGCTTCCGTGTCAGTGGGCCGTGAGTACGTGCCGGGTCAAGTTCATCGCGTCGCAGTTCACTGGCAACAGTAGCATCGCCGATGATGCTTCGTCACATCACAATATCACATAGTAGCAAGGAAGGCACAATACCACCTTAACTACTGGATATACATAGGAAGTGTTACATCTCAAGCAAGGCTAAGTTTTCTTAATTAATTTCCACTGAACTACTTAATTAATATTTGGTCATGCATGTTCACTTTAAAACCCGGTGTTTGTGGTAAACTCATTTACAGATATTTTTAGTTTCAAATAGGCTTTTTGCTAGAGATCTTCGCAGTAAGCCAGAGCGCAGGCTTTGACTGCTTCACCGGACATTTGTATACAATTCCTAGATTTCATACATTTCCAGTAACATATTATGATATACTACGCTTATTGCCGACTGATGCGCAGCTGTGCCGCCACTGTGGCGCCGCGGCCGCTGCTGCGGACTACAGCCGCGAATTGTAAACTACTACATTATAACTGACACGGACCGGCTGCCGACCATTAACAGACCAGAACCAAACTATTTTCAATATGCGCTAAATTTCGAATTCCGATGTACATCTAGCATTGTTGTCGCAATAAATTGCATGTTTAACTATTTTCCTCGTTGAGTGCAAAGGCGATATGGTTGTACAAATAGTCGATAAATTCTCAGTAAGTACTACAAATAATAGTGCAGCTTAATAGAGTCAGCAAAACAAACAGCGCGGCACATACAAGGCGTCGTTTCTGAGTAAACACGGCGCGGGCGGAGCGCGGCGGGAAGCTAACTCGTGGCGGCGACCTTGCACCCGGCCCTGTGACGTCACGGTTCAAGGACGTGCGCGTGACGTCACCACCCGCGCCCTTCGTTAGCATGCACCAGCGAGCGCCGCCCGCACTACGCGAGTGGCTACAGAAGCATCACGCGCTCCGACCAGCCTGCTTGTAGGATACACACACACATTACCTCACATTAACCCAACGTTGCAGGTCGGTGCAAGCTGAATTAAAGCTAGTAGTTGTAGTGGATGATACATTTCTTTCTGTTCGAAATAGCTTTACAACGTTTGAATCAGCTGAGCTTCTGAGTTCATCTGTATAGCAATAAAATAGAGAATAAACTCTAATCCGAGCAAAGAAAACTAAGCGCTTAGCAACAGGAGATTAGGTACGAGACGCTTGATTCACTCTCTTGTTTCGTGTTGTGACCGAGGGAAGCTGGCGGCTGGCACTGGCGCGGCTTCAGACTGCTTCACTAGAGCTGTACTGAGTGCTCGGTTCACATCTCACGACAGTTTTACACAGGCCAGTGTCACGTGTCAACAGACAACATGATCCTGTATATTAAGTGATTGTTTAATTAGTTGTATCAGTATATAATATGTAAAAACTGCTGGCTGGTACTATACACATATTTATAAGTAATTATTTTTAATATCCCCACAAGTGAAATAACACAACAAGAAAATGCCAAACCAAACATGTAGCGCACAATTCACAAAGCGAGCCCGTCAATAACACATCAAACGTAAAGTTATTTATAACATTTCAATAGGATCTAGTTCCGGCGAGCTTCAGAAGAGTCCTCGACAAATAAATGTCCGCGCGACATGAATGTCAGAGCACTCTGGGCCGCACTCACGGACCATTCACTCTCGTGCCATAATGACGGCACATACCGCACAATGTTACTTTAATATCTTTTTATAAACGAGTTCGTTGACACACGGTCCGGTCACAGACAAATGAGTTTCACGTACATATGTAATTCATGTCAAAAACTTTATCACTTTAATCATTTAGAAAATGCTAGTTAATTTAAATATTCTTGCTCACATTCGTTACAGCATATTATGTGACACCAAGTATTACTTTAAACACATTATATTATGAATTGAGGTTAACGACCAATTCTGGAAGTTGGAACTCTAACTCTCGTTTACAAGGCTCTCTGGCCTCGCTATCTAGTGACCTGAACAGCCAGATTGATACTACTCAAAATTAATAACTCAAATAAAATAATTAATAACGGGTATGAATATCTCGGAACTCTAAAATATTTGTTACCACGGAACTTCTTAAAACTTACAGAATTATTTTGATTTCATGAATCCTTTATTACAGTGTCAGAGTAACCTCCTCTGTACAATATTTAAATGAGAATGAATACAGATATAATTGACGTAACGTGTTTATTGAACACCGTTACAACACATTTCACAGTAGTGTCGCGCAATGTTTACCGTGGCGGTTTGGACTCATCTCTGTTTTGTTTACCTCCGTCTCTCTGCGTCACTCTCGCTGGTCCCTGCTGCGTAGTGCTGTGTAGCGGGTACAGCTCCCCCGCTGGGTCTTACGCGGCTCCGCCTTGAGCCGTGGTATTTATGCAGTCCGGTCCGCGCGCGCCGCGTCGCAACTGATCACAAGCTTTTCAGCTTTTCGATTAACATGTTATTTAGCAATGGAAACCAAACTATTACGATCGTCTCGAAAAAAGTAGTGCTACGAAATTTGTTCAAAGGATTTGTTTAAGAGTGTTAGAATGTTATAAATCCTTCAGCGTTTTATTTAACTAGCTTGACAGTAGATGTTGCGCTTCCATTAAAAAAGGTTTATTTAGCTATAAATGAAAGCGAACAAACTACAAATAAAAATAACAAGTCGATTGTGTCGCCTGTCAACGTGGTACGTGACCACAAGTGATCTAAAGTGACTACTAAATGCAGGCGCACACCACACTTATAAAGTGTTTGTAAAGCAAATTCGAACATTACAACAAACAATAAAAAATATCGTAAAACATGACCCTACCCAGGTACAATGATGCTAAAACTTTAGAAAATGTTGTTCCTCGCATAAGTTATCTTTACAGTTAAGTTCTTGGGACAGGATTATAATTAAATTGTGAGATCATGATGGAACCTCTAGGTCCTTCACATATCTGGCGGTTTTTCCTTTACCTTCTGCGGAAACATATCAACACTGAACCTCATATGCGGAATAGGCACATTACACTACTAAAGAGATACAAAATCAAATAATATTCAAAGTGTAGTATTCCCCAGGTCTGCAGGCGTCGAGCGCGAAGTGTCGTGTGTAGCGAGAGTTATGTGCCCTCGCTATCTGCGCACACAGCCAGCAGCCCGCGGTAATGGCTTGCAAACAGATCAACACGTTGCATTATTTATAACCCGCCATCTACATTTACACATAATAGTATATGAACGTACGACATATGAACATACAGAAAGTGGGTGTCTAACAAACCCTTTGTTAATCGTAGCAGAAGCCGCTGACCTCGTCACCCGCCTGCAGCAGCCTGCACGTCGTCTCGCAGGACACTCACACACTGCTCTTTGCAAGCAGCGCACGCTAGTTTTTCGGAAGAGAACTATTCAGTTATCAGTTAGTCATAGAAAAAAATATTACGTCTGCAACGTTCACTAAAGGCACCTTCTGCGGGGTTTGGAACTCGACTTAGTTCATTATTATTATTATAATTTTAGTTCCCGATTCCCGACCCCAGTCTGCCCGTGACCATGATACCTGCAAAGGTGTCGAAACGTCGGGAACTAAAATTCAAATACAAACCGCGATAAAATCCGTAAAAGTAGTTTTATTTCAATGTTTAACATTCGCGTAAACCTCAGAACTGAATATTTTTTATTGGGTAGCAATAAAACGAGTGACTGTAAATTACAATTTTAAGTGTAAAAATTAATTTAATTTGGGTTATTAATTACTAAGTGAGCGACTGAATGCGAGTGACGAGAAATCAACAGAACAGCAACTTACAAACATTAATTTACGACAAAATGAGAAGCTTCATAATATGTATTTGAGCGACCTAATATTTGTTTGAGTGTCAGTTACGTCCTGCATTTTTTTCAATATTTGGCAAATGGTTTTTTATACTGAGGAGCATTTCATCTTCAATGTTTATTATTAGTTATTAATAAAGTATGTCATCATCAGTCGCAAAGCTTTTTTTTTATCGCTCGTTCTATAATTTCCCTTTTTATTTAGGGACATATTTTATACTTTTTCTGGTTCACTAGTACAGCCCACGCCTTCACGAGGGCCTAGCTTTTAACATATTTCCATTGTATTTTTAATACTCGATCTTAAATCGCAGTTCGGATCATAACTAACGCTATACTATAACCTGCTCTAATGCTAGATACGAAAGTTGTAATAAGTAATAAGATTTAACAGACTAATGTAATATGCTGATGTAGGGACTTAGGGAGTAGACACCGGACGTGCACACTCGCGGGCAGGTGCACTCCTGCAGGTGTGCCAGCAAAGCAAAACACACTGTTACAATAACGCGATTGTTTCACACAAGACAACGGAACGAGACTATGGTGGCCATTACACAGATTGTCACTTAACTGAGACAAATATGTATTGACAAGTTTCTGTCTGCGGTTGAAGCTACACAGATCCACACTCACAGGACTGCTTTCAACATGTAAATGATCTGACGAAGTGCATTAAGACTATCCGCGATAAAGTTTAAATACAATATGGAAGCCTACAATTATCCGATTTCATAAATCAATACACGACTACATTTTTAAGTAAGAACAAAAGACTATCATGACTTCTGATTGGAATGCCTCAAATGGTCGAGTGTGCCGTGAACTGGGTCGTCTTGTATTTATTGATTGCGAGCAGCGTCGGCTCAGGGCAAGACTAATCCCCCGCTCCTCCGTCAGAGAGGATCATTAACTATAAAGCTCATCACTAATCGTTTACACTTCACATGATATCTGTAACAGTGTCAGCACTCTGTTCAGGTAAATGGGTGAATTTCAACAAATGCCATTTTTCTTATCATATCGGTGAACTTTTACAATTATATATTTTTTGTATATTTTTCAGGTTTTATGTTATCTTTAGGACATTCAATATCCCCAAATTTAATATCATCAACGTATCATTTAAGACTAAGGAGAAAATTCGGTTTGAATTTTGGCTTTCACCGATATGAAAAACCGGCACCGATTATTTTTTCTGTACACCGATATGATAAAGATATCCACCGAAATGATGTACATATCCAGCGATATGATAATCTATCCATCTTTGAACATCAAATAGTAGGTACCTATATATTTTTACAAGGGTAGTCACCCTTGAGAACTGAAGACAAGAACTTAGGGTGTTATGTGGGTAAATCACATCCAAAGAGAACCGAGTTCTTAGAAATCCAAAGAAAATATATTTTTTGAAAATATGTACCTATTTTATAATGTTTACGTTATTGTTAAAAAAATAATGAGTATTTTTATTATCATTGTTTTTTTGATACTATACCACCTCTATACCTCACCACCATCATCTCTGCCTATGTTCGTACATTACCGAATACAGACCTTCCTTAACGATACATTTATACATCTTCTACTACCCAGTAGTATCGTGGTAATGATTTGGGCAGTCTATGTAGGTAAGTATGTATGTATATAATTTATGTGTCTGTATGTTCAATTGTTTCTTTGCATACTTAACGAAATGACACGGGATCTACCAATATGATAGAACGACTCACCGAGATGATAAAATGATCCACCGATGTGACAAAACTGTCTGTTGATCATGAATCCAGACACCGATATTAGATATAAGACACCGATCGATTTTTTCTTATCATTACGGTGTAAATGATCACATCGGTGGTAATAAAGACCACCGATTACAGCGATATGAGAGCACCGACATGAGAAATAACACACTTTTTAGAAAATTATTAAAAATGCATAATATCTAGGATTAATTTAATAACAAACGATGAAGCTAATTCACTTACTGCGTCTGTTAGAACCAAACAACAATAATAAAACTAATCATTACACTAGAAAAATGCAACCACCGATTATATAAAATAATTGTCCAGGAGCAACTGAAATGGTGTACTTATGTTTTTGGTGGGCATATCCAGTGATTTAACCCACTTCTATCCTGACTGCCCACTAGCACACACCAACCAGGGAAATACAATTGGGGTGGGGATGCTGTCCAACTCGTCGATGTAAAGTTATGTTTAAATTACTTTTGTCCAGCGTAATGAGAACATTTTTCAGGACAAGTACGTTTGTGCCTCTCAGTAATAATAATCGTAAATTATGTAATAAAAAATGCTATATATTAATAACTAAACTAATATCCTATGAAATAGAATAAGTTATATACTCAACATACTTATTTTTATTAGTGAATAAGCTGTTTTGTTTGTAAAAAAAGTAGTGGGACAGCACCGATTTGAAAAAAAGTAGAGGTTTATGTATTTTTTTTCTACCTTTTTAATAGTCCTAGGCAAATTATATTTTTGCCACAACCCAATGACTACCTATAGAATACTAAAAAAATATATTCTGAACTATATTCCTTTTATCAAATACTAATTTCACCAAAGACAAAAAAATAAGTCATTTGGGAAATTCACCCAATTATATAAAGACGTAAGACTTCACACGACTTCAGAAGTTCAATCTGGGTTTGCTTAAACCTGCCAACCGACAGATTACAAAACTTTTACACAACTTTAATTAATTTACAAAAGGTCATGTCAAACTTTCACTCAAGTGTTGAGGGAAAATATCCAGAGAACAGACTGAGTTATGGAAATTTCTGAAGCATACAGGTAGATATAATATCAGAATATCCTTCCTGCACTTGTCATAGTTCTTCATGATACAGCGGGGAGATTTACTTGGGGTCAAATATTAGCTAAAAGAAGACACTGCGTTGCTATGCAGCCTTCTTTTAGGAAAATATTTTATAAAGGGCACATTGTATAGAATATTTCTTACTCAAGAAATAAAGGTATAATTTGGTTTATTTTAACAAGTTAAGACCTTGTGAATAATAACTAACTATATGCTGAATAACTAAATAAATGTGGAAAACATCTCATCCATTGCTTTGAACCAAGAAAAGGACCTAGCTACTAGATAAAGTACTGGTGACCCTAACGACCCGTCCAAGAATCGAACCTTGGACCTCAGAACGGCGACACCTTCAAAACCGGTGTGTACGCCACTCGACCATCTAGGTTGTGAAAAAATACATACATGTACCTACAAGATACCAATAAATACGGTAAACCAGTAACATTTTACTGTTGTTTGCCTTAAAACAATCAAACTTCATATAAGATTATTGAGGTGAATAATTTCTGAATAAACATTATCTTCCGTCCTGGTGTGTGTGTGCATTAAGTATATGTGTGTGATGACAAGGTCTACTGACCCTGTGAACTATTTAAGTAATCGTATTATTTGGAATTTGGCATTTCTAATAAAACTTGTAAACAAATTAATCGTCTAAAACAATCTGCGCTGTCTTTATTTAGCACTCGGAATATCTCCCAGCCCACTTTACATAGAATTACAACGCACCGGCTTTATGCAAACGAGGACTTAAGCGTTCGTGTGCTAATGGCGACTGCACCACTCAGTCAATATCACCAAGATAAATATACCTGCGAGGTCTGGCAGCCGCCGGAATGTAGGCCAGGCCGAGGTAGACGATGCCGAGCGCCGAGTGCTTGGCGCGCCGACATACCTCTGTCGCTGGAAACTTACTAGTTGGGAGCCATCGGCTGTTGTTTTTCATGAATTTACTAAAAATTCCGTACAATTTGTATTTGTAAAATGTGATAATGAAGTTAGCATGGCCCCGCTAACCCGGCGCGGCGGCACATCGTGAGCCATTAGCCGGATTACTAAATCAAGTGAACCATACACTATACCTTGGAAGGTGATTTCCAGAAGAATTGTAATTTCAGCCTGCTTTTACTGCCGCACTTTTACTACTGCACGAAACGAGATAAAATGAAGTAATAATGCAATGAATCATTGCAAGTGCGGTGTGACCATAATATGGCTACTAGAATATAGCAGGCAGTGAACGTTCTGTCGCATGTAGCGCGCGGTGAGCGGCGTGCCTGCATCTGCACCGGGACGGGTCTATTGAGCGCGCTAATAGCCGCGGCTACAAACGACGCTTTGAATAAGTCGCAGATAAGCCCATTTATTAGCTATTCACCGCCGAGTGACGCTGACGTATTGTTAATGCAGCCTCTGTTTATAGAAGCAGGCGGATCCGGTTTGTTGTGCGTGTATTATTCAGATGTACATGATGAGCGCTTAGATATTTATTAACATTTATAAACGACCGCCACAGAACAATTAAGAATGATATAAGAATAATAAATTATTTACTTTTGTTAATTTTAAATTCATGTACTAAAGGCAAAATTTTACTATAATATATTATAAAGCGTTGATGTATGATAAAGACATAATTATGTCGCTTATATTATGTAAGCTTTCTTCCCAAATATTTTTTTTGTCGGTTGCCGTAATGTGAGTGAAGTTATTTTTGCTGGCAGGCCAGTTGACGCCAGGGCTGCCCCTCACGTAATAAGGTGTGATCGTAATATGGTAAAATGGATTTCTGAGATATAGACCTAATTCGATGACCGTCAGTTGTGCGTGGGGGAGTGTCAGCCCGTCAGGCCGGCGCGGCGGCGCGCGTGTCGCCGCCAGATTAGACTAATCCCGCGCCCCCGCGCCGCCCGCCGCCCGCCGCCAGCCGCGCTGGTGCACGCCACCTGCGACTGTCCTCACAGCATCCACCTCGAACGTTACTTGCACGCTCTATAATCTACACTGCTCCACATTCCACAAGCGTATAGTGTGTGTAGCTACGTGTCTCATCACTGTGTATGTTGGAAACTTAAGTTTATTCTATTATACATATATCTTACAATTACTTTTATTTTTCAAAAGAGAGATTTAATTTCGTATATCTATTTGAATTTATATTCTACCCTATGTGAGTAAAATATTTTGCTTAAAGGGAAGAAAGCGGCAGTCCATCTAGTTTTAATTGATCAGTGGCTTTTCAGAATAAGTAATTAAGATGGACCGTATGGACGGTACCACTATCGCAAATGCCAAATCTTTGTGTATGAGCGGGGTCGGGTATTTTTAGTAGAGATATTTGCAGTTAGCCTGAGCGAAGGCTTTGACTGCTTCACCGGACTTTACGGGATCGGGCAGGTAGGTCTACCCACCTCGACATCGTTCTCACTGCGCACTCTCTGCGCTGTGGACTATGGTGTAAATCCGGCGCTCCACATAATGTCTCCCAGTCACCTCGCAAGCCTTATCC
The DNA here is from genome assembly GCA_905146925.1 of Autographa gamma. Classification (NCBI taxonomy): domain Eukaryota; kingdom Metazoa; phylum Arthropoda; class Insecta; order Lepidoptera; family Noctuidae; genus Autographa; species Autographa gamma. Next base: position 13,205,640 of record LR989854.1, read on the forward strand.
ACATCATCAGTACGAAAAGCATGCGTAGCGGGGGTGCAAACTGTTTAGAAAGTTATGAAGACTTGATTACATAAAGATACGTCGATCGAACTAAATCTTAAATTCAGTGAGTTCTTTGAGCCCAGTACTGTGAAACAATGATAAACACGTCTTTCTGTCTTTATTTAACTTAAAACACGAAAGGAAAATAATACAAGAGGTATTAATATATATTCAGTCGTAAACAGAACATACCATTTAGGGGTCGTTGCGCTTTGCAGGAACAAACGCGCCGAATCTGCATATAAAATGGACCGGAATTAATTTAAGATGCAACCCCATACAGCCGTTGTTCCCCTCCCTCCTTTTACCCTTATACCCCTCCCCCCCTCCCCCTGATTTCTGCTCACGTATCGAATTATATTAGGGTAATGTTTATTAAGCGCCCCTCGATGGGTGACATTGTGCGACAACCCTTAACTTATTAATTATTGTCACACAAGAGATTGCAAACATGCCGCGACAGCTGGGGGCCGAGTGCAGGCAGCGCGCGCCGGGCTCGGGGGACTGCACTCGCGAACATTTGTAATATTGTTATAATACACAAATCATACAAACTGATTTTATTATACGATTTAAAACGCGGCTTTGATTGAAACAAAACACACTGTATAATAATTATAGTTTCTATTATAATACAGAAGTAACACCGAAAAGTGAGTCATTCGTAGTAATAAGAGCTCTACAATTAACAAGAAGTATTTCGTCTCCTGTATGATCCCATCTTAGGAACTAAACATTTGATGAATTGTTCTAGCAAGTAGCAAGGGGTCGTCATTGTTTGTGGATGTAGTATAAGTTGCTCCAGTTCCGTCAATAACTGAATCACATCACAACAGAGGTTAGCGGAGGGCGCCGGCGACGTCACTATCTGCACTAATAACAGCTTTGTTATTAGTATAACAAAGCTGTTATTAGTGCAGAGAGTTTAGAGAGCTTTTTAAGGTTAAGGTTCTAAAGCAACTTCACTACTTAACTAAAAAACAAAACAAAATTGTGCAACAGATAAAAGCTAAGTAAATTGACCTGCTATAGTTATATTCAGTAACGAGAATAACATACCGTCTCGGCAATTCGGCATTGTATTGTTTACTATGGAAGTATTTTGCAAAGCCACCGTGGCCGCCTGCACGAGATTAATCAATCAATAGAATAATCGCAGCGTACGTGAGAACACACACATATAACCGTCTCCCGTCTGGATGTAATCGCGATGAGTGACGCGTGGCCAACGCCGGCGCTGATAGCTGGCGTGTGGCCGGGAGAGGACCTGCGTCACCACTGCTCAATCATACTATACAATCGTAAAGCCGAAGTGTGGCAACAAGTCCTAGCGCCAATCAGAGCAACTCTTCAAACTTGTTTTTTTTTGTTAATATTGCAGCATACTCGTACTTATGTCCATGAAAGCATAAATGTAGACATATGATGCCGTAGTACTATGCTCATGATCATCATCAGCCGGAAGACGTCCACTGCTGAACAAAGGCCTCCCCCCTACTACTATGCTCACCACTACCAAGTTACAATAGGCAAACCACCACCCACAGTGTTGCGCAGAATAGGTACCCACAGTGCAACAGAACATTTTAAACCGATGTCAATTGGTCCTTTATGAAATAGAATGGCCACTTTTGTGCAGTAATTGGGTGAGAGCGGCTCTGTGAGAGGCGGAACTAGAGCCCGAGCCGGTGTGACGACGTCAAACAATATCGCCCACACAGCTATAAGGCTCACCGACACTACACACCACGCTACCGGGCACTACAGAAAGCCCACTATTCGGGAGACAAGTCTTTATTACTACAGTGGCAGCAATCAGCATAGATTATTGCGATTTTATTCATATGCACTTAAACAATTTGGGGCTCAGTGTAACCACCCACTTTTAAATCTAGTAGTGAAGAACATGTTAGTGGGTATTCTGTATGAGCCTTTAGGGTGGCTCAAAGCTAACTAAGTTAGGGCTCGCGAGACTTTCTCGACTCGCTTTGTGGAAAGTTCGCCGGCGGCGGCGGCGGCGGCGGGTGTCTGCGGGCGGCCGCCGGCGTCGGCGCTCGGCTCTCGGCATTCGGCGGCCGACTGTAGACATTGTTCGTCTACGTTTCGATAACGTCGATATTACTAACGAAACTGCAAGTTTTGGCCGAGATTTTAGCTCGTGATGCATAATATTTCATTAGTTTTTGCTCTAATGTATACATATAGATGACATTGACCGTATCCGCTGGCTCAACTGTTTAATTGCTAGCATTATTTAATGAAGAATACTACCTAATCGGACTATTAAAATTTGATTTTACCAACTTTACATTGGCACGTGATATGTGCTTTGAGATTAACTACTTTCATGATATAGGAACTAGGAACATTACCATGGATAATCATTAAAATATCCACCTTTATATTAAGGTTGTTTTTTTTTTCCAATATAAGAATGTGTGAATGTTCTGAGATATCCAGTTGCAAATTTACAACGAGATCTGTTTCTGAACGAGTCCTAAACTCTGAGCCAATACATTAGATTACTAGCTCGAACAATTAAAGCTATTTTCAACACTAACGAGCACGTTTACTAGCAATATCTCACTCAACTCTAAAGCAATTTAAATAACATTAATATCTCTAAGTTAACCACAACTTTGTAAACAAAATAATCGAAAATGACTAAGTCGTATAGAGTGGCAGAGACAGTGTATGATGCTGTTACTTACGGCATGCTGGTAAAATGTTATCCCCTTAAAAATAGGATGACGGCGTTTATTGTGGTCAGTAAAGAACGATACCTATTGATATAAGGCGGAGTAGAGCACAAAGTGTCTCGCCAGCACCCACCGTGGTGCACCGTAGTGCACCGGGGAGCTACACCGCCGCGCGCCGTACTGTGTGCAGTGTCAACAATGACTCCCGCACCGGTCGACGCTGACAAGCCCGCACGCGATCTGGGGCCCAAGTCCGCTATTTACACTCCATTCAATGTCTTCATAGTGGCGTGCCAGCAGAGCCATTTTCGGCAAATTGGTATTCTACTAAACGTCAAAACGTCAAAATTGCGCATTGGAACGATTCGGTTCAATGTTCAACGAATGTTCATACATTTGGTACAAATTTCGTATTCCGCTATTTTTTGACAGCAGTTGAACCACGACGATAAACGTCAAACTCAACGAAAACTCGCCATTTTGCAAAAACAACGTACTTGCAAAAGTTGTTGTTGTTTTATTATTGTTGTTCGCCAATTTACGTGACCGTCAACGCCGAAATCATCAGCGTCGTCAAGTAATTCCGTGACATGTTGAGGCTCCATGTGGTTTCTGTCTCGCGAAACATAAAAACAAAGAGAAGAAAGATCAAGTTACTCAGTTAGTGTCCGAGTTAACTCCTCACTTAAAGGTACATCGACGAGCTGACGCTATCTCGCCTCCTAATAAGGTTAGTAAAGATAATATCCTAATAACTGCTGATGAATAGAAAACCATTCATTAGCTTGATATATAGTAATTACAGATATTTGTGGAACACGATGTACATGTGTAAATTTGTTACATTGCCTTCAAATTGTCTTCAAAAGTAGTGTTTCATATTTCACATGTACGTATATTTATTGTATATTTATTACAGGTACTTATGGCGGTCGCTTTTTTACGCGACGGGCTCATTCCAAACTTTGGTTAGGCAATCATTCTTCAGTGAATCAAGTTACAGACGCTTTAAATGATGTGTTGACTGCTATATCAGACTCAGCAGAAGGAACTTCTGAGAATAATTATTATATGCGACATGTGGCCACAAGAAACCTAGTGGAACGCTGCATTGGACTGCTAAATACAAGTTTCAGGTAATACAATGGACACATATTGATTTAAGCTATCTTTCTAATATAACCTTGAGTGTAAATTAAAAAAAAAATTGTTTTCAGATGTTTGCTTGTGGCACGCACTGTGCAATGTAGCCCTATTACAGCAGGGGAATTAACGATGCATGCATGTGATGCAGTGTTCAGCATAACATTGCCAAAAGACACGGAGTCTCTGTAATACCTTTCACAGCTGAGGAGACCAATGCTGAAAGGGAGCGACAGCACCAGGTATTTAATATATATATTTTTTTATTACCTACATCTTGCTTTTTATTAAAAAGTATTTGGATATTCAAATCCACATAACCCTAGTGTCAACATGGACCTATGTAGGAGACGAACCTTAAAACAGGCACTTGCAAATAGGCCGTGGGCTGAAACAAATAAAGTTAACCAATGTACATATTTGATAGTCACAATCCTGAATATTATATTTATAAATTTATAAAGGGTGATAATGGTTAACTATGAGCATCTGTAAAAAAAAATATAATATAGTTTCAAAGATGAGTTAAGAATTAGTAGACATGATATTCAAAAACTAATGAGTAAATTCTGTTTTCAGATGATTTGCGGTGCCCACTTTATTATTTTGACTGCAGTTCCAAAGATTAGATGAAGATAAAATTAAAAAACTAATTAGTAGCCACCTGAAAGAAGACTATTAATAATAAATTAAAAAAGATTGAAGAATATAAATACAAAACTACTTTGTGGGCAGCTGAAATAAGACAATTATTATTTACCAATATTTTCTGGTTTTAGATGCTCACTTGTGACACGCACCTCACGTTGCAAAGCAACAAACAAACGTTAAATACAATGTATATGTTACCGGTCTTGAAATAGGATAAAATATGTGGTTATAATATGAGTATGTTAATATATGCAGTGTTTACATTTTCTCATACCAGAAAATTTGTGATTTTTCTTTTCTTGTGAATGCATCAACATAGTTAACTGTTTTCTCTTTTTTCCACTACTGTCATACATCTTAGCTTACTTAAAATATTGTAATCCATTTGATATTGATTTGTTTTCTGTTTATACATACTTAAGTTTGTGTATATGGGAATTATATAATATAATTATGTCAAATAAATTAAATCGTGTGAGTAAGATAATTTAACTAGTTTTAATTTGGGTGACACTTATAAAGTTTCTTGCCTGTTCTTCTCCATAGGAATGGAATTTTGTAACTGCGCTAATAACTTCTTTCGGCTTGTTTTTGTAAAACCCCGTATATTAGAATTAAAAATAAATCAGTTTTTATTTAAATTACAACTTAAATTATTTCTTTCTGTAAAAAACCCATAAAATTATATTAATTATAAGACTGGTTTTTAAACAGTCTTAAAATTTTACAATTTTTTAAATTTAATTTTGGCGCACTTAAAATTTGTCACATAAATGGATGATGTCTATGGTTAACGTTTGTTATTCATAGACATTGTGTCAATTTGAACAAAAACTTTCCTTTTTTACATATAAATATCCTTATTTACAATTTTTTAATAGAAATGACATATTTTATGGGCTTTTACAATTAATTAGTATTCAAAAACCATTTAATACAATTTTTTGCAACGTAAGAAACGATTAGTAATAATTAGTGACAACTGGTGTTGCCTATTAATATTTACAAAATGGTTGATACTTTTAATTTTAATTGACAACACCACATTGCCCACTGAACCCACGACGATGCCACGATGTTGTTGGCTTATCTGAATACGAAAATTTGGCTCATTTGACGGTGACACTGGCACGACACTATGACGACATTGAACCGAGTGTAAATAGCGGACTTGGGCCCCGGATCTGATTTGGATGAAAGCCAACGCCAATAGAGCCATCGCAACACAATTAAACTAGAAAGCGTTAAAGTTGTCGGTAAAACAAGAGATATAATACTACTATCATCAATTTAAACAATCCTATATAATTTAATCTTAATGATATACGATTTGTGCTGAAGATGTGTGCACACTGCCCGCCCTGTGGAGAAAGAGGTGCGTGATGACCGCTTCAACAAACACAATAATATGGAAGCCATAACCGCCGCGCCGCCGTGCTATCAATACCCGCGTGTTTATGGCCGCCTCGTAAATATACAGAACGGCTCATACGCATTCAGTAAATGAGCACTTTTACTGTCCGTGCTTGACAATAAACATTAAACACGCTACCGAGTGATTTACCGTCCGCAGACTGCACCGGGCGAGCCGGAGGCGCGAGCCGCGAGCCTCACACACTCGGGAAAACGACTCAATACTTCACGATGTGGAGAATTTATCAATTAGTCTATGGCCTCATAAACTGCTGCGTTTATTTATTGTTTATAGTTTTCCATGAATTAGTCAAACATTCTTTTTCTTATAGCGGGGAAGATTTTTCGGCAACAGATGGAGCACGAGACGGACACGAGACCAGAGAGATGCGAGCGGGGCTCATGTAGCTTCGCGCCGCAAGAGGCACTAACAGCGTTACCTCGTTGCCAAGGTTACCGGATGCTGTGCTTTTTGCTTGAAGGAGCCAAGATCATCATAACGGTAGTATGATGATAGAAAAGAGAACGACACAAACATACGAATCACTTAGTTACATAACACACTCTAAACGGTTAGAGTCGGTTGATATTAAAGTTATTGTAAATTCATTTTTGTTCTAAACATAAAAATGTCGTCAAAAAACTTTCAACCTCTATGTTTCTCGCCCGTAAGTCGGACATCTCCCATAATCTCGTCTTCTGTGTAAAATCATGAGTTTTATTTGATTATTAGGTAGTGTAAAGTTGAAATAAATATAGTTGAATAAAAAATACCATGAATTACATACTTACATTTGTACTTTCCTGCAATTTTTTTTCTCATCGATGTCTGTTTTCTTAATTTTACGCTGTATGTGTGTATTGTTGGTTTTTTTTTTTTACTTTATTTTAAGAGACTAAGACAAATAAATAAGAATAAGTGATGGTCTTAGTGTCAATGAGTTCCGTGCTAATTTACGTCTTTATTGTGCATAAGTTATATGTAATAACTACTCTCATCACGTGCTAATTATTTTCTTCTGGTCGCCGAGATCATACATACATACGACCGTACACTCAACAGGTCGGCATTCCTTACTTATTTGATATGTTTGATTACACTCACATGAACCCTAAACGATAAACTCTACTTTCTATTCAATTTATTATGAACCTTAAGTGAGTGTTCCCAGCGGCTGTCAGTGTTCGGCTGCCTCCTGCCGCAGTACACAGTCGCCGCGTGGTGCCCGAGTGGTGCCGCGCATGCCGCCGGGTAATGCATTGTCCTTTTTCCTCATTTACTGAAAACTTGCCGCACTGCGTTCACTGCGGTGACCATCATTTAAAAACAAAATCAGGAAGCTTTATCAATGTGGTTATTAGGAATCAGTGTAGTTTAAATGACAACGTTAAAGGAAACCAAAACGACGAAATAGAAATCTTTATACATACAATAATCGGCATCTTCATTCGTTTACTATAATTTATTTTACTCCACTTGTTGTCTGTTAAAAACGATTATTATGTGTATAGGTAGTATTTTCTGTCAACTTGAACATACGTTTAGATGCAGCCATAAAACGTTTAAATTCAGTCTCAGTAAAGTAAGGGATCGGGGTGTTACGAGTAGAGTCCTGCGGATGTAGCCGGCGCGAGGCACGTCCTCGCCGCGCGCCGCTCCTCTGTGTGCACGATGCGGCTGCGGGGGAGGGGGGGGGGGAGGACTAGCTCGGAGTTACCTATAACAGACGGTAGCTGTACACGAATTGTAACAAGTAGACCTGCATAAGTATTGACAACCGACTCTTTAGCAGCGAACGCGAATCAAAGGCAACTAACGTGTTGACTAAATACATGTAGGTAGACAGCCAGTGCGTTAAAAGCTTACTAAGTTTTATGTCTAATAATAGTAGGTAAGTCACTTTGGTCCTGAATTAGTTTGCGAGGTGATCAAATCATAGACCATCATTACTATTTTTGACGACCCTCGTATGCGCATTTGACCTGACTAGCGACGCAACAGGAGCTCTCACGAACCGCGACGACACGACGATAATTATTATAAATAAATTACACCAAAACATCACAAAAATATTACAATAATGTTTAAAAATTAACGACACCATGTCTGACCATGTACTGTAAATTGGTTCTAAATGGAAACAAACGGTGCCACGTGGTCAGCCTAGAATTTATCTTTTATGCAAATCATGACATGGTTTAGCTTTTATCTCTAAAAGTACAGAGGCTATTTTTGGAAGCTTATTTAGTAGCGGTGAGCCGCACAAAAACCCTGTCTGATCCGCTAAGATATTGTTAGGTATCTATATCTGATTCCAGAAATGTAAAAAAACAGTTTTTCTTCAAATTGCGAGATAGAGCATCCGCAAAAAATAGTCATTCAAGCTCAAAAAGTGTTCGTTGAATACGAAAATTAGTCACAATTACTAGTACACTGGAACCTCGGGAACGTTCATTAAATTGATACACACTCTGTAGTATTGGCTAGAAGGACAGTTATGCAATGTAAAGTATTTTAGGCGTTGACAAGAGAACTAGGAAATATAAATACTTAAGCAACATTTACGTAGCTATTTTTAAAGAAAAAAAATTGTGATGAAAGTGTCAAACTGTACTGTTATATCAAACAGTTTAAATTCGCTGCATTGTGGCAACCCGCGCCCCGCCGCGCCGCGCCGCGCCCGTGTCGTGCACGTTCAGCCAGCGCTCCGACCGGACTCGGCGACGTCATGAGATATTATCTAGGTTCCCTTAGCAATGTAAATACTTTTAACATACTTGTGTTACATATGAACCTAGAAATATCATAATAGTATGTTTTAAAAAAAAGTCGTAACTTGATCAATTCGTTCATAATTATCCAAACTTTTGGATGAACCTCAACAAGTGTTGCGTCATCTATATTCATGAGCCCTCTATGAAAACTCTGCCACTTTTTCTAAATAACTAGATTTTCATCTATGAATTATGTATGAGATATTATTATAATATATATCCCAGTTTATATCTCGCGATATAAACTAGGATTAATTTTGGAGATGCAGATATATGCACCTGCGCGGGTATTAATCATAATTAGTGTGGAGTGATTATTACACAGCATATCCGGTGGAAGGTGATAGTGAGTGTTCGTGAAGGACCGCGCGAGCGCGGCGCGGCGGCATGCGAGCGACCAGAGTGGATTGAGTGGAACCACGCAGACTAGTGAACACCAACCTGTTACTTGGGAGAGAGACATCCATTCCGCTGAAGCAGAATCCGATGTTACAGATAAAAACTCACGTCAGAGTGTCAGTGAATCTCTCCCAGAGTCCATCACAACTCAAAAAGAGGAAACCATTCAAATCACTCGATTTACGTTTACAGATTTTACATTTATATAATAGTCTACTGGTATTCTATTTTTATTTTTCGTATTTATTTTTATTGCCCGGCTTCACGGCAAAGAACTTGTCGTCAAAGGTCGATGGATAGAAATAGATGCGTCGGTTTATATACCAAGACATGGTGGTCAGGGACGGCGGCGCGCCGTGAGGAATGCCTGAGAACTGATATAAATTGGAACGCGTCGCGGAAATTATAATCCCATCAAAAACATTCTGTAAAAAACTAGCCAAGTCTCGATGGAGCTGCTTGTTTATCTCTAAAAAGTAATGAAATCTAGACAAAGTCGTACCAAGTCTAAGGTTCCTTACTGCGATTTCTTTATTATTCTAGTTATTGTTGTGTGACTTGGCCGTTGAACATTCTTCATACGTTAGTGTGTACAAGTCAGTATTGATACTACCTATGTTTGTTAAGCCATTTTATAGCCCGTACTGGTATTGGTAATTGGAAACTAGTACCTCATTTAAGGCTGTTGTTGATTATGCAACATATGCGTTCAGCATTGACAATGCTGACTTCTGCTCTCTTTTTTTGGAGCGTCTCATCGACCACTGATCTAACATAGTTAATATAGACGTACAGACGGACTTCTCTCAATGATTATCTTAGAAGTCCGTCTACTTTGGATTTTTTTTTATACAGTTTTGTATATGGCTCCTAATGCTCCTATACATAAGTATTATTGATATACGCAGCTTAAGCCTACAATTGACTGGTTATTGAATAAACGTTTTCAAAATGGTAATTTTCCATCGTCAATGGGTGACGGTCCTGGCGATAGATAGGTGCAATGGTGTCATGAAGCACCTGGTTTTGTACCCTTGTGTACCCTTCAACGGCCAAGTCACACAACATTAACTAGAATAATAAAGAAATCGCAGTAAGGAACCTTAGACTTGGTACGACTTTGTCTAGATTTCATTACTTTTTAGAGATAAACAAGCAGCTCCATCGAGACTTGGCTAGTTTTTTACAGAATGTTTTTGATGGGATTTCACTTCTTTTTGTAGAAACGTATATTGATTTATTTTATTAGATTTTCTTATTTGACACCTTTTTTTTCTTTTTAAGAGTAATTTTATGTATATACAGGGTGAATATCAAGTCGTTGTTTTCCCGAAGCGAAATGAGTTTGTATCGGTCATACAATCGATTAATATATGTAAAAAAAATTAGATTCAATAAATGGCGGATTAACAATTGTTATAAACAAAACTCGAAAGTGACTTGACCCAGTAGTAATACATCGCGCTACACCTACGCGGGCGGGCGCGCGGTTACCCCGAACGCCGCGCGGTCGTTGCACTTCGCGTGTAAATCAGCTGATCGCTACTCATGATTTAATAAAACACAAAACCAATAAGTAATTCAAATTTTCGCTTCAAACTTTTACGGGCTTAGGATCGTCATAAATACTTAAAAAATCAAAATAGGTATCTTTAAAAAAAGTCGGAATTTGATAATTAAGTATTTAAGGCGTAGGTATTTAAAAATGGAATCGACTTATTTACAATGATTTTGATTACCTAACCTACTTTTAAATGTTTATTTACAAAGTACGAGTACTTACACTTCGGTAGCGGAGTAATTGTTCGAAATGTAAACCACTACGTTCAATGCACAAACGAGCACGTTTTAACTGATTGTCTTTCAGTTTCATTAAAGTGTCTCTGTCACGTCTCACGATATTAAAAGCGTCCACTATCGCACTTATCAAAGAGTCGCGTGTTTGGTGTTCCTCACGATACACCAAGTTCTTGAGCTCAGACTCTACCACAAATAAAAGTCCAAGGGAGTCAAGGCCGGGCTCCTCGGTGGCCAAGGGTGTGGCCCGCCACGAAAAAAAAAAGATAAGGATGCAGTCCTGTGTTGAGCACTTTCATCGCACATTCATCACTTGACGTCATCGACGTTCGCGCACAGAACACTAACTAAGCCGTAGGCACAGAGCGCAACATTTGGCGGCATTCTATTGTGTTTCGGCGCTTGCCGCGTGCATGCAAGCTAATTTATACCGTATCACCATGACCGAGAGCTTATTTTGCTCTGAACATTTATTATTGATTCTTTCTTTGTAAGTTTGCCGACAACACGTGGCGGCGGCGTGTGCGTTTCGTGTTACCTACAGGTGCCTACGTGATCTCTAGTGAGTGAACTACTATTGATTATCGCTCTTTCGAGTTTATGAATACTTTTTTAATGATGTGAAAAAAAAACATTATGTTTTTTAAGTTAAACTTTGTATTTCGATAGTACTACTGATGGGTAATCGTCCTGCCGCGGGAAAACAACGATTCAATTTTCACGGTGTATATGTGTGTATATTTTTCTATTACAATTCTTTCTTTTCTAGCAGTATTACTTAATATTTAAGTAATACTATAAGTTTTATTTAGGACAGCCGATTGTAGCACACCGAGTATTTTTATAAAAGAGCAAACTAAACTTAAAGAAGGCTGCAACTTATCGTTGTCAATATTTATTTTCAACTCTCCGTAACTAGCGATGACGCGCCGAATCACAGCTAGCGTTGGTGGGAAAACGGGTTGTCTCACAATGCAACCACTTATTTTATCATAACTAATATTTTAACTTTATAATAATGTAATTAAATGATAAATTAATTATATTATCAAGAATCATTAAGTTATAGTTTTACAAATATCGAGGATAATGCCCCGATATTTATACATTCACAACTTTTAATATACATTTTAGTCATAATTCTCTTTATAATTCTTACACGATATAAAAACCCTTATATTATTTCTTTAGGTAAAAACTTTCATATTATAAAAAAGTACTCTGTGGTAAAAACCGATATCTGACAGACGTGTTATTTTTCGTCACTATGACAATCATTAAAAATAAATATTTTAGGAAGAAGGTTTGTGGAAGGAGTACGCCACTCTTTATTAATATTATAATCCGTCACTAATCATAAACTTCCTAACCTATTCGAATCTTCGGATTGTTATAATAACAACTTGCTAATCTAGCGACGTGTGCGGGTATCACCACCAACCACTCTTAGTCCCATGCATTGTACAAATCTTGAGCGAAATTAATATTTTTGTGTAATTTGTTTTTTTTTTAATTTGTGTTATATTCGAGTAGAATAAAGTTAATCTTTCTACTATATCTTCATGTAAAGTTGTAAGTATAAGTATAAAAGCCAGTCCAGTCTTATCCAGAGTTTTCCTTTAATTTTATTTATATGCGTATGAAGAGGGAACGCTGACGGAAAGACTTGAAAATTGGGTTATTGAAGAAAGTAGTCCTATCGTTCTACCGCAAGGTATGTGAATGTGAGCGTAATTAGACAGAGCGTGATAAAAATAATGTCAAAGCGCGCTCGTTTCGTATAGTTGTCTACTTAATTACCAAAATCATTTTATCATCTGCACTCGTAAATTGGAATTATTGACATATAAACAAGGGGTAACCATGACGATAAAAGGGAGCCATATGATGAACTTTTTGAAACACTAGCTGTAGTAGTAACCAGCTTGGTGGTAGTGCGATTGAGAATTAATATTCTTGCTGCCAGTTCAAATCTAAGGCGAGACACCCTTTTAGTGTTTTTGTAACTAATCTTTTTTAATTTAATATTTTCTGAAATTATGTTGCTTTTTACGACATACAAATATTTTGAATGGTTAACATTTTTGTCGTGCATTTTTTACACAACACGCATAAATAATGATTCTTATGTGGTTGTGTTTACTATTTTTCTTTACGTAAGTTTGTTGCCCGTTGCAGACAAAGAGTAAATTATGGCGTAAAAAATTATGTTATATCTGTGGCATCTTCTATAGTACTTCCTTGACAAAGAATAATTCATGGTATATTTACTTGTGATTATTATTACTTATTGTTGTTACTCAATGCCCAATGATCATTTTATAACACAATTCGTTAGTGACTACTAACTCTTAACTCTTCATAATAAGGCAGCTGTAGTTGTTGTTGCCTTGATCCAGGTAAAACATAAAGATTTTGTAAAAAGAGCTTTCTTAAAAAATGAAAATATATCGACATACATTTACATTATCTCCTGCACACACTGGAAATCATTACTTCATTATAAAAATATTCATACTAAGTTCAGAAACCAGCGAAAAATAGACGAGAGCGTTTGTATGGAGAAAAGTCCCCCACCTTTCCTCTTAAAAGCAGAAGGACAGGCACTCGCCTAGCAGCGGGACACTATAGGCTAGACTTAATTAGGAGATGTGACCCACTACTCTGGATTTTTGCAATGATGATTCGATTGTTTTAAGTACGAATAGTGTAAGGGGGCATTACCATATCTATAATACAGCTGAAACCAGCTAAATGTTCTTCATCAGATACTTCAGACCTTAGATTTTTGGGCTCCACCATGTTAAATATTTTTTGTAAAGGTGGTATGTCGATCTCTGACAGTTTACTTAGGCTCGTGTGTGTGCTTTCTAATGAGGGTCACCAGATACTCCAGATCTTCGATTATCCTAGATTTTATAGTTTTCCCTTTATGTGGCCATTAAACCCTAACTCTGTACCAAATTTCAGCTCTCTGAGTTAATGGGAAGTACTAGTTCTATTTTGATGATCATGAGTGAGTGAGTGTCGTAAATGCGAAACTTTGGTTTCAATTAACTTTGGAACTAAATGACCTACAGACCTGAAATTTTAGATTTTAAGTATATAATTACAGCTAACTGGATGCCAAAAATTTCTGCGTTCTGGTCTTATCCAGAGGTTCTCAAATAGTGGCCTGAAAATGTGGCGAAATGGTTCCAGTAAAGGATGGTACGGCAGTGTTTGCTTCGCGCTCGACTTGGCGGGGGCACTGTCGTGCCCCCCGATGTTTTTTTCGCAACTTTTAAACATAAATAATCGTGGAGGTGTCAGAGCTCTACCAAATCTGACAAGATGCAATCTGTAGCATTCAGTTATATTTATTATACAACAGGGTCTATCATAAGTATAACCGCAAGTGACCACAGACGCCACTATTTGGAAGATAAACTTTATGTCCATTTCCTGAGCACTATTTAAACACTGATGGACCATGTGTCGTGATTGAGACACAAGTTAGATCGTGTCAATATAATCCCATCAAAAACATTCTGTAAAAAGCTAGCCAAGTCTCGATGGAGCTGCTTGTTTATCTCTAAAAAGTAATGAAATCTAGACAAAGTCGTACCAAGTCTAAGGTTCCTTACTGCGATTTCTTTATTATTCTAATTAATGTTTTGTGACTTGGCCGTTGAACATTCCTTTTACGTTAGTGTGTACAAGTCAATTTTGTTAACATATTGATACTACCTATGTTTGTTAAGCCAGATAATAGCCCATACTGGTATTGGTAATTGGAATGAAATTGGAAACTAGTACCTCATTTAAGGCTGTTGTTGATTGTGCAACACATGCATTCAGCATTGTCAATGCTGACTTCTGCTCTTTTTTTTTTTTGAGCGTCACATCGACCACCGATCTAACATAAAATTGACGTACAGACGGACTTCTCTCAATGATTAGAAGTCCGTCTACTTTGCAAATATTTTTTTATACAGTTATGTATAGCCTCGCCTAAACATAAGTATCATTGATATACGCGGCTTAAGCCTACAATTGACTGGTTATTGAATAAACGTTTTCTAAATAGTAATTTTCCGTCGTCAATGGGTAGCGGTTCTGGCGATAGATATGTGCACTGGTGTCATGAAGCACCTGGTTTTCTACCCTTGTGTACCCTTCAACGGCCAAGTCACACAACATTAACTAGAATAATAAAGAAATCGCAGTAAGGAACCTTAGACTTGGTACGACTTTGTCTAGATTTCATTACTTTTTAGAGATAAACAAGCAGCTCCATCGAGACTTGGCTAGCTTTTTACAGAATGTTTTTGATGGGATTTCACTTCTTTTTGTAGAAACGTATATTGTTCATTTTATTAGATTTTCTTATTTGATACCGTTTTTTTCTTTTTAGGGGTAATTTTTATGACATTACAATTCTTTCTTTTTTAGCAGCATTAGTTAATATTTAAGTAATACCTACTTTATGTTTTATTTATGACAGCCGATATAAAAACCGATATCTGACAGACGTGTTATTTTTCGTCACCATGACAATCACTAAAAATGAATATTTTAGGAAGAAGGTTTGTGGAAGGAGTCCACCACACTTTATTAATATTATAATCCGTCACTAATCATACAATTTCCTTAACCTATTCAAATCTTCGAATTGTTATAATAACAACTTGCTAATCTAGCGAAGCGTGCGAGTATCACCGACACTCTTTGTCCAATGAATTATACATATTTTGACCAAATTTTGAGCGAAATTAATATTTTAGTGTAATTTGTTTATTTAATTTCTGTAATGTTTGAGTAGAATAATGTTAATCGTTCTACTATTTCTTTTTGTAAAGTTGTAAGTATAAAAGCCAGTCTAGTCTTATCCAGAGTTTTCCTTTAATTTTATTAAGGCGGACGGAAAGACTTTTGAAATTTCGGTTATTGAAGAAAGTAGTGCTATCGTTCTACCGCAAGGTTTGTGAATGAGATTTATTAGAATATCATTGGAATGAGAGCGTAATTTGACAGTGTGTAATAAAACTAATGTCAAAGCGCGCTCGTTTCGTGTAGTTGTCTCTTAGGCCTCGTTTACGGAGACGCGGGGCGTCGGGCGTTGCGTTGAGCGGCGCGGTCTGCACTGAATTCAAATATATGGAGTTGTATGAGTGCGTTTACGGAGAAGCGATTTTATACGCGTTTGTTTGAAATAGGGCGTTTTACGCGGCGGGCCCCGCGGATTGCACCGCCGCGTCCCGTGCGGCGTTTACCGCGGCGGCGCACGTAGCGGCAATTCTCGATGAAGCTATGCCCGATGCGGAATCTTCTGTCAGTCGTATTTAGAAATCGCGCAACACAGACGTAGTCACCGTCGTAATGGAGTATGATATGATAAAAATCCGACTTGTAGTTGATTTGATCGTTGAACAACGTTGTATATTGCTATAAGTGTGAGTTTACGCGTGCGATGATGCGTGCCACTTCTCGGGCCGCCCCTCCGTAAACAGAAAAAAACGCCCGACGCGCCGCGAGACGCCACGCCATACGCGACGCCCGACGCCCCGCGTCTCCGTAAAGGAGGCCTTAGTTGTCTACTTACTTACCAAAATCATTATGATCATTATTATATCATCTGCACTCGTAAATTGGATTTGTTTGACGTATAAACAAGGGGTAACCATGACAGTAAAAGGGAGCCATATGATGAACTTTTTGAAACACTAGCCGTAGTAGTAAACAGCTTGGTGGTAGTGCGATTGAGAATTAATATTCTTGCTGCCAGTTCAAATCTTAGGCGACGTACCCTTTTTGTGTTTTAGTAAATAATATTTTTTAATTAGATATTTTCTAAAATTATGTTGCTTTTTACGACATACAAACATTTTGGATGGTTTATATTTTTGTCGTGCATTTTTTACACAACACGACGTATGATTGTTATGTGTTTGTGTTTACTATTTTTCTTTACGTAATTTTGATGCCCATTGCAGACCAAGAGTGAATTATGTCGTAAAAAAATTATGTTACCTATATCTGTGCCATCATCTATAGTATTTCTTTGACAAAGAATATTTTTTGGTATATTTACTTGTGATTATTATTACTTATTGTTTTTACTCAATGCCCAATGATCGTTTTATAACACAATTCGTTAGTGACTACTAACTTTTAACTATTCATAATAAGGCAGCTTGCTACTCATGTAGTTATTGTTGCCTTGATATAGGTAAATCATAAAGATTTTGTAAAAAGAGCTTTCTTGAAAAAAAAATTGACATACATTTACATTACCTCCTACACACACTGGAAATCATTATTTCATTATAAAAATGTTCATACTAAGTTCAGAAACCAGCGAAAAACAGACGAGAGCGTTTGTATGGAGAAAAGTCCCCACCTCTCTTAGAAGCAGAATGGGAGGCATTCGCCTAGCAGCGGGACACTATAGGCTAGATTAAATTAGGAGATGTGACCCACTACTCTGGATTTTTGCAATGACAGTCGATTGTTTTAAGTACGAATAGTATAAGGGGGCATTACCGTATCTCTAATACAGCTGAAACCAGCTGAGGGTTCTTCATCAGATACTTCAGACCTTCGATTTTTGCGCTCCACCAAGTTGAATATTTTTTATTAAGGTGGTATGTCGATCTGTAATAGTTTGCTTGGGCTCGTGTGTTTTCTAATGAAGGTCACCAGGTACTCCAGATCTTCGATTATCCTAGTTTTTATAGTTTTCCCTTTATGTGGCCATTAAACCCTAACTCTGTACCAAATTTCAGCTCTCTGAGTTAATGGGAAGTACTAGTTCTATTTTGATGATCATGAGTGAGTGAGTGTCGTAAATGCGAAACTTTGGTTTCGCTTAACTTTGGAACTAAATGACCTACAGACCTGAAATTTTGTATTTTAAGTACATAATTACAGCTAACTGGATGCCGAAAATTTCTGCGTTCTGGTCTTATCCAGAGGTTCTCAAATAGAGGCCTGAAAATGTGGCGAAATGGTTCCAGTAAAGGATGGTACGGCAGTGTTTGCTTCGCGCTCGACTTGGCGGGGGCACTACCGTGCCCCCCGATAATATATATGTTTACATGATGGCAGTAAACCTTACTATTTGGCTGTGACCCGCGGCCTTGTGACTGCCACGAGAACACCTCTTGCTTACAATACGGATGAGTCACGCGCACTCACACCCGCGTATGTGTCCTGCACCTGTGTGTCCGTTAACGCTTTGTTAGTTTAATGTTTTTATTACATAAAGCTAAAAGTCGTCCAGCGTATATCTCCTGCGTGTGTAATCGCCATCGGCACTCGAGTGTCGAGCACAACACTCAAACACTTACAGAGCAATGAAAGCGCGCTGCAACTGTACACCCACTTAACCACAAGAGCCAAGAAAACATCAAATGTAACAGGAAGCGAGCTATAACGTACAAGTCGGAGAGCAGACATCTCGAGGACAATGGGTGCGGGTGGCGCTGCTCATTTGCTCACTCTTGTCTAAATCTTTTTGACGTCCACGTGCTTTCTAGCCTGAAAGGCACATTTAAAAAAAAACATAGCTACGTTTAGTGGTAGTTCCTCGTACACTATAATAGTCTGAGGGAGGACGCCAGCTGAGCGATGCGATTTGAGTGCAATGTGCTGAACTTATAAATAACTTGGTATACACATACGTGTAGCTAGTTCATTATGACGTCATGGCACATAAATAATAGAGCATAATACGGAAACAACAGGGAGATCACCCTGTATGTAAAGAACATGATGGTAAAACGGTCTTAAATAAAAAAAGGATTTATGGATTTCAAAGACAGGATAATTGATAACGTCTTTGAAAACCTTTTTATAAAGTCACAGTGCAATAACCCGCAATTTCAGTGTAAGTTTCTGCTCTTGTTACAAAATGAGATCCCTTCCATTCGTCTTGCGGTGCGCGACGCTGACTGCTGAGTGCTGGGCGCTGGGCGGCTCTCGGCGCAGGTGCTGCCGGACAACACGCGACCTAGTTGACTAGACTAATCTAAATGGCCAACACGTACTTACAGGAAAACTGAAGAGCATAGATGAAGCGACACCGCGCATAGTCCAACACACGCTCTTTCTTCATTTCATTTCCTTCAATTGGCGACTCTTATGTGAAATCGCACGAAACGCAAAACATAATTACTACTCGCTGAACTCGGCGCTGACTGCCCACTCCAATTACCTAGAAAGTTAATTCTGCCTCGCGTTCGCAGAAACGTCTAGTTTAACTGAAACTGCTAAATAACCTAACTAAATCCTATTTTCTCTGTGAAGCATATAATGCATAGAATAGCGGCTGAGTCAGAACACATGCTCCAGAACACATGCTCACATGCAGAACTTCTGACACCATGAGACCGCCTTGAGAAATTCAGGCCGCCGTGGTCCAATAAAAAAAATCTTTCGCGCTGGGTAATTTAGAGGAAAGTGAGAATAAATGTACCAATTAAATATTTTTATATAAATCAATATGTTTAATTTATTAAATATATATATATGTCAACATTTATCTTCTTTGCTGCAACTATTCTTGCATATTCGGGAAATGACAATAACGACGTCTTTATTTCTTTAGATTCGAGTCGATACTGTGCACAGATAGACTGCTATACTTAGGTATTTGTGAAACTGGAACTTGATGATAACGATTTTCACCGAATGTGGCTATTTCAGGGACCGCCAGCCTTTTAGCGGCGACCAATGAATAATACAGTAGTTGTCACTGGACCTAGCACGGCCAGGGATTGAAGAGAAATGTGAAATATGTCCATAGGCACATCACCTGATACTGTAGGTATGAATGTGACTGAATGTACCTAAATGGTTTACGCGAATGTTAGACATTTAAATAAATAAACAAGATAGTACAAAACACAGTGGCGTGGCGTGCATAGCATATAGGCAAAAAGGCAGAGCCTACCTATAAAATCCCAACCTACTATCTTTACTTACAACAATTTATATAAAATAAATCAGTCAACACTCATCACACATAATCATTAAATTACAGATAGTAAAACTTGTATCCAAACAAATCAACGATAAAACATAATATAATCATCACACCTGTATCCCCGAAGGGGTAGGCAGAGGTGTACCAATGTACACCCACAGTTCGCCGATATGTTTAGGTCCCATGTAATAGGGGGTGAGCCTATTGCCACTAACCGGGCACAAATCCAAACTCGTACTGAGAATTTCATAGAAAACCCCAATAACACCTTGGTCGACTTGGGAATCGAACCCAAGACCTCTAGGGTAGCAGTCGCGCTAAGCACCACTAGGCGAACGAGGTAGTCGCTCGAGGCAGACAAATAAATAATCAACGACGAAGTAAGCACTTCAAAATCTGCCTAGTTTCCACTCACACATTCAAACAAAATCTCCTTATCCATATACGCACGCACATTTCAAAAACAGAAAATAAAACACCGCCACCTTGAGTTTTTCACGACAAAAACGAGAACCCCTTTTTGCAAAGCGTAATGCTCTGACATATGATATTCGTATTTTTTTACACCTACAGTAAGCTTTCTTATAATTGTAATTGTACTTAGACTAATTACTAAAGCATTAGGTACTTTCTACCCATAAACAAGATTGTTTCTTTCTCCCTTTCATAAATCATAAACTTTTATTCTACTCTCATATCCGTTTTGGAGCAAAAGTCTTTTGGCCGTTCATCGCACCTGTAGAATAGAATAGAATAGAATAGAATAGAATACCATTTATTTGCAAATATGGGTAGTACATAAGTAGATAGTAGTAGGTATACATCAAAGTTCTGCCATATTTCACCATTCGGCATGCAAGCATTTTCATTACACAACATTGTTAAAATTCAAATTGTCATTAAAACATTAACTTAATTATTTTCCATAGGTACATTCAATAGGTAACAAAAATTATTAAAATTCAAATTGTAATTAAAACATACTTAAACTTGTCAATTCTTATTCCAGTTATTAATGTGTTTTAAAGAAACTTGCCTTTTAAAATACTAATAACTTTTAAATTAATTATCAGAATATTATTTAGTTACTTATTAATGTTTATTATATTTAGTTTCAGTTAATATTTTTATTGATTTACTTCTGTGTTGCAACTTTTTTGTTTTTCGATATTTATTATCTGTGGCAGATTGTTTATTTTAGTTTTTGATAGTTCGCGCGCGTGTTTTCGTCTTGTCTTTCGTAGTTTCTATTTATTGTGATTTTGACGATTTTGTGAAGTGGCTGTAGTTTAATAAACAGGATCATTATTAAACTGATATGTGTATGAATATTAAAATTGTGGCGAAAATGAAATATGTTTGAATAGCATACGTGCGTAATTACGAACTTACAATACAAACCCCTCAGATGGGGTTTGTTGACAAAACTTAAAAGGTAAGGCTTTTAGTAATTTTATCGAACTCAAAATGTTAGAAACTATCGCCTTACTAGCGGCGTGCTGCTGGACGAACTGATCTTTTTGTGTTATTCGTCGTTTCTTGATTGTTAAATACGACATTGTTGTGTGAATTGATACCTACGAGAATAATAATCAAGTCTATAAACGTCCCACTGCTGGGCACAGGCCTCTTCCCTTATAGAGAAGGCATGAGCATTGATCACCACGCTTGCTCTATGCGGTTTGGCGATTTAGAATCCCAAATTTAGGAATCCAGGTTTCCTCAAGATGTTTTCCTTCACCGTTTGTCAGAAGTGTATCAGAATAATTAAGAAAGTACATATAACTTTGAAAAAGCCTTTTTTTTTTTCGGGGTGAAAATCTAATGATTTCGACCCACGTCGAGGGCACGACGTGGGGATATGTCGGCCTTGCACCGACCAAAAACACCCCGGTCCCCTTCTCCACTTTGCTGGAGCCGCGGGATCGCTAAGTATTCTCACCGCAGACTTTGGTACTTGCCTGGGTTCGAACTTGCAACCTCGTGCATACAAATCCGTTCATTGAACCGCTAGGCCGCCACGACATTACGAGAATAACTGCGCCGAAAACATTGTTGTTGTGGATGATGATATTAAGTGATTGTCTTTAGTTAAATCTTATTAAAAATAAGAGTAAATTAGACATACAAGATAATAGTATAATATGTTGGCACATTCAATAAGTTGATACCTACGTCTGATTATTTTTTTTGTCTATGTAATACATATGGTAGGTAAGAAAATGTTGATCTCTTATGGTCATATTGACTATGGCTCAATAAATTATTTACTATTATTTAGGTTCGGTTTCGAATCCTTATTAAGAATAATACACAAATAAGAATCCTCAATCATAAGCTGACCGTTTGATCGTCGCGAGTCCCGAGTCGCGGAGTCGGCTGCTGTTCGCAGTTAGCTTTACTAAAAATACCTATTTTATAGAAACTTTTACAAGTTGAAATAGTGATTCAATCAGAAATTGGTCGCGAAATGCGTGCGTGCATTTTAAATTGTACCTATCTTGGTCGCGCCGCGCGTACCTACTGCTCGCGAACAGTTCGGAGACGGCGTTATGTGCACTATCGACCTTTGCGCGAGTTGTGTGGAGGAGGCGCACTAACATATTACAGTTGGTAGCTAACTGCAGGCGCGAGCAGCGCGTTCGGTGCGCGTTCGTCAGACCTGAACGCACTTTGTGATCCACAAAAAAAATATTGTTCCTTTTTTTTGGGAGTTCATTTGCGTATTTACGGTAAAGTTTCCGTCAGGGTTGGCACTACATTGGGTAATTTCGCCTGTTCACGTCCGTCGCGTCGCCCAATACGCCGATCTCTCTTTAAAATCTTCGAAAATAAGTAAATTAACACGCCAATAAAAGGAAAATTAATAATCGCTAATACATTATGTATAAGAGGCTCACAAGGACCAAAGATCTGTACGCCCAACCCGAATCCCGTTTGGAAAAAAAATAGTAAGTCTCGGCAGTTCATCAGGGAGAGCGGACACATAGCTGTTTCTAGAATTTTATAATGAAAAATGGAATAAATTAATTATGAGTTTGCTTATGTTTTTTTTTATATTTAACTAATGAAATAAGGACGCGAAATCCGCATTTTTCGGAGACAAGAAAGAAGAAGGAAAAGAAAACATACACGATTTAATGAAAGCTTTAAATGATGTTCGAGAGAAAAATTAATATCTATAAAACGGGTATGCAAAGAATAGCTATTTCCAAGGTCTCAATTTTGGAAAAAAATCAGTGGCAGGGGCAGCGCAGACCAGGGGCCCGAATCTGCTATTTACATTGACCGATTTACATCGTCCCAGTGGCCAATTTGACGTTTTGACATTTATTAGAATGTCAATTATTCTAAAATGGACCTACTGACGCCACCCACTCAGACGATTGAAGCAACTGTAAGTAGTAGACTCGGGCCCCTGGTGGAGTAAAGCAACCGGTACCGGAACCAGCGCTAGGAGACGATGAAAGAAAAACATGTTAACATTTCCAAATGTGCACTAGATAGATATTCAGAAAATAATTCGAGAAGTTTAAAATCATTTCTAAGATGATCGCCCAGGTCAAAAGGGGTTTATATTTTTATGGCCGGAAATGAAAAAAAAACTGAAATCATTATTTACCTAATTTCAAGTTTAGTCAATGTGGATGAGAATCATTTTAAAATTACCTAATTGTAAATTTATGTTTTTAATGATAAAAGTGTTGGTTTTTAATATTTTATAACAAGAAATTGTTAAAATAGGATCATTCTTACAAATTCTTAAAGTTATCACCCCTATTCGTTTCCTAAGCTCGTAGCAAATTGGTCCATGGGGTGGACCTAGTTTGGATTTTGTGGACGCAAATTGACCTAAAGAAGAAATGATTCAACCTTACCTTCCGTAAAAACAAAAAAAAAAAACACTTTATCCAGTTTAAATACCGATATACGTGTGGTATGCAATTATACCTGACACAAAACCGCAATACAAGTCGAACCGTCTTCAATGTGTCACAGGATTGAAGACGGCGCTCGGCGGCCGACCTATAAAACAAAAATCTTAGGCGAAACATTGCGATTGAACTAAGTGTTTTTGAATTGGAACAGTAGGTTTGACCGTAGGTTCAACAGTAGGCGCTCGCTGTCTCACGCGCTTCTGGTTTAGCTCACTCCAGCCTGCACTATTTAATTAATTGCTACTCACTAGTAGGTAACACAAGAAGCTTGATACCTACCCAGATGGACGAAAATTTAGACTGTTCGAAGTATACATTGAATATTACGTAAATAGGTATACCAATACACAAGATGTTTGTATTTTTGTTTTTACACCTGACGGATTAAGAGCCAAAAGATAATGAGTTCGAAGTCAATTAACTTACTTTACTAATGTTTGTCGTCTTTATCTGCATATTTTTGTTTAACACACAAACATTTGACGTTGTCTTATCAAAACACGTCAATAAGTGCACTCGAAATATGTACATAAATTTTCACTACATTTCTGGGCTCATTAAGTTGCAAATAAAGCTGGTGCTGGTGAAACAGTGCCTCCCTCAATTGACGTGAAACTGGACGAATCGAGTAAAGAGTAGAAGCCGGAGTAAAGCCGACGCCGGCCGCAGCTCTATTTAATTTCCTGCCAAGCCCCGAACACTCGATAAATTAAAATCTCATCCATCCATAGCATTTTCATCTTACGAGCTGTCGTTATTATGGTCAGTAGAGGCTGCGATTGATAATCCCTATGTGAAAGAGATGATGGTTTAGTACTAGCAATTCTGGCAAGCAGGAGTTATATCCTATACTGGAAAAAATTAATATCAAGAAATTAACAACTCAAGGTTCCAAAATGGCTCAGATGGAGCCCATTTACTAAGGGCGCACGTGTTGCGGCGACAGTAATCCGACACCGGCGCAGGCACACAAATACATGCCGTGTAATCGACACATGTGGTGTTGGTTCAGTACAGAAGTAACTTCTATTAATCGGAACTCTTAAACAAGCTTTTCTTTGAGAGGCTAGCGCAAGCCAATAACTGAAAATCTATGTAAAAAAAAAGGTTTCTATGACTGGACATCTGATAGATTATTCTAGCAGAGATTAACATCCTCTCTAATGCATTTTGTATCCAGAAGCCAACGAAAAAGCGAGCTTCCTAAGTATCCATCGCTTACGCGCCCATTTTATCATTCACCATTGGCTGATAATGTGCTTCAATGCGCTTTGCACTCTATCAACAAACGATGAGTGGTTTATTGGAAAGTTTTTAGTATTCTGGAAAACAAATTAGAATGTTATCGTTTTTGCGCGTGAACCTGGGAGGGCTCAGGTCCGGGTTTACCCAACAACCATACTGCCACAAATTCAATTCAATTCAAAAATTCTTTATTCAATATAGGCTACACAGTAGCACTTATCGAACGTCAAACAATACAAACAAAAATAGACAGCACCCTAAGGGTCGGTTCATATCCGGCGGAAGCGCACCACGCACCACCAGCCGCGCAACGCCAGAACAAACAAACACGCAATGAGACATCCAACCCCCACACCTGACGCGCTAACGCAACATCAGTTGAGTGTGAAAGGCTGAACGCCCCACCACGCATCCGCCCGCCCCAGCGCCAAGCGACCGACAATACGCGACGCGCCCCCCGCCAGAGATGAACCGACCCTAAATCGCCCACCCTTCACCGCTTCCTAAGTGCAATACGTTTATTGATATTGTTATGTACTACCTATTACATAAATGCAAACGTTTTTAAACTGACGACGCGGCGACACCGTGTGTAAACGGCGGAATCATACTATTTGCCTGCGGCATATATTTCAATTGAACTGAATTAATTTGGTTAGGTAGTACATCTCTTGGCTGTGACGTTTGGTGTAGTTTATGGTTAGGAACACCACTACAACACTTCTGTGTGGCAGTTCCGTAGTTTCACCGGCGGCGTGGGCCGTGGAGGCTCGCCGCCGGCCTTCGTTGATGTTTCCCCTCGGCTCGGCTGTTAGGAGCAGCTTGCAGTTTAGGCTCCGCAGAAGACCCAGTATACCGAATAGACAACAAAATAATTTATTTATTTATTAATAATAACCAACTTAATAATGTAATATCCTTTTATATAAAATTACCAATGAATGAGGTAGAACAGGTGAATTTCCCTTATAAGCGTATCTCAGGTCGGTCAGGTCAGAATTGACATAACAGGTGAAAATATCGACGAACGACAATAATAATCTAATTTCATCAATAATTAAGTATATATTTTTTTGTACAGACTAGGGCATTGGCATGCCCTAAAGAAAAAAAAATTATAAACGTTTATATGCATGTTTCGTGTTATCTCCGCTAACTAGTATTTCTCTAATTTTTTAACCGACTTCAAAAAATGAGGTTCTCAGTTTGTCAGTGTATGTTTGTCTGCGATTATCCTTCGTTTGGCTGAACCGATTTTGATACGGTTTTCAGAAAATAGTTTGTTAGATCAAGGAGAAGGTTTTGGTATTCTATAATTAACCGACTTGAAAAAAGGAGGTTCTCAAGTTGACCTGTATGTTTGTATGATTAAAAGCGATTATCTCGCGTTTTACTTAACCCAATTTAAGTAAGAAAGCAAAGCATCTAACACTAAAAAGTAGTAAATAAAAAAGTAAAAATAAAAACTGTCTATTTAATTTCTTGAAGTATAATATACTGATTATCCTAATATTTTGGTTATTTTATAAGCAGTACATTTAAAATTATTTCATACTTTTCAGTGAGTCGGATTTCTGTAGGCGGATTTTCCTTAAATACTTACCTAGTCAGTTTTCATTTTTACTTTTTTTTTCATGTTGTCAACAATTCTTGCTGGCAATTGTTCTAAAGCCAAAAACTTCACACAACACTGGTAACGAACTCATTCATGCTTTTTAACCAATGTGTGCTAATTGATAGGAAACGTACCCAGAGTGGAGAAAGGCTACATCCATAAACTGTAGACTTTTAGCTAGGACTATCGGATGGTGCCCTCTGACTCCGGCACTATGACTTCCATAATGATTATTTCGATTTCCAGACAGTGAAGCGGGTGCAAGCCATTACGTAGCTACTCATCACTAATTATGATGACATATTTCGTAATACTTACATGGTATTACGAATTGGAATTGCTTAACTACCGATTCAGCATTCCTATTCGAACTAAGTATGAAGGGCCGACCAGGTAGTCGCGTCAATAAAAGACATTTACTTACATAGATATTCCATACCTAGGGGGATCCGAAAGGGAAACATTTATTGTATTAACGGTAAATACATTTTAAGTAACCTAACCATCGCTTTAGTTGAGTTAATATAAAATACACACATAGCACACACACAACCACACGCGGCTATCGCAGCGGTGACGGCATTAGTCCGCGCCGCCGCGTCGCGCACTAATCATCATTCGCACTTAGCCCTCTATATGTGTATCAATTAGAAACCAAACAATTTACTAAGAATTAGATAACTCTTAAAATTACTTCTGTACTCGCTGTTGTATGGTTGCAACTTGAAAGTCGATTCGCCTTGTACTTGTTTGCGCCCAAAATGCCTTAAGGATAAGATTCGTAAATATTTACATTACCTATTATGTATAAACATTTTAATTAAAATACAATTGCGTAACGTTGGCTCCGAGCTCATAATAGTAAACAATGCGTATTGTGTCACAAGTGTAACAATCGGCATTATTACGAGATGCCACTCGACTTTCATTCCTCGGGTAACGGGAGGCGTGACTTAGGTCAAAGATGTTTTAATACAGGAGACGCATATCAATACAGCGATACTATTCAAAACTGGTCCGATTTAAATGTCTGTCATTATGTGAGTGAAAGATCTAGGTCACATAAAATGTACACGGCAAGTGATTGAAATAAACAAAACTCAGACAATAATAATT
The DNA here is from genome assembly GCA_905146925.1 of Autographa gamma. NCBI lineage: Eukaryota > Metazoa > Arthropoda > Insecta > Lepidoptera > Noctuidae > Autographa > Autographa gamma. The sequence goes on from LR989854.1 coordinate 13,233,441, forward strand.
GTCCGAATTTAAATGCTTTATTTATGGCGACCTAGTGCATCTACCTCATTTGTACATACACATTGAGTTTGGTACTATCACTGTACAGGTGAACAACGACTACCGAGCAGCTATCGTCGCACACATGCCATTCGTATGAAACTACCATCATTGACAACCGCACACGTTTCATAGTTCGGCGTTGGTTCGGAATTCGGAGCTCATCGACCAGATGTCGTAAAATTCTTTTTTTTATATAAGCTACTTTAAAAAAGGAATTTCGCAGTACACGAACGCTTAGGTTTGTATGCAACATTATTGGAAATGCATTATATCCTCCTATAAGTAGTAATACATAATATACTAAATGGTACTGGGTTTTGGTACCTAGTTAATTCAAAATCGGCTTACAAAATGTGAGGTCAGTGCCCGGAAATTCATATCGAATATAATAATTACAAGATTTTCTCAAAACAATACAGGAAAGGAATGCGACAGCAGCGGCGCATGATATCATTATCCCCCCCCCCCCTCACCTATCCGCCCGGGCCAGGGCGGTGCTCAGCAATTGACACCGTATGCTCTTCGCCCTTCAAAGAGCGTACTGACACGACTAACCTCACTTCCATGTATACACGCACTATCGAAACTAAAAACGCATGAGATTGTATAAGTTCATACACGTATGTACACATTTCACGTTATCGCCTTTTACCGCCAGCGAGCTCTTATCTGCACACACTACGGACAATATCTTCTGCATACTTTGGTGATAACTAAATACGTGCATCTTCTAAGTACTCCGCGGCGATTGCTAAGTACTACCAATGAGCAACGACTTCATCAATGATTTCGTCGTTAGACATTTTCAGAACTTCGGGCACATGTCTAGTCAACTAATTTAAATTGGCAAGTATCAATGCTTGTAGCTACCGCCAAAACCGATATCACTAATTTGCTAACATTATTAATATACATTTACTTACACGAACCTTCGGCGAAGAAAAGATATCAACGCGCTGCACGGCGCACACTAGTTCTAGTTTGTGATGTAGAGCATGAGTAGAAGAAAACAAATGACAAGGTTTTACCATTTATTTTTGTTTAACAGCCAATCTAACAGGGCAAGACATTACCAGGGCTCCCGAAGTTGGAGCCCACATAGCTTGTTTCGGTACATTGTATATTATACGCGACCTATCTCGTTACATGTACTCTTAATTATAAACGCGTATACTCGTCAGGCACACAGTGTTCGGTCCGGCAGCCAATCATACGACAACACCGATCGTAATCGTTACAGGAATACAAAATAATACTGAACAATAAATATTCACTATGACTAAGTACGTTAAAGTACATTAAAGCTCGAGCCTCAGTGGGCAGTGTTCACGATATCACTGTAGTCAGCACAGGCAGCACAAGTGTCTTAGCACACGGTCTCCATGGGGATGCGCGGCGCGGGCTGCGCGGCGGGCGCGGGCGGCGCGGCGGGCGCGGGCGTGGTGTGCGTCAGCGACTCGCCGCACGACGGCAGGTGCGTGGAGGAGTGTGTGTTGCGCGCGCCCGTCGCGTCCCGACCGCGCGCGCAACACGCCGCCGCCGCGCGCTTTAACGCCGCCCACGCGTGCGGTTGGCAGCCCACCACCAGGAAGATGAACACGCCCTGGAGCGCGTTCAGCAGGTCCGTGGCGTACCACACGTAGTCGGGCCCGCCCGCCGCCCACGACAGCACATCGGCGCCCCACGTGACGCCCATCACCACCACCAGTTTGGCACACACGCGTCCCAGGGCCGCTCTGCGAATAATACCGAAAACTTATATGGAACACCCGTACCTTATGATTCTAATGGGACACAACGAAGTAACGAATGTAGTCTTACCGTTCGGAAGTAGATTTGACTTCGTCGCGCCGCCAGAGCCCGCAGGTGAGCTGCCGCGTGGTGGATATAAAGAGCGCCAAGTTGACGAGCAGTAGCACGCCTACTGGGCCGAAGAAGTAGACTAGAATCTCCATGTCCCCGTAGAACCAGCAGCGCTGCACAGCAAATCGCGGGCGCAGGAAGGGCGCGGCGGCGGCGGGCGGCAGCGTGTCGAGCACGGCGGCGGCGCCGGCCAGCAGCAGCGGGCCTCCCCACGCGTACACCATGTACACGCGCAGCCGCCACAGCTCCTGCCCGCGCTCCAGCGACGTCGGCCGGAAGTCCCTGTGCAGACCACGGCTCAACCAACGTCCATGTCCTCGCTCTCACACGAGACGTGTACAACGTTTACTAACCAGACTTATTCTTCTTCCTGCCCTTTTCCCAAATTAATTGGGGTCGGCGCACCATGTTTTTTCCTTCCATTCCACTCTATTAGCCGTCAACTCTCATCCACTGCCTTTGCATTCCTATCATCTCTCACGCAGTCAAGCCAGTTTACTAACTAAGACTCTCTATTAAATTCAATTCAATTAAAGCTTACCCAGATTTTCCTAATATATAACATACAATTAATGTATAATTATTTTCTTACCTAAAAAGTTCATAGTGCTATTAGTAGCTATCTAGCACTTTTCAAAAACGAAATGTAGGTACTGCTTTGGAATTATTTTATGTCAATACTTAATACTTAATTTTTTATTGCGTTATGTAAGTACGTTTTATTGTCCCTATGCCAACTAGACATAGACCAGCGCTTTACCCCATTAAGTTTGAAAGCTGACTTAAATCTAATTGGTTCATACCCATAATTTATGGAGATAGGGACACTAGTTTAAAGTATTGGAACAATTTTACACTGTTTTTTTTATGTTCAATTCAGTTATTTTATTAACTAACTTTGGGCAGGTCAAATTGCAGATTTTATTAATTACTTATGATGAAATGATGAAAACTAATTGAGTTTGGAACTGCCTTAACTCGAATTATTAGGTGGAGGTTATGCACCTTGTTCCTTTATTGAATTATTAATGGTGTACCTAAAAGTGTGTTACCCACACAAGCATCATGCCTGCATAGTCGCTGTTGCTGATGTTTTACATTTCAACGGCAATACCAGAAGCGAACATACCCATAACTGGTTTTGTCGTACCTTTCGATGATAATCTGACTGTTTTTTGATCACTGAATTATTTTCTATGACTAATTTTTAAAACAAAGCTAAGGGTAAAAAAACCTTGTAGATATTTCGATGGATCCTATGTATAAAGGCCAATCTAACAATTTGGAAATTTATACTTTTTGATTTACGCATGTTTTCAGCAAGTATGGTTCATAGTGTGAGCAAAAAAAATATACAATTTAAGCACGGTAAGTATTTTTGACGTAGTGGAAAGGCCTATGTAGCGTGATTATTACAATTTTTACGAAATAAGGCTAATAAATATGTCCATTGACCGATGCGGCGACGGCCGTTATAAGCTTGAAACTCAAAATATTATCAATTAGCATTCGAAGCGTCTAAGGGCCTACAAAATTCATTTAATGTATATTTTAAATTTTACGCATTAAATTTGGTGATTTTTTAATAAACATTCATAGCACATTTTTAGCAAACGTTCACGTACACACATAGATTATGCTCGTTATATAGGACCCATCGATTTGTAAACAAATTCGAGTTATAGATAGTAAATTTAGAAGGGCATTTATATTTCAGGGGCGTTAAATATTAATTTAATGAAAAAGTAAACAATCATTCTTAAGTACGACAAGTTGTTTGATCGAAAGCCAACAGGTTAAAACCTTTTACTCCATGGATAATAATAAAACATGGCTTAAAACATGGGTAGTTAGTAGGAAAGTGTAAGTGTACTCACCGGAAAGTCCACCAGATGTTAAAACACATCGTGTTGAGCCAAAAGAACGCCGACAGGAACAGGAAGTGCATGCAAACCGCTGCATCACGGCACATGGAACAAACAGACGTCGGTCAGCACACAGTCACACTAGAGGGTCCGGAAGCAGCAGCGGCAGCAAAGCTCACCCAGCGCGCGGCACAGCGTCGGTGGTACGCGGTCCCCGGCCAGCTGCGTGGCGGCCAGCAGCACGTCGCCCAGCATGAGCGCCGCCACATAGTGCGTCTGACAGCGCCAGTGCAGCGCGTGGTGCGCCGCCGGCAGGGCGAAGCCTGCCGCCAGCGTGGCCGCCAGGAAGGCCGCGCCCACGGCCAGCCCCGCGCCGTACAGCGCGTGCCGCGTGGCCTGCGCCGGCGGCCGCAGCGAGCGCGCCGCTGCCTCGCACGCCAGCACGCGCGCGCCCGGCTCGCCCAGCACGGCCTCCGCACACCACGCCCCCGCCTCTAGCCGCGCGCCGCCCTCGCCCGCCGCGCGGAGCTCCAGCGCGCCGCCCGGCGCCAGCCTCGCGCCTCGCAGCGCTCCAGCCACCGCGTACCGTGAGCCCTCCGCGCATGCTGGCCAGCCGGCGCCCACGGCGCTGCCGTTGGCGAGCGCCCGCAATTCTGCCAATGACTCGGCTGAGTGCTCCGCATCGACTACGCAACGAGCACCGTCAAAGGCTCGGCCTTCAGCACAACACTTGGGAGGTGCCAACGCCGCGTCTTCGGCACACACTAGCGCCGCAGTAGCGTCCACACAGTACCGCTCTGGTGGTAGCGGAAGAGACGCTCCACGAAGTAGCATGGATGCGTTGTTAGCGAGTAGCGCATACGGTGCGGCGTGCTCGGGCAGCACGCGCAGCGGTTCGCAGGCCGGCAGCGTGCCATTCACGACGCGCCAATGCGCTGGCAGACGGCCCGGCTCCAGGAAGGCGCCACGAGCGGGCGCGTATATCCTCGGCTGCCAGGCCACTGGGCCGTCGACAGGGCCGCAGGCCGTGGCCACGGCCGCGGGGGCTAGCACGGCGGCCCGCAGCGCGACAGCAGTGAGCGCCTGGCCCGCGGGACAGCAGTGCGGCACCGACAGCGGCGGCGGCTTTACGCCGTCCGCCGCCAACCACATGAGGCTCCATGTTGTCCACAAACTGATTATACGAGACATCTCACTATAGGTTCACCGATCGCACCGACGTGTTGGCCGCTGGGCCGGCATCGCACCTTACACCACTTAAGCAATCCCGTACCACTGACGTAAAGTTTATCCAAAATTTAATTCAACACACACTTTTCAACTTTGTAGAGGAATTCGAAACAAATAATTTATTGTCACTATTATTATTATTATGTCAACGAATATTTCGAACGTAATGATATAAGCACGTGTAAATATGTTTAAGCCACACCGAACGTGACCTCCCGCCTCGGCAGCTGGCGCGATACTAACACGGCGAAGAAAGAACCACGCCGTGGTGTTTGAATGTTTGTGTAGTGTGTAGCGGTCGCGGCCAGCTGACTGCCCCCGCCCCGCCACCAGCCCTCACACATACAACAACCGCGTACTTTCACGATTTCACGACTCTCGTCTCGTGCACTACTCGGCAGTACTCGGACCAGTGCTCCTTTCTTTCGTGGCACACTAGTCTACGCTCTTGAACTTTAGCAGTTTGCAAGTGTAATTTAAGGATTCGAAGTCAACGATTTAATACATACCTACAAAGAGTACATATTTCTATTCTATTTATGTCTTTAATTAATCGTTTAAATATTAGGTAATATTTTGCAAGTATTCCTGGCTGTTATCCTTTACACGTTACGGTCATGATGACCTACCTTTTACCTTTTTTATGTACAGAAATTAAAATAGTTCGAGGTAGGTCGGTGAGTAAACTAAGTAGGTAGGTAGGTACGAACTAATTGCAAATTTGGAATCAGAAAAAATGGCCCTTAGTATCTGCTAACTTTGATATTAGAATTAAGTAACGTAAGCTCTAAGCTTTGCTCAAAGGCGTAAAAAGGCTCAAAGGCTGTGCCATTTGTTCAATATCAGCAGGGGCGCGATTCCGCGTTTTTACAGTCAGTTGTGCATAATTTTCATGTTCTTGCTTGCGGGTTAGAGGTTTCAGACCTTTACGAACGATTTTTCCTTCACCTATTGCAGGGATGGAGCTTTGTGTATCGAAGTGCCATTTTTATACAAAAAAGTTTCATCATGTCATAGACGTCATCAAATAAATTTTACTTTTTGATTATTGAGATATTAAAAAACTCATCAATAAATATATAGCTATTTTTTTTTTTGTGGAGATCTCCTGCAATTAGCCTCGTGGAGGCCCTTACTGCTTTACCGGCTAAGCTAGCGAGCCATTACTAATACGCCTCCAGCCAGATTATTTTTAAGATATTTTTATTTAAACTGTCAATCTTTTCGTTTCTATATATATATATATATATTCATATAGTACCTAATACTTACTTCACTTTTTTTTCGAAGTGCATAATTATAATAACTATGCGATTTGACATTTAAGATTATACCAAATATTGTGTCGCGTGCCACTTATGGCGCGGGTGCCATTGGTCCGCCATCCCTGCCCTATTGTCTTTAGGGTACCTCCAAACCTGACGAACGAGCATTACACGAGCAGCTCGAGAGCACGCCGCGAACGCACCAGTGTCAATAACGCAATCCGCAAAATGCGCGCCCGCCGCTCGCACCATGCACGTGAGCGGCTCGCGAGCTGCTCGTTCATCAGATGTGACGACTAAATTTAAATCTTTTGTTTTACTTTTCTCTTCTACTGGCGACAATAGTGAATAGAAAAATATGTGATTGTGCCGTGTACAACTATAAGCCGTTTGTTTTTACAAATTTGGCAATTGGCAACCACCGGTTTTTAATTTGTAATGAGTATTGCCATCTTTTAGCCATTCAAAGTACCAACTGTGCGTGCCAACTATCCTCGATATCATCGCCAATCGATAGATGGCACTGATGTCAGTAAGGTACAAACGAAATAATTTTATTTCAGAATGTGCTTTGGCCATTATGAAAAAGCGGTAGGTATATTCCGTACCACAGAGTACTTTTTTATATGTTTCGTAGTACCTTGTGTATCACCCAGGTGAACAAGCGTGACTTTTTATTTTATTCAAGTTCAAAATACTTGCAAGCATTCTCATTGTCACCATAAAAACAATGTTTATAAAACATAATAATTTCAGATATTGTCACACATCTTCTTTAATAGAATTATTTTCAGGTTAGTTCCATCCTGCACGACGATTCTTCTTCCGCACAGACTCTAAGCGTGAAAATAAATAGGTGCAGGAATGAACCCGAGGCTAACAAAGAGCACTTATTTAAATAAAACAGGCATTCATTAAAAACCAGCAATTTTAAAAGAAGGTACATTTATTCATACATAACAAATAAAAGTCAGTTCATTTTAAATAACTGAATTAATGGTAGTTTTTTTAATTATAACAGCTTAGACTCTAAGCTGATAATTAATAATATATTATATTCATAACAGCTAATAATTGTAGAAGTCTCTTAAATATTCCCTCTACCATCCATCGTAGAAGTCTGTTAAATATCATAATAGGTAATCATTGTAAAGCCTCTAAATTTTGGCTTAAAAACTTATACAATGGAGGGGGTGATCTGAATCAATTATGCTACGACGATTACTTCATGTTTTTTTTATATTATGTCTTTTATAGTCTTAGCTTTTATCTACAAGATGGCGATAAATTTAATGAAAACATTAAGGCTACCTACATGTTATCTGAAGTTCAAGGCTGTTCGTGGCTATCTACAGTTTACAACAAAAGCGAAATTTTTGAGCGATTTTCGCTTAAGTAGGCAACTGCTATACCCTACAGATAAATGTAGTAACGTAAGTCACTTCGAAGAGCCTAAAAGGTGCCTCCGCAATTACCTTTTGTGGAACGTTTCCAAGTTTTAGTGGGCAACATCCAATAACCCTAGGTTGTGGATGCACCTTCAAGATTACGGTTGTAACGGAAGAGCCGAATACCAAAACGTCTCAGTCTCCTGTATTTCCGTCAATTTACTATATATAGTTATACAAGATATTAAGACCGTGTCAAGGTTGAGATGCGTGTCAGCCATGTTTCAGTATTAGAGGATGGAATCCTCTCTATCTGTTTCGCGTTGCCACCATTTTGAAGACACCCCGTCGTTGGCTGATCTGTCTGACCTGCACCACATATCTAAACTGCTACTTAGAAATCCAGAAAGAAAGAAAAATCCAGTTTTTTAAATAAATCTAAATATAATAATAAAATAGGACGAAAAATATCGTGACCTGGTCTACAGAGCACTAAGGTTAAGCGATATGTCGTTGGAAAGGCTTTATAGCGCTCCATAACTCTTTTTTTGTTAGATAGTATTGATTCGGTCTAGGAAAGAGGCTTTTTGACTTGAGTCTAAGGGGGAACGAAAAAGCAGGACAGGAAAAAAAAAACATGCATCACAGTTGTATTTAATATGCAACAATTAAGCAGGTTTTTTATACCAGAGTGACACTTGAACTTTACTTAATAATGTGACAGAAAACAAACCACAGCGCATACTAGCCGCCCAAGAAAAAAATATGCAGCTTGATAAAGCCTCTCTAACGACAATTATATCGCTCATCCTAATTGCTCGAATTGCGGGTCTTACTCAAGCTTTGAAATTTCGAGAATAATTCATCATTCGGCTAAGTCTGAGAAAAGACTGCCCCTATTAAATTTATTGGAGTACCAGTTTGGATTTCTTAATATAACCTAGAAATATTCAGATCTGAATCCGGAATCAATTAGTTTAGCCTACGCAACGCACTGGACGAGATCGTTATTCCAGGTTAGTGTAGCGCAATAAAATACAACGGAAGATGTATAGTTTATTGCAGGGTGTGTGCGGGCGGCTATGGCGGCTAGGGCGGGTGGCGCTCGGTGACGGCGGCGTCGGCCGTGGCCTCGTAGCGCGGCGGGTTGGCCCACGGGTCGTAGCCCAGCACGGACAGCATGGGCGCCAGCTCCGCCATGTCGGCGCGCACGTCGGCCGGGATCTGCCCCACCCACTTGTCCAGCGCGTCCAGGTTCACCGGCCGCACCACCTGGTCCGACGACCGCTCCACGCTGCAACAAGCGGGGAACCATACAAACACTCCGAACTTTAACAATTCTCTTCTTAATACATAACGTATAATAAGTTCAACAGGTAAAATAAAATTGTTTTTTTTTTTTATATTGAAATAAAACTACTTTTACAGATTTTTTCGCGGTTTCTAATTAGAGTCTGCCCTCACGGGCACCCATGATACCTACATAGGTGTCGAAACGTTCAGGACTTGAAATCTAAATACCAACCGCGATAAAACCCGTAAAAGTAGTCTTATTTCAATGTCAAATATTCGCGTAAACCTCAGAACTCAATAAGATTCTTTATATTTATTATTTATTTAATAATTAATGTACACACACAGAAGTTAAAAAATTATAATTTTTAAATTAAATAAAAATAAATAAATAAAAATAAAAAATTGTTTATTCTTCAGCCATTATACTTTTACAATTAATCTTACGCAGGGACCTTCTTTTAAGTAATAATATACTTGTGCTTGAAGGACCCGCTCTTCAATTACAATGGCAAAAGTTATTAAATGAGAAGATAAATGCGCTAAAAACATAATCTGTCGGATTTAATACTACTTCAATACTACTTCACAAGTCTTGAAGGAAGGAAGGCTCCTCGGGTTGGGTTACATTACAAAATTATACTGTTAATAAATTATTTAATTTAAAAACTAGTAAATTTTTTGGTTATACCTATTTTAATCGCGATTTTAGCGGTGGTTGCAGTTAACTGCCCGAAACGAGTCTTAAAACAGATTTGCAAATTAGATGTCACTATATTTGCAGTTCACTACACCTATTGTGCCGCTCATTAAATTAGATTAATGTTAGTTATCTTTTTTTAACAATCGTGAAATGTTATCTAGACACGCGGCAGCGAGTCAAGCCAAGTTAAAGTAAAGGAACTGGCTAGCCAGCGCCACGTGTATAATTACACGAACCACTTGGTGCCACTTTTGGCCCTTCTATAACACAAAACCTCTTTAAAGTAAACACATTAAAGTAAATGTGTTTAATCATGTCCATAAGGACATCTAGAAGCCCAAAATTCATGAAGCTAGCTCAAACGGCTCTTAAGATACGAAGGTCAAAAAGTCGTAAATTTTAGCACTGACGGACTGACATATAGTACCTAAACCTAACTTCCTTCAAGATGACCTAGAAGGATGAAATTTGGAATCCAGCTCGGTAATTGTGTGTAAACGTAGGAAAAATTCTAAAAACGAAAAAAAGCAAGAACCGTATACATACTTGGAGAGCGCGACGCCGTTGGGCTGGTTGATGTAGCGCTCGTGGTGCAGCACGGCGTCGTCCCACGGCAGCTGCAGGAAGGCCAGCACGCGGCGCAGCGTCTCGCGCGGCCGCAGCACCAGCGCCTCGTAGCGCACCACCAGGCACTTGTCCGCGCCCATCGACTTGCACTGCTGGTACATCAGCTCCACCGCGTGGTTCCACTTCGTCAAGCATTGGCGGTAGCTCGTCAGGTCGAAACCTGTTATTGTCACCTGAACACAACAATTAACGCATATTACTTATCCACGAAGAGCTGAGGACAGCCCGGTTACAATGCGCAATACAGCGCAATCATTTAATCAATATTCACATATTATGTAAAAAAACACATGAATTACGGAAACTTTCTATTCAAAAGATTTTCAGCATTAAAATGGGAATAGCATCAAGTGTTGCCCAGAAGGAAAAGATATATGGATATATATGCCCAGAAGGAAAATATGTATTCATGTATATTTTATAAGGCATAATTGTTATCACAGAGTTTGTACACGGCCTACTAATAGCAGTTTCTTTGTATATTTACTATTACAGCTGACATAATATCTTGAATTTCTACGATCAAATTCAGTAATTGCATCACCCAGTAAGTGTTTAAAAAAAAAAGTTAAACATTCCGCCAAGTGTGTGTGACCGAGCATTGTGTGGAGTTGTTTTCCTTCATAAATCGATAAGTTCCTAATGCGAAAAATACAATTGTTATTTGATGTCCTTGTTTATTAAGTAACCAATTTTATTCAAGCTACGGAGTGTATACAGAAACACACGCACAGTTAAAAAATTATTACTCATCTAATGGCAATATTTTAAGATCGGAACTGTGTTCTGATTACTGACATGTCAGTAAAAGAAACTTTTGTTTCAATGTAATAATTCTATCAAATGAATACTCGTATAACTACTGTACAGATTATGAAACGAAGTCCTCCACCGCGTCTGCTCAGCTTTCCATAATAAAATTAAAGTTTTCACCAATTAATAAAACTTTAATAATTAGTAAGTATGGGTGCAGTATCACATGATTTCCTAGCAGCACGATACCATGATTGAAGCAGAATCAATAGAAACAGATTTAAAAACGGATTCTATCGCGTTTTATTGTTTAAAAATGAATATCCCTAAGTTTTTTCCCTGCGGGGGCCAAAAAGCAATTTAGTTCGGGTGGGTCACCTTGGTGGGTTAATGCCGCTTAGTGCATATTGGCTACTGCTTCTTTCTATCGAGTAGCGGATATCTACATGCATACTGCGGCATGCTCGGCATGCGACAGTATTGGTTGGCAACAATAATAAACTCAACATTGAGCAACTGCACGCTCACCGGCTATCGTACAAACTAGGTGCGTAATCACCCCGCTCATACAGAATTGACGCCGATTGTTTTCATTGTAGCTAAAGGAAAGTGTGAGAATTTATTAATTAAAATGAACATGAGTAATATAAACGGCGATTGTAATCCGTCGATACGCCATAAATAGAATTAGTTACATGTAGTTCTCTTTGTGGGCTTACTTTTGTCGCCAATGTCGTGTGTGCGCAAATGTGCACTTTAGGTAGGTACAACCACTACTGGTACTCATTTATCATCGTTAGGTAACGCTAATTGTATGATACATAAAACAGCCTAGCAAGTAATTGAAAATTTTAATTGAAAACATAATTTCATTCATAAGAATCAAATAAAGGCTCTTCTAATGAATATATCCTTGCCTACCATTAGTAATCAATATAAAGTTTGCATGCACTCCCTCTTAAATTCTTTCGAAAACAAAAACATCCACTTAAAGGAGTACATTTTTATAATGTAAAATCTATAATATGAAATATTTAACAACTAGTCTTGTTAAAAGAATACTCAATCGCAATGGCGCACAAACTGTGTCTAACGAATGAGCCATGCTCGTGTCACTTTGTGAAGAGGGTATTTTACCCCGCAGATAAGCATAAATTAATTAATTAACCAAAAAGTGGCGATGTGGTTCGACACCCATCATGTTTCTAGCGGCTGCGAAAAGCAGTGCACGGAGAGCCGCGTCGCTACGTTGATTATAAGAGGAGGAATGGATGGTACGGTGGATGAAGTATGTCAGTTGTAGAGACAAAAATTGAGAGAGGTATGCAGGGATGGTTTGGCAATGTCCAGGAAATGAATGAGGGCGAGTGTGAAGTGTTGAAAGGGGTAGACCTAGGCGGACGTTTCGAGACCAAATCGTGGATGTCTTGAAAAAAGGCCAGCTCCAGAGGACCCAAAACCGAAGAGCATGTATGAAGGAAATATAAAATTGGACGAAGCGAAACATGTGTGTATTTACCTACCGCTACAGGAAAGAGGCGTGATTATATGTATATCATATTTATGAAATAAATATATGCAAGAGATAAAGAATAACAAAACTAATTAGCGATTATTAAGTTTAACACGATCAGTAGTTTATGGCGGGCATACCTTACGAGTGATTATAGAGTGCACAGTGGCGCGGCCATCGCGCACCATGAACAGGAACTTAGAGTTGGGGAATAACTCCAGCACGTACGTGCCCATCTTGAGCACGAGCGGATCTTTGTTGCAAAGTCGCGGCGCAGTGTCTCCGTGCCGGACGATCACCTCCAGGCAGAACGCAGCGATGGCGTTATCGAGCACGGCCTTGGACACGCCTGCCTGCTCCAGCCGCACACTCTCCTTCTGTGAGCGCATCCAATGCTGGCGCATCTGCAAGATGCGCGGCACGACACGCGTCTCCTGGCCGCAGCGCACGTCGGGGTGCGCGTCGAGCATGGCGCGCATGAGCGTGGTGCCCGAGCGCGGCACGCCGCCGATGAAGATGAGCGGCAGCTCGCGGCCCTCCACGGGCGCGTCCAGCTCGCGGCGCCGCTGCGCGCCCGCCGGCCGCGTGCCGCCGCGCCACAGCCACACCAGCAGCGCGCCCGCCAGCAGCGCGCCCGCCACGCGCCAGCGCGCGCCGCGCCCCATCTCGCGCGACCCGAGCCTGGGGACCACACCTACACATACACACACTCGCACCATCGCACTCTTCACCCCTCCTAAAGGGCCTGCCTACTGTTGCTAGCTTTGAGACCACTAGGAGATAATATGCCAGGAAGGTAGTGTAAAAGAAAACATACCAAAAAAAAATCACTAAACTAATTTGTCAACAGCTATTAAATTGCAATAATGACTTACGATTGTTTTTAGCAGTTCCTGTTATGATATTTAAACAGATCCTGGAACAATTTATATTTTTCTTTGTTTATGCTCATACCATCAAGAATATTGGAGTGCTTCATAGTTCACTTTATTACGCTGAGCTGTAGGATTGTACTACTTTTAACTAATAATTTATCAGTAGGTTACGGCGAAACATGTTGCTGGTGGGAAAAACTACTATGATGATGGCAACCATAAAACACTGCAATCGTAAAATACCCTTATCAAAACGTGTTTATCGCATGTACAAGCACCAAGTATGAGATATTTACTACTTACTACAAACAGGTAGGTACCAAGTTCCAATTGATATTAAAAGTTTCAATGAAGGTTAGTGTGGGGATTTTGCATTACAGAACAGAGAGTCCATCCAAGACTATGGAAAAGAAGTTAATTATAAAACTAACCGTAACTACAAAATCTCTTACAAGAAATATGTCAGACGAAATGTTTATACTTACCTGTTATTAGCTTAACGGCAATGGCATTAATTTAAAACTCACCTACATCAATAACTGTTTTTGAACAGGAAGATTAGCTTCTTTCGTGCCAACACATCTGTTTGCACAAAATATAAATAATTTCTAACTGCCGACACGATAAGCAAGCACTACACCTTAAGTAGGAACGTCGTCAACTGTCTAATTTATTGTACAAATACGAGATTACAGTACGGTATGCCAACGTTGCTGTTTAAGTACAGATTTTAAAGTATTATCATAAAAATAATATCTGACTAGTAGGGTGATAATTTTTGTTTCTAATTCCTAATGAATGAAATATGAATTCAGAGTTCAGATTTATGTGTGAACTTCTCTGTCTCTGTGACGTTTAGGAGACAGGACAACGATAGACAGACGTCAAACCGTCAAACATCAAATCAAACAGATAAAACATGACATGATGAAATTCTAAAAAGTAATTAATAGTCTGTGTGGCATGAGAACCGTACTGGCATTGAGGGCGCTGCTATGCTGCTGTTAAGTCAGCAATAAATAGGTACTTACCTATTACTTTACTTCATAGAGGAAAGGAATAAGTGGGACTTTACTTCATAGAGCAAAGTAATAAGTGGGACTTTACTTCATAGAGAAAACTAATAAGAAGGCTTTATTCACCTATTTATTTCCAGATTTCCACACAATCATGTCAATCATAGAGAAATATGTATAATAAGTAGGATGTCAATCACAGAGCTCAGTAATGTCAAACAATAATAAGATGTCAAAAACCCCCCCAGTGTCCCTTATGTTTAAATGATATAAATACCTTAGCTACCTTTTCTTGAAAAACTTGCTCATAAATATAAGAAAGCTTGAACTTTCAGAAGAGTTTATAAATATTATTTATTTCCAGAGCACTTGCAAAACCTACAGCCAGTTGGCAAATAACAAAATAAATTCAAAAAGTCACTATAAAACGTAAATTAAACAGTGAGTAAATATTAAATCAAAACTATTACATAGATTTAAAAAAAGATTACATATTCTAAGGAATTTAAATAATTCACAGTTAACTTTATTTTTATTTAATAATTATCCTACAATATCTAATACTTTTCTATCACATTCGTTTCGTGCAAGAGACCTGGTGCAGTCTGAGAGTCAAAAGTTCAACAAATACATATGCATTTTTTTAACATTTTATGTGGCAGGCCTCAGGCTGTCCACGGCCCGGTCACTTCACTTAAAGGTATATTACATTACACGGATTCCCCGGGCCCTATCTATCTTATGCCGCAGGGCGCTGATTATTACACTGACGCTAAAAATCTCTTCGTGCCACAATCAATTCAAACGTGAAAAAGCTGCACGTCTAGTTTTACGTCGACTTTATCAAATCGTCAAAAGATCAAAAATATGTCTAAAAAAAGACAGGCAGGGAGCAGCAAGGTCGGAACTACTTGTTCGCTCTGCTCCAGGATATCAGGGTCCCGATCTTGACTGTCTGTTTCTTACTGCACTACCCTGTCTCTGCCGGCTGGGCCTGAGAAGTCGTGTAATATAATTTTCTTTTAACTTGTGTAAACAGCCACCCCAGACAGGACACTGATGTAAGGTCTCGGTACAACGACGTTCCTTCCACGTCCCTGGCATTCCACGGATATCTGAAAACTGTCAGTGGTGTATCAGTGTTACTCGAAACCATTGTAACATTAGCTTCTTAAATAACTTGAACTATGTGTACATTGAGAGGTAGGTTAGGTAGGTACCTACAGTTCGCAAGCCGACTTAACTCGGCAATGTCAGTATAAAGCGTGGAATTTTATGATGACAACTAAAGGGGAAAGTACCTTAAGTACTACAGATAGGAAATTGTACGTAAATTTAAACATTCCTTTTTTTTAAGAAACTAAGCTGCCTTCACGGCCTTTTCAAAATACTCTCGCTTCCTCGGTAATCGAACGAACTAAATTATAATAATGTAAAATTTTGTTCCTTTATAGTATGGACCTATACGACTATGGACCAGTACCTTAAACATTCTAATTTATAGTTGGTTATAAGACTTATAGCTATATATATATATATATTATGTTTTTACTAGCCTCCCACTGCTGGGCAAAGGCCTCCCCCGATGCCTTCCATTCAACCTTATCCCGCGCCACCTCAAACCAGCCCTCTACTTGTTCGCTCTGTTCCAGGGTGTCAGGTTCCCGGTCATGACTCTGTAGGGCAATTGATGTAGCCAAGTTTACTTTTTATCTTATGACAAAAAGCTTCTGATTTACTTTTCTTCGCAGGTATTTAGGCTGTGGCGCATTGGAGTTGTTTTGCTATTTGGCGCATTGCTACTATGGATTGGACGTGACGAAAGGCAACCCTCTGAAACTAACATGCAATCATTGCAAACGCAGCGACATTCGGACTTGGAAGATGCTACACGTGGCATTCATCCGATCATATAAATGATAACAGCAAAACATATTTAGAAATATTATGTTGAATAATTACATACAAAATAACATGCTCAGCTTTAACAGATTAAGGATTCATCATTATTTACACCGAATCATATTCACACTCTATTGTTAAGCATTTTTTGCGAAAATTACTTTATAAGCGGGATTTGCCTTTGAAATAAAATATATAAATGGTTAATAGTTAAGATATATATTTTGTTGAAATGTTTTTACGATTAAACTATAAATGTGAACAAATCTTAAGGAACATCAAAAATATACCATAAATAACGCTTCTTCTAATCTGGTAGATAAATATTTTGTTTATTTCTCTATTCGAAGTTCCAGTTCACTTTCACCAGATTTTATAGAAGTAACTTTTATATTTTAAACATTAAAGACTAGAACTGCCCGTTAAATGAAATTTAAACAGACCTAAATACGAACTTAAAAGACGGCGTATCAGAAAATTAAATAATATGACGACGATTACAGAAAGACAAAGCTGGCAACATTAGTAACTGTATTTTAAAGGGGTACTGCTGTATTAATCTTTCAAAGAAATATTGCTATTACTTGATTGTTTTAGTTATTGTTATAAATAAAATAAACTGTTTACAATATGATGTTGTTATAGTGTTTTAATAATGACCGATTAAATTTTTGACAAATAAAGGACGCGTTAGGTACGAATTGATTTTTCCAATATGGCGGCTCTACTATATTTTTCAAATGTTGTTTACGGTGGTGAAAGCGGCTGTGATGCTTTATCTTTTGAAATAGTCACAAATAATCAGATTAACTTAGTATTAACCAGTAAAAGGTCATGTTAAGTGAATTTTGTGAAACGTCAAATGAAAACCTTAAATTTCAGAAAATTACACTTGTTATTTGAAGTGTTTTTGGTGTTGGAGACAGTGGAATTCAGTGCAGCATATGACTATATGTTTCGTAGTAAAAACATTGCGTCAGTAGCGTACTTGCTCGCGATGTCACAATATGAGCTGTCGCGATGAGCCAGCTGCGCCGCCCGCCCTCGGCTCTGCTCTACAACTCATGGTAAGATCGCTATATTTACTATAATTGAACAGTGCATATTTTAATAAGTTGCAGCAGCGTGCAATAATGCTTCTGCACGTAATTTAAAACGACATTTTCTACGATTTTTTTTATTAACTTCTACGTGTTGAGCCTTTAAGTTTTACTATTTACACTTTTCTATAATAGTGCTTAGGTTCTTAAATTGTGTATGTACCTATGTGCAATGATATCAATTTTGCATTCACCTTCATGCAACTTAATGTAAATAAACAGACACAATGTGTTCTTTTAAATATTAACACAAAGTGTACAATCCATCTTAAACACTTTCTTTGAAAGGGTATTTACCTTTCCTGTGATTATATCTAATTCTTTATAATAGGTGTGTTAACCCACCACTTATTGTTGTAGTCAACACCTTAATGTTATTAACATGTAAACATTACCATGCTCAACAGGCATTTTGCTTTTATTTGTATTGCTATTAAAGTAGATGTAATTAGTCAACATGTTTATTATAATGTTTTTAATGCAATGGCTTGTTTCATGCACCTCTAATTTTTATACTTGTTCAAGAACACCAAATTACAAATTAATATAAAGCTAAAAACATGCAACATCATTTAAAATACAGCAACAAAGTGAATTCAGTGAGACCTTATTATTGCATGCTTATTTACAATTTGTATATGTTTATTCCCATGTCCTGTCCATTATTTCATCCTCCATGAGCTTCAAGTTACGAGGTAGATATGTTTGAGATAGACTAATTAAATATGGCACCAAATACCAAAGATTTATTTAATTCACTCATGTTATGACAGTTTATCAAAGCCTTATATGTATAATGATTTTACAGAATAAATTGCACTACTCTGTTTGTACATACTTCTATCTGTGCATACATAAATACTACATAGCATAAAACAATGTAGCTGTCTGTCCATATGTCTATGCTTAGATCGCTCGATTGAAAACAGCCAGTCAAGTAGGAGTCAGACTCGCGCTCGAAGGGTTCCATACCTTACATTTAAGTTGAAAGGTAAATTGCAGTTTAACATTTATGACATATTAAACAAAAACTACTTTCTTGATTTTGTTCAAACCAATTTTTGGTAAGAGATTGCACTATTTTTAGTTCTAGAAGTTATGTGGACCACACACACATATTTGAACACTTTGGAAGGGTCTCCAGTGCTAACTATTCAGTTTAGAAAAAAAAAACAATATTAGAGACTTCAATATCATTTGTGAAGACCTATCCATAGATACTCCAAAAGTATGGGTTTGATAAAAACTCAATTTTCAGTTTTATATCCAAGTATGGACCCCCTAAAAAGATTATATTTTTGCCATTTGGCTACGGAACCCAAAAAACCTACATTAAAAAGTTTTTTTTATTGATAGTAATTTAAGAGGAAGGTTTATATGTTTAACACATGCATAATTTAGTAGAGAAACACTGTAATTTTCGAGTTTTCTATGTCTCACTAAGTTTTAAATAAACATATTTTCTTGCGTATACAGTTAGGGAGTCAGAGATAACACACAGTAACCATTGTTATCATTGACACATTCATCACAAAAACAATCTAATGTTATTTAGTTATTTCTTTCAATGCAGTGTTTATCCTTATCCAATTTAATACTTTATATAATAATATGTTGTACAATTTATGTAGAACAAAACTGTGCTTTACTGTAAGATGGATACATTAAAACATATATCAGAAAGCAGAATCTCAGAGGCTGGTGTGCTTGTTGTTTCGTCTGCGGTCGGCAGGCGAAGAATGTATAAATTGTATACATTGCATATTGCAGGTCACTAGTTCAATATGTAACAAATACATAGATAGATTGCTTTAACTGCTTCCATTGTTGAAGATGTAATTTAGATTACAGTTTGTGCGCTGTAGCATGGTGCGGGTGACAGTTGTCAGTCATGTTTCGTTTCACTCTTGAAAGTTGCAGGGATTTACGATTATGATGATATTAAATCATTAATCACGGTTCTTAATTAAATTAAACCAACCAGAATGTTCTAATTTACAAATAAAAATATATTGGAAGAAAAAATAAGCAAAGTGTTATGCGTATAACATTACGCCAAAGACTTCTATAGTGATGGGATGTACTGCTACAATGGATATATCGATATTTTTATAACTAATAAAAAACTACATTTATTTCGTCTTAACTCATATCAGAGTCAGAAACCTCTAAATTGTGACTCAATTCATCATCTGAATCTGTAACTGATATTATTAACGATGATCCCATAAAATCACCAATATGGATATCACGATCGCAATCAGACATAATGTTTATGATAGATTTTATATTAAAATAAATATTTTTTTTAAATAACTCAAAAAATAATATAAGATACAATTAAATTTAATGTTAAATTATTTTTATAATAATGAAAAAGGAAATGTGATTTTTGCTGTGATAAACGTCATCAATAAATTAAGTAATACTGATAGATTTCAACATCATACTGACAAATGTCACCCGCACCAAGCTACAGCACAAGGTATAAGATACATTACTTTTTACCTAACTTTTTTAAAACTTCAAAAAGTTTGTTCATCAATAATGTAAAGCATAGACTAAGTCATTTCGATATGTGCACATTTTAAAGACTCCAAACTTTATTTGGTAAACAAGCATAGCTTAGGATTAGATTATAATAGTATAATTTGAATACAAGATAAATAAATAAATAAATGGGGACAACATCACATACATTGCTCTGACGCCAAAGTAGCTCAAGCACTTGTGTTATGGAATTCAGAAACAACGAAGGTACCACAAACACCAAGACCTGAGGCAATGTAGAAAACTCGATTTCTACATTGACCCGTCCGGGGATCGAACCCGGGACCTCAGAGCTAGCGACAACTTGAAAACCGGTGTGTACGCCACTCGACCACAGTGGCCGTCAAGATGTTTTCTACAATAAGATACATCAACTTGATTAAATATTTTATAAAAAATATTCTCTTAATCTATTACAACCATCGACGTAGCATTTAGATAGACTGCTACTATCGCTACTTTTCTATTGGTTCAAACGAAAGCACTTTTTAATCTGTGCGTTCCCGCTCGCTTAGGGATGTCCGTGCGACAACAGACGTTCATAATAAATTATCGATAGTTGTGAATATTAATAGAGTCATTAAAAGGATTTGATATAATATAAAAAAAAAAACAAATTAACTAAAAATAAAACTTTATGAATTAATGTAGCCCATACCAGCATCCAATTAATTAATTATAAGGTACCGAAAAAGTCCATTCAAGCATACTTACCAATCAGAAACACAAAACTAAATAATTCCAAAAGATCTTTGTAGAATTCTAAAAACTTTTAAACAATATTGTTTGACTATCAGATTTTGTTCTTATTATTCTAATTTTACACATATTTAAATTATCCTGTTATCACATTTTTTTTGTAAATGCTGGTTAACCCGTAATTCGCAACAGTGTATCTTATACATTTATCTTACTTATGATGTCATGAATATACAGAATCTGTTGGTAAACTATTTTTTAATAAATAAATAAATCAATTCAAGGAACACGAACTTAATTTTAAACAAAATACTTGAGACAAAAATTAACTATCGAAAAATTTAACGTAACTGCCTCTCACTAGCCGGTCGCGGAGAATTTTTGAGGGGGGGGGGGACTGAAGCGGACTCTCCCCCTCGCTAACCCCTGCACCCCCTGGTTCACCCCACTAAATAATGAAAAAAAAGAAGGTTAATTTCTATAATTGGACGTGACATTGAAATTGGCGGGTGATCACAGCCGTGCTCTCGGATCGAAGAACGTTAGACGGGCTGTAGTTAATGGAACCTCGTTGATTACAACTAGAGATGGGCCGAGTGACACTTTTGCCGAGTAACGAGTACCGAGTTTTACTCGGTCCAATTTTTTCCCAACCGAGTAACTCGGTTCAATCAAACTCCCATTTCAAGCGCGTAATCAAGTACAAACAGGTTTGCACCGGTCGAGCGGCAAACTCGCGTTGATCCACCCCTCACCCCGCCCGCGTCTTTCAACTACCACTTACCAGTCGCTTGATAGTTTGCAAATAAATACGTCACGTTGCGCGTCATAGTAGATAAATAATTGAAAAGTTTGTAATTAACGATTGACTGGGTGTAGAATCTGATCAGTGCCTTACCTTTACTAAATTTTAAATATTCTTTTTCTTTTACTGTTCTCTTAATTTTATCTCATAATCACAATATTCATTGAGATTGTCAAAGATTTCCTAAATTAGTAATAAATATTTTTTGATCAAACAGAGTATGGTGAAACTAGGCCTAAATATATTACTTTTCATAATGTATCCAAAAAGTCTGAATAAAAACATAAAAAGTATACTTGGGATTTAAACC
Organism: Autographa gamma; assembly: GCA_905146925.1. Taxonomy (NCBI): domain Eukaryota; kingdom Metazoa; phylum Arthropoda; class Insecta; order Lepidoptera; family Noctuidae; genus Autographa; species Autographa gamma. The sequence continues at coordinate 13,255,240 of LR989854.1, forward strand.
GAGTTATTCGGCCTAGTACACCGAGTTATTCGGCCGAGTACGAGTAGCAAAAAACCCGCCGAGTACGCCGAGTACCGAGTATAAACCGAGTACTCGGCACATCTCTAATTACAACCAATCTCTAATTTATTACCCCATGGTTAACTGTGAGCTAGCATCTAGAACAGAACATTTCATTTGTGTTTAGTAATTAATCACTTGTGCTATGCTATATTCACTATATACTATGGTAATTATGGTATGTAATGCGTATTTTTTGGTTTTCAGGGTGTGGAGCGCGTCGGCGCATCGGGCGGTGGCGGAGCGAGCGCGCTAAATGGAGGCACGCCGCCCGCGGCCGCCGCGCCGGCCGACCGCCCCGAGCGGCCCGAAGAGCCGCCGCGCAAGCGCGCCAAGCTGCCCGCCGCCGAAGACGCGCCAGCATTGCGCCGCCGGATCCTGGAATGCGAACTGCAACGCCTGAGAAACCTGCGCGAGAGGTAAAGGCTCGGCGCAAACGATATCTACGACTATGTCGTCTGCTTCTCCATTGCACGCACTCTCCATTGCAGGTTCACGGAGCAACTGAGCGAGCTGTACTTCCTGCAGGCGGGCGGCAATATGATGGACTATGCGGTGTGGCGCAAGCGGCCGCCGGCGCCGCAGCTGGTGGCGTTCCTGGAGGCGCGACGGCCGCCCGCCGTGGCCGCGCCCCCGTCGCCGCCCGCCGCCGCGCCGCCGCCCGCGCCCGCGCCGCCGCCCGCCTCGCCCGCCGACGAGATGGTGGAGAAGGCCAAGCAGGAGGCGTACGTGGCGGCGCGCGTGGCCGAGCTGGCGCGCGCCGGTCTGTGGGCCGAGCGCCGGCTGCCGCGCGTGTTGGAGCCGCCGCGCTCCAAGTCGCACTGGGACTACCTGCTCGAGGAGATGGCCTGGCTCGCGCAGGATTTTGCACACGAGCGCAAATGGAAGAAACAAGCCGCCAAAAAGGTAAAGATCCCCTTGCATGCGATATATCATGATTTAAAGTTTATCTGCTGTGTATTGTCAATGTTTTTATGAAACCATGAAGATGTTATTACCAAGTATAATTTATTTTTAGTGTGCTCGGGCTGTTCAAAAATATTTTCAAGACAAGGCTCTAGCAGCTCAAAAAGCAGAAAAGGCTCAAGAGTTGCAACTAAAGAAAATTGCTGCTTTTGCAGCTAAAGAAATTCGAACATTTTGGTCTAATGTAGAAAAGGTAACAACTCTGGATAAGGTACTTTTTTTTTACTCTTTGGGCTATCAATAATGCTATGTTTTTTATTAACGACAGCTGGTAGAATGGAAGCGTGTGCGGCGAGTAGAGAGAGCACGTAAAGAGGCTTTGGACGAACAACTCAGCTACATTGTGGACAAGACTGAACGCTACTCGCGTCAGCTCGCTGCAAACCTGCACGCACCCGCGCCGCGCGCGCCACCTTCTGACGACGATTTCACGCCGCGCGACTGCTCCGACGACGACGAGGAGACTATCGCCGCCGCCGAGCGCGAGGACGCTAAGGAACGCGACTTTGAGCACGATGAGGTCGCCGCGCTACAGCGCGAGTCCGACCTCGACCTGGGCGACCTGTTGCCGCCCGGCTACCTGCACGCGCCCGCGCACTCGCCGCCGCCCTCCGACTGCGGGCCCGAGCGCCAGCACTCGGATGACGACGAGCGCACTATCGCCGAGCAGGAGCGCGAGGAACGAGACCGCGCCCACGACGCTGCCGCCGAGCTGGCGGCGCTGCGTGACGATGCTGTTCTCGGCCTGGACGAGCTGCGTCGTCGGTACGCCGACCCTCCTCCACCACGACCTCCCTCGCCCTCCGACAATGAAGTCGACGCTGATGACGAATCCGACCCGGAGGCTGATTCAGATTCGGCGGCTTCGCAGTCTGACGCCAGTGACTCGACTGCTTCTTCAGAGGCTCTAGAGGCGCTCATGGAAGACAACGTCCCTACCGCGGAGACGGAGGCGAGCGCGGGTGCGGAGGCGTGCGCGGAGGCGGGTGCGGAGGCGGGCACACACACGGGCGCGGGGTCGGAGCGGCGCGTGGAGGCGGCGGCGGTGCTGGCGGCGTCGCTGCAGCCGACGGGCACGACGCTGTCGGAGACGGCCGTGGCCACGCCGGTGCCGCGGCTGCTGCGCCACGTGCTGCGCGAGTACCAGCACGTGGGCCTGCACTGGCTGGCCACCATGTACGCTCGCGGCCTCAACGGCATCCTGGCGGACGAGATGGGGCTCGGCAAGACGGTGCAGACCATCGCGCTGCTGGCGCACCTGGCGCTCGAGCGCCGCGACTGGGGCCCTCACCTCGTCGTCGCGCCCACCTCCGTCGTACTTAATTGGGAGATGGAGTTCAAGAAGTGGTGTCCTGCCTTCAAGATTCTCACTTACTATGGCACTATCAAAGAACGTAAAATGAAACGTGTTGGGTGGACTAAAGCTAACTCTTTTCATGTGTGTATAACTTCATATAAACTCGTAGTGCAAGACCATCAAAGTTTCCGAAGAAAACGATGGAAATATCTTATCCTTGATGAGGCACAAAATATTAAAAACTTCAAATCGCAAAGATGGCAGATGCTCTTAAATTTTCAAACTGAAAGGTGAGCGATTTACAAATTTATAGTACACAAAATTTACAATGTAGGTAACATTGTAAATTTTATTAGTGCATTTTCGGGTAATGGTTATATAATTTTTGTATCAATCTGTTCTTATATATTTTGCTGTCTTCTTTGAGCTTGATCCAACAGAGGAGTAGTCCTACGCAAAAAGCTTGAATTTCCGAAAATGGGCGATCTCCGAACCCAAAGGTGTTCTTGTGGGTTGGACGCATTTGGTGCACTTCTCAACTTGTACACCATGTTCAAATGGTGAACTTAGCAACTGCTGCACCAAATGCATCTAGTCTGATTAAAGTTTCGGCCGAAACCGAAATATAACCTAAATGTTGTTAAACTGTCAGTCATTCTTCTCCAATTACTGAATATTTTCAAATTGGTTGGACGGTTTTTCGACGTCACCTCACGCATCTGATTGGTGTTTTCCGTCACGTGACTGTATGACCAAATATGCTGAATTTATTTTCCAATAATAAGAATAAGCTTTTGTTTTATTAATAAAAATTGAGTTTTTTTATAGTATTCGCATCAAAAATAATCATTAGAAACTTAAGCATACAATTTATTCTTAAAAAGGTTTATTTGAATAACTTGTATAATTTTTCCTGTTCAGGCGGTTGCTGCTGACAGGTACGCCGCTTCAGAACAGTTTGCTGGAGCTGTGGTCGCTGATGCACTTCTTAATGCCGGACGTGTTCGCCTCGCACTCGGAGTTCCGCGAGTGGTTCAGCGAGGTGGCGGGCATCGCCGACGGCTCCAACCGCTACAACGAGGCGCTGGTGCGGCGCCTGCACGAGGTGCTGCGGCCCTTCCTGCTGCGCCGGCTCAAGGCCGACGTCGAGCGCCAGATGCCGCGCAAGTACGAGCACGTGCTGCTGTGCCGCCTGTCCAAGCGACAGCGCTTCCTCTACGACGACTTCATGTCGCGTGCCAAGTGAGTACGAGGAAGCGCCTCAGTTTGTCTCTTTTTTTTTCCTTTACGATAGCCAATTTTAACTCTATGCGCCCTATACTCTTAGGACCAAGGAGAGCCTCGCTTCTGGTCACCTGCTCAGCGTCATAAATGTGCTCATGCAGCTGCGCAAGGTTTGCAACCATCCAGACCTGTTCGAACCGCGTCCGGTGTCATCTCCGCTGCAGCTGGCGGGCTTGCGCGTGGTCGTACCTGCGCTTGTGCTGGGCGTCGGCCTAGCCGAGCGCGTGGAGCTGGCCGCGCGCCTCGGCGGCGACCTCGCCTCGCTCGAGCTCAGCGGCGCCGGCGCCTTCGCCGCGCACCGCGCGCGCCACCTCGCCCCGCCGCGCCGCCTCGTGGAGGAGTTAGTGGAGCGCCGCCGCCCCCCGCCGCGCGCGCCCCCCGCCTCGCTGCGCCTGCATCTGCGTCTCGTGCCGCGCGCCGCGCCCGCGCCCCCCGGCGCCGCGCCCGCCGCGCCTCACGCGCCCCGCCCCGCGCCCGCTCCACCCGCGCCCCGCCCGTGCGCCGGCGCGGCCGCGCGGCTGGAGGCGCGGCGGCGGGCGTGCCTGCGGCGACTGGCCAACGCCAACGAGCGGCGCTGCTGGCGGCTGCCGCTGCTGGGCGCGGACTTGCGCGCGGCCGTGCATGCTGGCGGCCCACCGCTGCCGCCGCGCGACGTCGCCCTGGTGCTGCACGACTTGCGAGACCTCATCGACAGGTAACCTCATCAAATCCTATCGACATCACTGACTGTTTTAAACATCATTTTGAACGACTACAAATTTTGTTTTTGTTATTTTCAACTTAGAGAAAGAGCTGAAGTTTTGCAGGCATGTATAAATCGGATGACAATGCAATAATACAGGACTGCTCCAGTGACTCTAATTCTGGAAACGATAAAATGAAATTGATAGGACTGATTACAAATGAAATATGTATCAGGTTCTGCGTATGCTGGCAAGCAGCCCGCGCGACGTCGCCGCAGCTGGTGGTGGGCGGCGGGGAGGGGGCGCGCGGCTGGCGGCGCGGCGCGGAGCTGCTGGAGAGCCGCGCCGCGCCCCCGGCCCGCCGCCTGCTGGCGCTGCTGCACGCGCCCGCCTCGCGCCAGGCCGTGGCCTTCCCGCACCCCTCGCTGCTGCAGTACGACTGCGGTGAGTGCCCGCCCGCGCGCCGCCGCCCGCCGAGCTGCCGCCCCGGACTCACGGCCTTGTGTTCTCAGGCAAGCTGCAGACGCTGGACGGCCTGCTGCGACGGCTGAAGGCGGGAGGACACCGCGTGCTCATCTTCACGCAGATGACGCGCGTGTTGGACGTGCTCGAGGCGTTCCTGTCCATGCACGGTTACGCCTACCTGCGGCTCGACGGTGCGACGCGCGTCGACCGGCGCCAACCGCTAGTGGACCGCTTCAACGCGGACCCGCGCGTGTTCGCCTTCATTCTGTCCACGCGTAGCGGAGGCGTCGGTCTCAACCTCACGGGCGCCGACTCCGTGGTGTTCTACGACTCGGACTGGAACCCCACCATGGACGCTCAGGCACAGGACCGCTGCCACCGCATCGGCCAGACACGCGACGTGCACGTCTACCGCCTCGTCACCGCTGCCACCGTGGAGGAGAATATCTTGCGGAAAGCAGAACAGAAACGCGCGCTGGGACACCTAGCCATCGAAGATGGCCACTTTACCACATCCTACTTGCGTGGGGTTAGTCAATTGTTAAAATTATCATTTATTTCTAGTCCTACTTTTTAGCACCGGATTACAAGTAGGCACAACAGATTGAGTCATTGTAATGTAATGTGGATACTTGCCATTTAGCCATTAGTATACAGGATTATTTATAAACACCGACACAAAATCTTAAGAGGTCAGTGTACTCAACATTATGAACAACTATTACTATGGGAAACACCTGAAATCGCGAACAAAATATCTGTTGATCCATACATTTTGAGAAGTCATACGAACTCGAATGTATGGTTCAGCTGATTTTTCCTGGAAAAGTTCGTCTTATGAAAAACACATTTGGAGATATTATTTAAATTTGCAGGCCAACATCAAAGAGTTGTTCGGTTCGGAGGCAGAAAACGACGAGGCCAAAGTTAGTCCTGACGAAGCCGAGTGCGCCGCTGGCGGCGAGCTCGAGTCTGCGCTGGCCGCCGCCGAGGACGAGGCCGACGCCGCCGCCGCCCAGGCCGCGCGCGCCGAGGCCCAGGGGGACCTCGCCGAGTTCGACGAGACGCTGCCGCTCGACGACGAGGCCGCCGCGCCGCGCGCCGACGCCGACGACCTGGCCGCGCTCATGAGCCAGGTGAGGCCCGCCCCCGCCCGTCCCGCCCGACCCGCCCGTCCCGCCGTGCCGCTCCGTGTCCGACGTGCACTCACCCGCACTTCTGTTCGCAGCTCACTCCCATAGAAAAGTACGCCATGCGCCTCGTCGAGAGCAGCGAGGCCGCCACGGAGGCGGAGCGCGCCGCGCTGGGCGAGATGCGGCGCCAGCTGCACGAGTGGGAGGAGGCGCGCCGCCAGCTGCGCTCCGAGCCCGCGCCGCGCTCGCCCTCGCCCGCCGAGCCCGAGCCCGAGCTCACCTACAGCCGCGACGACGCGCGCGCGCAGGTGCGTGCCCGCCGCCGCCGCGCGCCCGCGCCCCCGGCCGCGCCCCCGGCCGCGCCCCCGGCCGAGCCCGCCGCCCGCACGCGCTCGCGCGGCACGGTGCACATCAACCTGTGGACGCTGGACGAGCGCGCGGCGGGCTCGCGGCGGCGCGCGCTCCGCAACGGCACGCTGGACGCGTGGCTCGCCAACGCCGCAGACCCCGACCACAAACGCGACTCTAACAATAAATGATTTTGAGATACCGCTCGTGCGTTTTATATTTCTGACGTTCGACGTATCGGTGCCGCTCGATGTTCGTCCGTAAATGCTTGAACTGTCCCGGGATAGCGGTGTTTCCGCGAGATCGGCGAAACTGCGGCACCGATCCGAACGTCAGGGATGTACGGCGTGCAAGCATTTACGGGCGAACCGAGTCGGCCCGGCGCGCCACACGTCCCGCCTTGCCTCTCCCTGCGGCTAGTTACTGTGCTTCTAATATTAGAATACAAGTTTGTGGCTTCGATTCCCTAACTATACTTGAGCCAAATTCGATAAAGAATACAGGTAAACAAACCATTTTAGTCCTATCACAACTCACTTTTTACAAATATTCTATTATTTACATGATTATTGCCTTTTTCACGCTAACTATTTATTAAGAAATCCTATTGCAGCAAATTTCATTATAATCACTCAAATAACATGCATATTACCTCGTTATTTCGAAAAACCAATAAAAAATCTACAATAAATTTACGCGATAGCCCTAACAACAAAGTAACATGGATGAAAACCAGAGACAAAACACTTTTTGCAAATTTAGTTTCTACCAACAAATAAAGTTGGGCTTGAGGCAAATTTTCATTCCGGCCGAAGTAGTTACCATTGGCCGCGGGTGAATCCGCTGGCGGCAACTAATAGGTACTTAAATATTAATAAGCTGAGTAGTTTGTTTATTTTGCATTAAAGCAATGAAATATCTGGATCTACTCGTCCGATTTCTAAAATTATTTTCCCACGTAATAGTCCGTTTATTGGGAAAGGCTATAGAACATCACGCTATGGCACTTAGCAGCGGAGAATTGAGAACACGTGAGAAACTTAATTCTGTTGGGAAATTAGTTTAAAATACCTGTGTGTTTTATCTGTGTGTCATATTTTTCATTAAAATCTTTTTTGGAGTAAACAAGTCGTTGCCTAGCAACACTTTGTTTACCTTATCGAATTTGGGTCAAGTATAGTGATAAACAAACATGCAGAAGAAGAGTAGAAAACAAACTTTTCTTCCATTCGTTTGCCGGTAACAGGCTAGATGACAAGAAGGAAAATACAAGTTCTATATTGAGTTAATAAAATGAAACGTTATTTGCTTAAAAAATAAAAAACCAAATTGTTAGTCAAATTGTAACTTTCAACATGAATGTGGTGGCAACTGTGCTATTATTGCTATACATGTTTCGTATAGCGCTTTTTCGGTAGACTTAAATCTATAAAAAAAACTTTGAACAAACAAGAGCTGTAATTTATTTAACTTTAGCAGTCTTTTAGTCCCGTCAATATAAACCTAAAAATAGGAATGAGTTTACATTTTTTCGCAACTAGCTTAAAGTTGGCAGGATTGCTAAATACACAATTATAAATTTTATCTAAAAAGTCCTCATCAATGAAACAATTGGTTTTTTTATTCGGGTTCAAAGTTCAGTAAAACAGTAAGTTTAATTAAAGATCATAAGAGCCGCCGTTACTGAGATCAGTACGTAAGGTTAGTAAATTTAAGGTTATAAATAGAACTCTACTGAGTCAAATAATTGTAGTAGCAAAACCTATAAATAGATTTAGTTATTGAAAAATAAGAGACAATTTCTTTAGAAATTGTTTTATATGAAACAATTATGTTATTGCAATTAAAGTCTTTTAATTAACTATATAATATATTTGTAAATTATTGATTTCAGATATGGGTCAGCACAACTGGTTCTGTCGAGCGCATGCCGGTAGGTATCTACTAGTAAATAAATTGATTTATCGTCATAGTCCCTTCTGACTTAGTCGTTTCCGCAGATGTGGTGTCCGCCCACGCCGCCCTCCGGCGACGGCGACGTGTACTGCGACAGCTGGGCGCGCGCGCTCTACCGCCGCGGACCCGCCGCCGACTGTCTGCTGCCCGCCGTGCGCAGCCGCGAGCCCCGCACCGCGCGCGAGCCCCGCCGCGCCCGCGCCCTGCCGCGCGCCCCGCACGCGCCGCTCTCGCTGTTCGAGCGCGCCGGCGCCCGCCCGCGCCCCCGGCCGCGCGCCCCGCCGCACGCGCCGCACCCGCACCCGCACGCGCCGCAGCCCGACTGGGCGCCCGGCGAGGACGCCGCGCTGCGCCGCGCCCTGCGCCTGCAGCGCCTGCCGCCCGAGCCGCCCGCCGCGCTGCAGCCCAACTGGGACTGGGCCGCCGAGCTGGTGGCCGGCGCCGCGCGCGCCTACCGCTCGCCGCGCGCCTGCCGCGACCGCCACGACGCGCTCGCCGACCCCGAGCGCGCGCGCCGCCGCCACCGCCGCCCGCCCGCCGCGCGCCGCCGCCTGGACGACGACGCCCCGCGCCCCCCGCTGGCGCGCCTGGACGCCATGCGCGACGCCGCCGAGCGCCGCCGCTCCCAGCCGCGCCGCCGCCACGACGATCCCAAGCACCACAACACCAAGCAGGCCGCGCTGCTCGCCGAGCAGGGCCTGGACTACGACGCGCCGCCCTCGCCCATGGATGTGGCGTCGCGCCGCGCCGACCGCATCGCGAAGGAGAAGCTGAAGGCGGGAGCCGCCGCCGCCGCGCCCGCCCCCGCGCCCCCCGCCGCCGCGCCGCAGCGCATCGTGGTGGCGGCGCCGGCCAACAAGGCGGAGGCGCGCCGCCGCGGACCCGCGGACCTGCGCGCGCCCGCGCCCCCGCCCGCGCCCCAAGCGCAGCCGCCCGCGCAACTGCTATATCGCCAACAAACATTTCCCGCGCGACATTTGAAAATCTTGCACCAGACTGCTGCTACTCATGCTCAGGTGAATCTCTCTTTTATACAACCTTATTAGGAAATAAAAAATCGAATAATTTGAAAAAAAAAAAACATGATCATGATAAAAAAACTGGTACCCCTCCAATGGCTCCAACTGCCAAGTAATTATCATCATTCCCGAGCCTTTTTCCAACTTTGTTGGGGTCGGCTACCAGTCTTACCCGATTTTACATGGAGCGACTGCCAAGTGACTGCATAAAATTAAAAGTTAAGGGTAAGGTAAGTAAAAGAAGGCAAAGTTGATACGTATTCTTAGAGCTCGTTCCCACTATGTCGTCTGTCGGGACGATTTTTTTTATCATGCGTCGTAGAGGCAGAACATTTTATATGAAGCTATTCACACTTGTCCGACTGCGATTTTGTGTCGGATCCGACAAAAAATATCGTGTGTTTTGTCAGCCGTCCCGTTCGGAAAATAAACTTGTCGGATCAGCGCCCGCATATGATCGCAAATGGCGCTGTTCACATTTGTCGGATGTCGGGCCGACCCGTGTTTATAATGTATTTTGATATAGCCTAGATATATAGATATATATAGCTTTGATATAGATGTTTAAACCATTCAAACTGTCCGTCATTAGGGGTAACGTTTTTTATAGGTCCCCAAGTAACAAATATAAAATTCAGCTTTTATACTATGACGAAAGTTAGGTCCTATTTTTTACAACTTTACTACCTGATTGCTGCCAAAGTAACCGGAACCCAAACTCCATATTCGCAGGTCGTTCTCACCTGTATAGGGCACATGCACTGAGAAACTTTCAGCTTTTATAAAATGACGAAGGTCTGGCAGTCGTTGGCTCTCGGAATAATAGTTTATGCTCCCTGATATTCGAGACTATAGGGCGTTGAAGATCGTTATTGTCATTCTAACGCAATTGAAAAACATAACGTCGTCACTTTTAAGTTCTAAAATATTCTCAAAGTAAATCTTTCCCTCAGAATTGGGTGCACCCAATATCTTCTATTATTAGCTGTCTTTCGTTTCCTCAAAGAAAAAATCATCAAAACAAAGGTTTTGTCGACGTCCATCGTGTACAGAAGCCTCTTTTTAACTGTTGTTTGGCACCAGCTGCGTTCGTGGCCGACAGCCGACTAGCGCGAACAGAGGCGCCGACACCCAATTAAAATCGGAATCCGACAGACGACATAGAGAGAACGAGCTCTTAGGCGACAGTGAAAGGATGATATAATATATGTTATTAACTTTGGTCTCTCGCGACAATCGCAGGGAGCTGGGCAGGCGAGCGGCGCCGGCGCGGAGACGGCGCCCGCGCTGCGCAAGCTGCAGCTGCAGCAGCTGGGCGTGCGGCGCGCGCCGGGCCCCGGGGGCGCGGGCGCGGGGGGCGCGGGCGCGGGGGCGGGGTCCGCGCCGCCCGGCCCGCGCCTGCTGGCGGGGGCGCGCCTGCCGCACTCGCACGTGGTGGTGGCGCATCTGGCGCCGCCCGCCGAGCGCCCGCGCGCTCCCGACAACAGACAATAATAAATACTTCCACCGCACATAACACGCTTTTATTTCTATATCTCGTATTACCCGTTGCCATTCTTGGCATCAGGTTATAACGAAACCCATGATTCCATCGTGGATGAAGTGCAAGAAATTTCTATTTCTGACAATTCGAACCTCGGTTTTGAAGACGAACTTCAAATCAATATCCATCAATAATAGCGATGCGATGGAGAATGCGCTAAATTTTGTAATAGTGCATCACAAGTGGATTAGACCCACAATAGTTCAGTCAATAAATCACCCATAAGGCGTTGTAGAGTGCGTGAGCAAGGCCCTAAGCAATTTCTTCAGAAAATTGTTCAGGGTGCTTAGACAGTTAACATACTAAAAGTCCTGAAGTCTAGGGGGTGAGGCGGAGTGGGGGGAGGGGTTTAAAGTTCCCCTTTTTCAGTTTTTCGCTAATATCTTTTAAACGGTGCGTCATAGAGATAAGAAGTCTTCTACGCAATGAAAGCTTATAAAATTATGTACAACTTTTATCTTAAACACTTTCATATTCCTACCTATTTTCGAACTACACCTTCCGGAAGAGTTAAAATTGAAAAAAAACTACTTCGATTGAATACCACCTTTTGTATACTACCTTCACGTTATTTGGGGATCTAGACACGCGGCAGCGAGTCAAGCCAAGTTCAAGTAAAGGAACTGGGTAGCCAGCGCGACGTGTATAATTACACGAACCACTTGGTGCCACTTTTGACCCTTCTATAACTCAAAACCTCTTTAACGTAAACACATAAAACTCATTGTAAATTGAAAAGATTGTACCGCCGCGGACCCGCCGATTGTAGATTGAAAAGATGAATGCATAATTGGTGGAAATTTTCTCTAGTTTAATTTATTCCCCAGGTATTATTATCCTAAAATGATCCTGAAAGGAGTTATTGCCTAAAAACTGGTTTAGTGATTTTTCAAATATGGTGGAGCGAGCGGCAAAGATACGCTAAGGCTACGCAAAACGGCTAGTACGATAGTAAGGGTTCATACGCACTTTGCGGTAACCCGCAATGATTTCGAAGATATTACAGATTTAAAATGCAGGACGACCACGGAGCAAATACAAAGAGGAGATGTCGTAATAAGATTTTCCTATGAAACAACGCGTGACAATTTGCGGGGTGAGGGGGAGGAAGAACCCGCCCACTTTAAATTTTTCCATCTATGGGTCAATAGCAAAAGTATTAGCTCGTTATCTCGATTTAATTTTGAAATTACGCAACTATCTGCCAATAGACGTCGCAAAGTACAAGATGTCAGGGTCGTACTCAGAATTTTCGTATCAGAGAGCAATATTTTTAATTATATTTTTAAATAAATGTAAAATAATTTTTAAGTAAAATAATTGTATTGTAATTGTTTATTGCCCTGTATTCGGTTGTTTATGCTTTTTGCCCATAGATGGCGGCCTATTTAAAAATAATTTAAAAACTACAATAATAACATTTTGGCCATACTTACATACCTTTAAAAATAAATATCTATCAAATTTTAAAACATATGATTATTAAAAAATGGTACAAGTGATCTCTACATACCTAAATGTGTTAAGTTTCTATGATTTCGAGTGTCGCCATCTAGTGTTCGATAGAATTATGTTTACAAACGCCAAACTAAGAGACTTTTCTAGAATATTTTCAAGAAAATTACGTATAATATTACTTACAGGTGAAATGAGATGCTCTCCTTAGCATCTGAACGTCTATCCGTGTAGTTGTTACAATTTAAAACATAACACCTCAGGTTTTAGCTCAGCTTTGCAATAAAATTCGAATTTTTAAACAACTATACACCCGATGAATGTCAACATGTCAACGAGTTAGGCCACGCCCACATGATGACGTCGGTGCCTGGTTGAAGTCTTGTGCCTGGTAGCTTAGGCCGTCTCCTCTTTGTATTTGCTCCGTGAGGACGACATAGCGGTTGCGGCGCGGGGGCCGGGGGGCGCGTGCCTATACTAAATAGAGCGTCCAAGGCTGTGCTCCGCCCTACAGAACTTTATGATTGTGTAGTTATATTTGGTATCAGCGTTGCACCCGAGCAAAGCCGGGGCGGGCCGCTAGTTACTTATATTTAGAAATTAAAAGCCAGACTACATAGCATAAAAACTCGTTATTAAATATTTAGCTAATGTTATAACGGAATAGCAATCCCTAAAAAAGTGTTGAGCGGACTAGACTTGCGCGTGGTGGGCGTGCGCGGCGTGCAGCGGGCAGGCGAGGCGCACGTCCACAAGGCGCGCGGCGGCCAGCAGGCGCGCGGCCGGCTCCAGCACGTCGCCCAGCGCCGCCGCCAGCGGCCGCAGCGCCTCGCGCACGCCGCGCGACACGTTGGCGCAGAACACCAGCAGCGGCTGCAGCAGCGCGTTGAACGTCAGCGCCAGCGCCGGCTTCAGCGCATAGTCCGACGCCGTCTGCAGCAGCCCCGTGGCCGCGCCGCGCAGCGCCACCAGCCCGCAGCGCTGCACGTGCAGCAGCAGCGCCACCGGCAGCGCCAGCAGCAGCTGCGGCGCGGCCAGCAGCTCGGCCAGCAGCGCGCCCGCCAGCCGCGCGCCGCGCCGCGCCACGCGCTCCACGGCCGTGGGCCGCCCGCCCTCGCACGTCGCCAGGAACTCGCTCGTGCCGTGCTCGAAGTAGTACACCTCCACACGGTCTGGCTCTTCACGATGACGACCTCACATTAATAGCCTTGTTCATATACACAAAAAAAAGTACAGCCAAGATTCAAGAAATCATGTTTCAGCCAAACCTTTCGACAAACCGAAACTTTTAATACAAGAAATAATTAATTAATGAGTTTTATTAATTATAAGAAGCAATAATAGTTTATAAGTCTAAAATTTAAAATGTGATGGTTACAATAAGTGAAGCCGGAAACATACTTACGTGTCGTGGCGTGGCGTGATGCGCCAGAAGCATATCGGTTTCATACATTTCATATGGTTAGGGACATACTTAGGTGTCGTGTCGACATGCAAATATGTCTCTAACCATATTAAATGTATGAAACCGATATGCTTCTGGCACGCCACGACACGTAAGTATGTTTCTGCCTTTATAAGGGTGTTAACCTCCGCCTGTCAGCAACGCATTCTCTCAGAGGCCCGACCAAGCACAAACATTTTCTATAATAGTAATAAGTAAATTTTAATTAGCTTTTCGAGGATGGCTGATTATGAAAATAATCAAAACTAAAACTTACAACACATCATACTTTACATGGAGTGGTTGCCTTTCTGACCTCCACAACCCACTTTTCTGGGAAACACAGTAATTATCCCATAGAAGAATTGACTTAACGACTGCCAAAGATCTATGTATGACAGCCGGGTCCTACTGTTTAACGTGCTTTCCGAAACACGGAGGGGTCTTGGTATGAGATGTTAAACTTAAATTCGATAAATGTAAAACGAAGAACTCTGTAAAAAAAAGGAAACTCTGGTAAAAACGGCTCTCTGACAGTTTTTTCAAGGTTTATAAAAAGGTTCAGCTTCGGTCGAAACTATAATCAGGCACCGTCGGCGTCGGTTTCTGTTTCGTCAAAAAACCATGTTTCGGTCGGACAATAATGAATTTCTACATTACTGAATATTTTACACCTTCGGATGTCCCCACATTTATCGACGTGGAATCGGCTTAAGCCGAGTGCATCACCACAGTACCCGTGACCGCGACGGATGTTGACATGCTATCGGCAGTCGATTACTCCGAACGGCTGTCGCGACGGATGTTCACATCTGTTCGGCAGTCAACTCTTCCGGATGGCCGTCGCGAGGGCTGATTGTCGTTCCATGACCCCGAAAATATCTACAAATGCTTTCATCGCATCTAATTGATAAGCGGCTCGTTTCGACGTCGGCCGGCGTCGCGACGCGTCGTTCGAGCCGAGCCGATGCTATTGGTATTAGTAACACCCTTATTACGTAGACATAAAGGCTTTTTTGAGCCGATTCCGCGACGATAAATGTGGGGAGACACGGGTGGCAGGTCTCAGAAACAGCTTGAGTCTTAACGGCGTCATAATTATAGAGTAGCGTTTGAGTATTCAGATTAGCATCACGTATTTCAATAAGCTGCTGAGTACCACCCTACCGTTATCACATAGTTTGTCCGTGCCGAAGTCTCGAAATATTCTCCACGTCTTATTTTCTTTCTGAAACGATTATTAAAGAGAAATATATGTAATGCGCTATTTTGACGTTTTGACGTTTAGTAGAATACCAATTTTCCGAAAATGGCTCTGCTGGCACGCCACTATGAAGACATTGAACCGTGTGTAAATAGCAGACTTGGGCCCCTGGCT
This sequence comes from Autographa gamma, assembly GCA_905146925.1. Taxonomy (NCBI): domain Eukaryota; kingdom Metazoa; phylum Arthropoda; class Insecta; order Lepidoptera; family Noctuidae; genus Autographa; species Autographa gamma. The sequence continues at coordinate 13,270,271 of LR989854.1, forward strand.
TTGTACCCCCATAGATTTAAGAAAAAAACTTGAGAGGTGTCAAGGGACACCCGGATGGAACGAAGTTCCTTTCAATTAATTAGTGAAGGAATTGTAATAATTTAATTAATATATTAAATTTAATTATAATAAATAAATATTTTAATTTATATATATACAGCGTGGCGCTACAATGGTGACATTAATTTAACACACGTGTAGGGCTAGTGCCCTTTAATCATATTAAATTAAATAGAATAAAATAACTCGTAAATTGAAAAAAATCTTTTTTCAAACAAACTAAATGATAAAAATATAACTAAAATTGGGATCACCCTTGCAAAAAATCATTCATGAAATTACTTATCTAGCTGGCTTACGTTAACTCGGAGCGCCGCCCGCTCGTCTACAAAGGGATGTCTCTTTCCTTTAAAGTATTGTTTATTCATTTTAATTTCATTGATGCGATGCCGATTTATGATCCGTGACCTCAGCAAATGACCGCTGCGCGAGTTCTTTAAGTACAGGTTGCTGCAAAATGCTATTTTATAAAACTTTAAATAAATCCGCAAATAACAACGTTTAATGGTAACATAATTTCTTCATGAAACAAAAATGTGAAAACCTTTTATGTGTGTTGAATTAATGTCACCATTGAAGCGCCACGCTGTATATATATATTTTATTTAATTTAAGTAATTTAATTTAATTAACATAAATAAATGTGATTTAATTAAATTAAATTCTGAAAAAAATATAAAAGACACGAATATTTATCGTAACGTGTCTTTTATTATTTAAAAAAGTATTTACTGTTTCGTTATAAGAATGTTGTTTATTTATATTAAAGCTGCATGTACGCAATTTAAAAATGGACTGAAGATTTTCAGATTTTAAATTGCTTTTGTTTTAAAAGGTCTTATTGAAAGGAGTATTGAAATAGGACATTACGTTTTATTGTTTCGAACTTAGGGTTTACTTTTGACTTTGTGGATTTAAATAGCAAAAAGTGTCGTTACAACTTTTCGTAAGATTTTTTCCGTCTTTCTCAACGCGCGATAAAGAACTTCGTTCCAATAAGTTACATGCATCTGAAGTCGTCTCTGTTTGTTCCTTAGAAGGGGAATTACTTAAGAGAATATATATTGTGTATCATTAAGTAGTCCCTGATTACCGATAGCTGAGCTGACCTGTAACTGATGAGATGGCACGCGCGACGCGTCTCCGGCGCAGCGCTCGTCCGGCGTGGCGTAGCTTCGCACGGCCGTGGCCGCGTCCGCCAGCGCTCGCGCCCCCCCGCCCTCTGCACCCACTCCACGCCTCCTGCAATTACAGCTTATATGAAAAAGTGTATAGGTTTTCAAAAAAATACATCTGAGTAATAATTGTGATCAAGCTTACGTATAAAACGTATGAGCTTGAAGTGCGGGACACATGGGCGAGCCAGTCGGGCACGCCAGCAGCACCGGATGCGGCAACACGTACACGCCGCGCTCCCCGCCACCGCCGCCGCAACCGCCGCCGCCGCCGCCGCCGCTGCCGCCCTTCAAACGCCACACACCATAAGAACCGGCAAAATTCTTATTCTTGCAACTTTCAAATGAAAGTGCCCTAATCGCTCTTCTAATCATTGTGATGCTCAAGAGCGTACCCAGCTTTTGATCCAGGAGGATAATTAATATAATTTTTCAACTTTATATCTCAATAAGCAATGCATGTTCATTTTCCCAAAACTCTTATTTGTCACTAAAGCCAAAAACAGGAAATATTTCTAAATTCACTGAAACAGCACCGATTTCGATGATATTTCTTTATTTCGTTTGATTTTTACTACTAAAACTATGGGGGGGGAGGCTTTCCCCCCTCGGTACGCCCATGGTGATGCAACCTATACTTAGCAGTGTTTTAAGTTCGTACCTACTGTAATATACAGGGTGTCCGGTAAAGAGTCCGACAAACTGTGGTGGCTGATACCTTAGGTCAGGACCTATCAAATGAACGCAACATATGTTCGCCGAAAAGTTACAGGTTTCGAGTTACAATCGATTTTCGAAAATTTTAGAATTTTCTACCTTGCGTCAGACTTTTCCATTTTTCTTGCTGATACATAGCTTTCGTAATACTTTTTGTGCATCAAATTAATCTTGAATAGTTACTCTATCCTTTGATAAGTCTCATATTTATCTAAAAGAAGAATATATTGGCGATAACGCCATTCGTTTTACAATTTTCACTTTCGGTTTCTCTTAGTACTCAACTTTGAACTGCAGTGGTGAAAAATAAATGTATGTAGGATTTTTGTACAACAATCTTAAAAACTTGCTTGAATAGTGGTGATTTTGGGCAGGTACAATACTTGCATATTTTCTTTACAAAATTTGACAAAATAAGCAGCTGAAGTATACCTGGGCCTATTTTTTGAAATATTACTAATGTAAATCTGAGTAAAAATTATACGTAACTTAACCATGATCGTCATTGTACGATTAAATGAGGTATTTTCTTCTCGCCATTAACTCTCTATGCCAGATTAAAACATGTTTTAGTGTAAAGTTACCTTAACCTTCAGTATTTTCTTACTAGATAAAACAATTTTATAACACCTTATTTTTCATGCAACAACACTGAAATAGCTGGTTTTAGACGCCCAATTCATCTGCACTTAACGGGTTCCTTATCATTGTAAAAATTTAAACGAGCATTTTTTTTTTATATTTTCCAAATTGAAATTGACCACAATTATTTCGTGTCACTAGATAATCGCTAGAAAAAAATAACTTATTTCACTGGACCATAACGATCCGCGTTAAGTAACGTCGCATTTCTACTCAGATTTACATTAGTAATATTTCAAAACATAGGCCCGGGTGTACTTCAGCAGCTTATTTTGTCAAATTTTGTAAAGAAAATAAGCAAGTATTGTACCTTCCTAAAATCACCAATATTCAAGCAAGTTTTTAAGATTGTTGTACAAAAATCCTACATACATTTATTTTTCACCACTGCAGTTCAAAGTTGAGCACTAAGAAAAACCGAAAGTGAAAATTGTAAAACAAATGGCGTTATCGCCACTATATTCTTCTTTTAGATAAATATGAGACTTATCAAAGGATAGAGTAACTATTCAAGATTAATTTGATGCACAAAAAGTATTACGAAAGCTATGTATCAGCAAGAAAAATGGAAAAGTCTGATGCAAGGTAGTAAATTCTAAAATTTTCGAAAATCGATTGTAACTCGAAACCTGTAACTTTTCGGCGAACATATGTTGCGTTCATTTGATAGGGCCTGACCTAAGGTATCAGCCACCACAGTTTGTCGGATTATTTACCGGACACCCTGTATGTAAAATGAAAGTTATTATGAAAAGCATAATTATTGAGTGTCTAAAAACTCGCTTGGAGCTGGTTGTGCGCGAGCGGGCTGGAGGCCGTGGGCAGGCGCGGCGAGGTCTGCGCGGCGGCGGCGGTGCGCGCCGGAGACCGCTTGCGCCGATGCTTCTCCACAACCACCTAACATACATTTTTTTAATTATACACCAAAATTTAACTAGATCAGATAGATAGTCAACAAAATAAGAGGGGAACCGCCAAAAATTTCGTCGACATTATTTTTATAGATGCGTATTATTTATTTTGAGGAATAAAAAAACGATTAATTAAAAAAGTGATTTGTTATAAATCCATTTCATTTATTATATTCAATCCGTGCGACTAAACCTACTAATACATAATTTGGTTAGGTAATGGTATTCTATTTGAGGTCTTATGTTTTTCATTTTGATATTATATTTTAATGATTGTTTAATGGCAAAAGGGATGGAAGGACTGTCCCGAGTTCTTCAATAAATATGTAAGTGTTACCGGTATTTAAGTAATCCGTCAATGTTGAAAGGGAACAACGTCGTGGTTACAGCTAGTTATAACATAAATTAATTGATTTTTTGGCGTTCCGTACCTCAAAAGAAAAAAAAATGAACCCTCATAGGATCACTTCGTTGTCCGTCCGTCTGGCCAGACCCTTTTTCTCAAGAACGCGTGGAGGAAAACTGAAATTTATATCTAATACTCAGGTCTACTGTTCTTTGGATCTGTGAAAAAATCAAACTTCTAATCCAAAGCTCTAATCAAAAGTGTTCAAAACATACAGCTGTTTATGCCGGAAATTTTATAAATTCGCACGTGAATCAAAACCTACAGGGCACTTCCCGTGAACTTAGAATCTTAAAATATGGTACGAAGTAACATCTTATAGTACAAATAAAAGAACAATTGCGAAAACTGTAAATTTTTGGTAACAAAATGTAAGAAAAAATATTTTTGATTTTTTTAAGTTACTTAGTACTTTTCTATTCTCATAAACGCGTAGGGGTATGAAATTGAAATTCATATCGAATACTTATGTCTATAATAATAAATATAACCTTTGAGCTGTAACAAAATTAAACTTTTATGTTAAGGCAATCAAAAGAAATAGATACCTACAGGTTTGTACGGAACCCCGGGTGCGTGAGTCCTACTCGCACTTGGTTGGTATGTCGATTCGCGACGCGGTCGTGTTGAGGTAGATGTATGGCAGGTCAACTGAAAATTATGTCTTTCTTTGGGAAATTCCTACAATATTATCTACCTATACATTTTTTATAACTGTTGTACGGCCCCAATATATTTATATGCTTTATTATTGAAAAACCTTTTAGTAAATTGTTATTTGTTTAATAAACAATGTTTTAAATTCGGCTGTTGGTTGCCAACAAGGAGATCCTCTCGGGCCGGTCATATTCAGTTTAGCCATCCACCCCATTATCAAAGAATTGAAATCAAAATTTAACATTTGGTATCTGGATGACGGAACTCTAGGAGGCGATGTCGACACTGTAGCAGATGATTAATATCCCTTAAAACAAATTTACACAAAATTGGTCTTGATTTAAACACAAGTAAGTGTGAAATATATATTCCAGATACACATCTTGATAAAAAATTGGCTTTACAAAAAATCCAAACTATAGTGCCTGAAATTAACATAGTTAATAACTCCTCTCTTCGCCTTCTAGGGTCCCCAATTTTAGAAGAATCATATGAAAATTTTATAGATGATAAAATTGAAAATTTTTAATCAATTTCGAATAGACTTTTCAAAATCTTTTTACATTCTGCTATTACTTTAATTCGCTTTTGTTGCTTTGGTCCAAAATTTACATATTTTCTTCGTTCTTCACGATTATGGAACATTTACCGCTTTTGGAAAAAGTTGATAAAATTATTCGGTCCACGTTAACGTCCATTTTCAACGTAACAGTGCACTTTTTCAGGTAACAAATTGGTTTACTGTTAATAACTTAGTACTAAATGCTAAGAAAACAAAGTGCATTAAATTTGTAATGCCAAACGTAAAAAATCTAGGTCCAAATATAATTATTAGTAATGAAGTGCTGGAGACTGTAGAATCGACAGTCTCCAGCAGGCAAATCTTAGGGTCTTCTCTGGTTGATTTTCAGATTCTGTGCATGACTGAGGCAGTAAATAGTTGTGAATTGTCCTGCCCGGGCACAGATCTACCCGAGCAACGTTCTTCTCAGAGGCAGTGGGACGAGCCGCTTTGCATTTTGATACGGAAAGAATTGATCAATACGTCAACCAACACTGCAGAGCGTGCGCGTCTCCTGGCTGTGGGAGAATGGGAATCGGGCCTCTGGTTACAGGCACTTCCGTCATCCACTCTTGGTACGATTTTGGATAATAATACTTTTCGGCTCGCCATGAGTTTACGTTTAGGTATACCCTGAGAGACCTGACTGTATGTCATTGCTGCCATGGAAATTGGGTCGGCCTTTGGTGTGGGACGCAACGTGCGTCGACACCCTTGCGCCGTCCCACATTCTAAGTTCAGCAGCCTCTCCTGGCGCTGCTGCTGGAGCTGCGGAGACCCTTAAGCGGCGGAAGTATACTAACATTGTGGGCGATTATATATTCGAGCCGTTTGGGGTTGAAACGCTCGGGTCATGGGGTCCGAGCGCACGAAATCTTTTCAAAGAACTTTCCAAACGTTTGGTAGAATCTACTCGTGATCAGAGGGCTGGTTTGTTCCTTGCACAGAGAATCGGCATAGCCATTCAACGTGGCAATGCTGCCAGCCTTCTGGGCACGTTCCCCGCCATTGACAAGGATGACGATGAGTTCTTTGACGCCGTTTAGTTTTAATTTTAGTATAGTTAGAGTTTGTTCTTATATTAGATTTAATTGTGTATTAATAAATAAACTTTTATAATTAAACCCTGATATTTGTTGTTATTTGCAGATTTATGAATAATAAAAAATATCATTGACCAGTATTACAGAGTTCTAGCGTACTCACTTTAGGTCCTGAAGAGGGGGGGAAAGGATTTTCATTTATTATTGCCCTTGCGATTTCTTTAAAAGAACAAAACCGCGAATCGTCAGGCTCTAAGCATGCACAGGTGTCCCGTTAAGCACTAGAGCACATTTCATGATAAAGTAACGGCAGCTCACTCCCACTCGCCCCACCCCCTGTGGGCAGAAAGTACGGCTACGGGTTTCTAAACAAAATACGTGTGTCAGTAGAAATGAAGTCTCACTTTCCGAAATCTTTATAGTTATTTTGTTATTTGGTTTGAACACGAATCTAAGGGTACGTCGATCTAAAGATTTGAACGCACCCTTACAGAGCAATGATCTTAAAAACGGGTCCACCCTATCCATTAGCAAGAAAATGGTCAGATGCACCTGCAGGTAGGAGCCAGTCTCGTCGCCCACGCCGGCCACGCCCCCCGCACCACCCTCGCCCCCGCCGCCGCGCCCCGCCGACCCCGCGCTGCTCTCCGCCGGGAATTGCGTCGAGTTTGACATATCCAGCTCTGCCAACAGACCAAAGCGCTCTACTTCAAGCTCAACCATTTTACAAAGTAGTTGAAAGATACTTCTGACTTGATTATGTTGTTCGTTTTCAAATAATCAGCCGCGGCTCTCCTAGTTGTTTCTCTTACACGTCGTACATTGAATATCAGCAACAAGTAACAAACGATGTCCTAAGGGCGAAAAAGTTTGATGAAAGCTACCCAGGTTATTGGCCCCTAATTCGATTTCTTTAGCCTCAACTCCTCTCTGCGCAGTACTAGTTGTGTAGTTTGAAACGTATTTTTTAGGCGACAAAGTCATTATACACATATACGTCTGACACTAAGGATTATGACTGTACTCAGTTATCACAAGTTTAGTATGGTTTCGATAATTGACTGTCTAAATCACACAGCAACGTAATATGTAGTGTCTAAGAATACAGTAATAACACCATAACCGCCTAAAGCCTAGGTATGTTCACAGAGCAAAGTAAGAAGCACGGAGCAACGTAATAAGCATAGAGAAATATAATAAATAGGGTAATAAGTATGATAGGCTTGTGACAATGTCAAAGTCTCTTTATTGCACAGACTAAGTAAATTGTAAACGGTCAATCGCGTTGTAAATATATTGTTAGCGTCAGTTAAAAAGGATTATTTAATAAAAGAGATCGTAAATAAAATAAAGTAAAAAAAGGGGTAGACAAAGATGTTCACATACGCGTGGATGATCACAGTATTTGAGGTCGCTTGGCGAAGAGCTGCCAGTGCTATGTCTGCAAGGTAAGAATTGCGAACATATTGAGGACGAATAAGTCAGGTTACGCTAGGGCATCGAGAACCGGCCCTATTCTAGGAACCGGTTCTTTCCTTTCCAAAATCAAGCTGGAACCGGGTGCTAGGTTTTTTCGGTTCTTCTTGATTAATTTTAGTTGATAAGCTGATTTTCTACTATGCTATGCTATGAGGCGCAGAAACCTTGCTTTTTGTATCTTCAAGAGGGACCGTACAGATGAAAATGGGCATCTTTCAAAATTGCCAGAAGTCGGTGTAACCAGGTGATACGCAACGCTAAACGCCGTTATATTCACAATAATATCTCTTCAATTTCGGCTGCCGATGTCTGGAAGTTCCTTGGAACTCTTGGTATCGGCAGAAAAATATATGTGGGTACATACGTCGTCACTCGCTTCGCTTGCTCTGTTGCAAAGTCACAATATCTAACCTAACCTAACCTACCGTAAAATGGGGTAAATAGGGACAAAATCGAACTTGTCAACACTGAAATTAATAGATGTTGTAGGACGAATGCAATATTGATAACTCTATCCAAGGGTTTCCGGCAGTTAATACTTTTCGTAAATGTTGAAAATATCACCAGAATAAGTTAAAATTTAGATATTTTAACAAAAATATAGGCTATCCCTATTCATGCTTGAAGTGGGGTGACCTGGAACGAGACATAGGTAAATTGGGAAAAACTAGTAGGGTTGTCTCTTTACTATTTAAAAAAAGAACTAATTACCTTCTGCTAAAAGATTAATTTTATTCATTAAATTTAAAATTTTTGGAAATAAAAATAATACAATGAATCAAAAATCTTTTATTGAAATAAAAGAACATAAATATTTTACTTAACAGGTTGTTACACTCAAGGTTCGAATTACACTTTATTGATCTCTTATGGATAACTTTTAGTAACACTCTGTACTACCTACCTGTTTAGAAAAATAGCAAATTATGAACCACCTTATAAAATAAACATCTCAAAAATAAACACTTTTAAAATCTACTCATCATTTTAAGCAAAGACTAGGTTTAGGTATCTATATAAAAAATATTTTGTCTGTTATCTAATGACAGAAATCACGTATTTTTATTATTAGTACCTTATAATTATACCTGTAGAATTTGGGTACCTCAATAATACCTATCCCTATAACCAATTTAACATATTTTTTATCTAGACATATAAAAATAACAAAATTAGGAACCATCACTCATATAAAAATAAAAATTAGGAACAATCAGCAATATAAAAATAATTATCTCAAAAATTAACACTTTCTTAATCTTCAAAGTTTTAAACAAAGAGTATTTCTATTTATATCTATTATTCTTACGAACCTATTCAAGTTTAGGTACTGTCCATGAGATCACGTAAAATGTCTTCATCTTTGGTATAATATTTTTTATTATTCCCTTTTGTCTTGGGTTTAAGTGGATCACTCAAAGATATCTTCCTGTATTGACTGAAATCTATATTAACATTTTTGTTATTAAAGTTTTCAATTGAAGTGACTTTTATATTGCCTGTGGTATTTTTAAGACGTATGTCTACAACATCTAGTTTCTCCTTTGTGTTAATAATTTCTCTTTTTGTATATTCTTTTTCTATTTGAGGAGTCACTAATTCTATTTCTTTTACGACATCAAAATCACTGTCGAAAATTAAAGGCATATTTTCAATATCGAATTTATCAAGATCATTTAGTAGCTCATAGTTGCTTACATCGTTAAAAATACTCACTTCTTCTGTATTATTATCGGTGTCCATTCTTACTACTCTTCCCTTTGTTTCCTGATTTGGCTTATTTATTCCTTCGTTTTTATTTTTTCTATACACCCTTAGAGTCGATGGCTTTTTAAAAATGTACTCGTCATTGCGATTTTCATGATCTTCAACCATATGACACGACTCTTGTTTAATCGCTTCGTTACAAAGTTGTCCTTGTTTAACTTCTTTATGTGTTTCTTGTGTCACAATCTTTTTTAAATTTGATTTCGCTTTTTTATTTATAGGTTCCGTTTCAAATTTATCCGTACACCCTGGTTTTGATAAAGTTCTTTTGTTTTGTTCCCTTTTGACATAGTTCTTCTGTTTTTCTAGTTTTTGGTTAGGTTGATTTGAAGTGTTTGAAACGATGGTAGGTTCCAATTTAGGTTTAGTCATGTTAGTCATTGCCATTGAAGCTTTTTCTTCGAATTTCTTCTTTCTATCTTCTGGAATCTGTTTTGCAATTTTGTGTTGAGGTTTATAATTTTGCTTAAGTGTAGACTTTGGTTGAATTTCACTGTCTTCGTGACATTCAGATTCATTATTAGTACTGGATGCAGATATTCTCTCTGATAATTGTAGGTTTTCTTCCAAATCAGATTCATTGCTCAAAAAGCTACTCTCTTCCTGGTCGCTATTGTTAGCAGTACTTAGGATTACTTCTGTATCACTTACTTCTGTATCAGTGCACACGCTTTGACCTGGTGTTATTATAATTTTCTTTCTCTTGTTGCATGGTTTGTTATTTCCAGTGCCATATCGCATTTCTTTTAACATGGTTACTACTGTCTCATCAAGAGCATCTCTATCAAAGGATTGTTCACCACAGGCGTTTCCTGGTAATCTTTCCAAAACTTTGATTTTATTTAAAGGGCTTATGCCAGATTTCATGAATGCTGAGAGTATGTTTGATTTTGTTTTGTTTGCCATGTGATTTAATAATTTTTTCAAAAGACTAGGGAAGACACTTTTAGGAATAGTAGGTAAAGTACGGCCATCGGTCTTTTTCCACTGAAATAAAATGTCCCTCCAGGCACCTTTTATTGCTCTAAAGAAAGCTACATCCAGCGGTTGCGTTAGATGTGTCGAATTTGGAGGAAGAAAAATAAAATGCACGTTTTGTTCTTTGCATTCATTAATCAAGTCTAGAGACAAATGGGATGAAAGATTATCTCCGATGAGTATTTTTTTTCCATCTTTGTTATTGAAATATGGCAACGCGACAGTACGGAGCCAGTCCTCAAACGTGATACTGTCGAACCACCCAGAAGTAGTACAGTTATACCTGCAACCTTTCGGCCCATTTTGAACCCAAGATTCGTATAAATTTTTAGCTTTGTAGACGACATAACAAGGTAGTAAAGTTCCATCACCAGCAGCTGCCATCATAATTGATGTAGACGCTTTACTGTGGTTTAAGACTCTCTCCGGGTACTTTGCGCCTCTTTTTGTTACAACTTTTCTTCTTCCGGGATCGTCCGATAAATTGGTTTCGTCATAGTTTACAACGTTACACATTGGCACTCCTTCTAAGGATTTCTCCAATTCAATAAAATATTCTTCTATAATTTGGGGTGAAACGGAGGCTCGGCATCTTTTTATGTTTTGGCTAATTCGTAATGAAATTTTGTTTTTGTTTCTTTGTAAAAAACTTTTCACAAAATCTGGACCAGGTAAATTATCTCGAAATCTTTTCTCAGTTATGCCAGATCTATCTAAATAACCTTTAACCAATACCCTCAGGTCGTAAGTATCTAAAGGGTATCCCCACTCAGCACAATGATTGAGATTTTCGACTATGTATTCCTCGGTTTCTGCACTTAAAACTGGTTGACCTCCTGGCTTTTTCATAAACCTGGTGTTATGTCTTTGTAAGTCCGATTTAGGAATATCATATTTTGCACTAATATTTGCCAGTGATAAATTTGAATTATTATATTCATTAAGCGCAACTTGCATAGTCAACTCATCATATTTTTTGTAGTGTTTTGTACCAACCGGTTTATATACACGAGGCATTTCTGAAAATAACAACAATCAAGGTTAGGTAAGTACCTACGTCGCTATTTATTTACTGTAGTAGATGAGTACCCATCTATTTTATAGAAATCACGTATCCACATACCCATTTTTAACAATCAAAATAAGACAAAATTTTGTACGCTAAAAACGTTAAAACCGATCGACTTCGATATCTTGCAGAAAGCTACTTAGCGTAATAATATTATAAAATCTCTGTAAAAATGTGCATACATGTTTATCTTTTTCGTCAATTTTCAAAAAAAAATTATGAACCAATTTTGATAAAATTTATTATGAGGCCAGCTCTGATGTTATATCCTATCATACAAAAAAAAACATTAAAATCAATTCACGATAATGACGGAGTAATAGCGCCACATACAACCCAAACAAAAAACATACAGTCGAATTTAGAACCTCCAGGTCTTTTTTAAGTTGAAAATAAAAGCGTAAAGAAATTTAAAGAATATAGAATCCTATAAATGTTAAATATTAAATTGCATAAAACAACGAAGACCCTTAAATTGTTAGTTCAACACAATACGTATTTTTATTATTTGTTTGTAGGCTTGTTTTTCAAATCAAACAAGTTCGTACCTATGTATCTCTTATTAGCTACTTCTCATTAGTTCGCCTTGAACGCATGCTTGTATATAAGTTTAAAATAAATAAAATGAAAATGCCTTATTTTAATAAAAAGTGAAATCCTGCAAAACAATGCGATAAAATGTTCAATTCATATTGTAGCAGCCCTGACCCTATTCATACTTTACCGTTCCTAATCAACTTTCATACGTCCCTATTTACCAAGTATAGGCGACTCTATTTGTACTTTAGCCGTCTCTTGTCACCCCGTTCCGGTATTTATTCACCTCGAAAAATAAACAATCACGGAGGTTTTAAAGAAAAGGTTTTCAAACAAAAACTATGTAAAATCTAGACTTACCTCTTTTTGTGTAGCTTCTTAAAGATATTATATCGTTGGCTAACTCCACACGTTGTCAAAAACACACTAGAATTTCCAAAAACGGTCAACTTAAGGGACAATACCGCAACCTCACATCAACAGTCTTATTTGAAAGAAGATTTTTGACACCTTTTACTAACTTCACAACGCTTCCGTGTTGCCAGTTAGAAGATAATATATAATACTTTTAGAAGAAAAAAAAGGTAGCAATTGGAAGTTCTTGTTTTTTTATTTTGTGGCTTCCAAACTTGATTCCTCGATTTGACCCTATTTACCCCTGAGTCCATATTCACCCCGTTTTACTTGATCTTTGTCACATAGTCGAACCTAACCAAGCAATGGATTTTTGGGCCTATGTCAGTTCCATACTATTACATAACACCAATTGAATATAATAATAATAGTAATAAATAAATGCGAACTTTCACAAACATTGTTCTGAACCAATGGACTAAACTGGTTGCTAAAGCAATGGACTTTCTACATTGACTTTATAAATGTAATAGCGTCGACGCCTCTTTAAAAAGGACACCTCTGTAAAACGACGCCTCTATAAAACGACGCCTCTATAAAACGACGCATCTATAAAACGACGCCTCTATAAAACGACGCCTTTATAAAAACGACGCCTCTATAAAACGACGCCCCTATAAAAACGACGCCTCTATAAAAACGACGCCTTTATAAAATCGACGCCTCTATAAAATTACGCCTCTTGAAAATCAAAGCCTCTATGAAAAGACATCTTAAACAAAATCGCTCCTATAAAACGACGCTACTATAAAAACGACGCTTTTATATAAAAAGACGCCTCTATAAAACGATGCCTCTATAACAACGACGCCTCTTTAAAAAGGACACCTCTGTAAAACGACGCCTCTACAAAAACGACGCCTCTATAAAACGACATCTTAAAAAAATCCGTCCTACAAAACGACGCCTCTATAAAACGACGCCTCTATAAAAACGACGCCTCTATTGGACGACGCCTCTATAAAAACGACGCCTCTATTGAACGACACCTCTATAAAAACGACGCCTCTATAAAAATACGCCTTTATAAAAACGACGCCTCTATAAAACGACGCCTCTATAAAAACGACGCCTCTATAAAACGACGCCTCTTTAAAAACGACGCCTCTATAAAACGAAGCCTCTATTAAACGACGCCTCTATAAAACGACGCCTCTATAAAAACGACGCCTCTATAAAACGACGCCTCTTTAAAAACGACGCCTCTATAAAACGAAGCCTCTATTAAACGACGCCTCTATAAAAAACACGCCTTTATAAAAACGACGTCTCTATAAAAACGACGCCTTTGAAAAAACGACGCCTCTATAAAACGATGCATCTATAAAACGACACCTCTTTAAAAACGACGCCTCTATAAAACGACGCCTCTTTAAAAAGGACACCTCTGTAAAACGACGCCTCTACAAAAACGACGCCTCTATAAAACGACATCTTAAAAAAATCCGTCCTACAAAACGACGCCTCTATAAAACGACGCCTCTATAAAAACGACGCCTCTATTGGACGACGCCTCTATAAAAACGACGCCTCTTTAAAAACGACACCTCTATAATACGTCACCTCTATAAAAACGACGCCTCTATTAAACGATGCCTCTATAACAACGACGCCTCTATAAAACTACGCCTCTATAAAACGACGCATCTATAAAACTACGCCTCTATAAAACGACGCCACTTTAAAACGACGCCTCTATAAAAACGACGCCTCTATAAAACGACGCCGCTATAAAAACGACGCCTTTATGAAATCAACGCCTCTATAAAATTACGCCTCTTGAAAATCAAAGCCTCTATGAAACGACATCTTAAACAAAATCGCTCCAATAAAACGACGCCTCTATAAAAACGACGCCTCTATAAAACGACGCCTCTATAAAACGACGCCGCTATAAAAACGACGCCTCTATAAAACGACGCCTCTATTGAACGACACCTCTATAAAAACGACGCCTCTATAAAAATACGCCTTTATAAAAATTACGCCTCTATAAAACGACGCCTCTATAAAAACGACGCCTCTATAAAACGACGCCTCTTTAAAAACGACGCCTCTATAAAACGAAGCCTCTATTAAACGACGCCTCTATAAAACGACGCCTCTATAAAAACGACGCCTCTATAAAACGACGCCTCTATAAAAACGACGCCTCTATAAAAACGACGTCTCTATAAAACGAAGCCTCTATAAAACGACGCCTCTATAAAAACGACGCCTCTATAAAATTACGCTTCTTGAAAATCAAAGCCTCTAAGAAACTAAATCTTAAACAAAATCGCTCCTATAAAACGACCCTTCTATAAAAACGACGCTTTTATATAAAAAGACGCCTCTATAAAAACGACGCCTCTATAAAACGACACCTCTTTAAAACGAAGCCTCTTTTAAACGACGCTGCTATAAAATCGACGCCTCTATAAAAACGACGCCTCTATAAAACGACGCCGCTATAAAAACGACGCCTCTATAAAACGACGCCTCTATTGAACGACGCCTCTATAAAAACGACGCCTCTATAAAAACGCGACTCTTTAAAAACGATGCCTCTATAAAACGATGCCTCTTTAACAACGACGAATCTTTTAAAACGACGCCTCTATAAGACGACGTCACTATAAAACGACACCTCTTTAAAAACGACGCCTCAATAAAACGACGCCTCTATTAAACGACGCCTCTATAAAACGAAGCCTCTATTAAACGACGCCTCTATAAAAATGACGCCTTTATAAAAACTACGCCTCTATAAAAACGACGCCTCTGTAAAACGACGCTGCTATAAAAACGACGCCTCTATAAAATGACGCCGCTATAAAAACGACGCCTCTATAAAAACGACGCCTCTATAAAAACGACGCCTCTATTGAACGACGCTGCTATAAAAACGACGCCTCTATAAAAACGACGCCTCTATAAAACGACGCCGCTATAAAAACGACGCCTTTATAAAAACGACGCCTCTATTAAACGACGCCTCTATAAAACGACGCCGCTATAAAAACGACGACTCTATAAAAACGACGCCTCTATAAAAACGACGCCTCTATTGAACGACGCCTCTATAAAAACGACGCCTCTATAAAAACGACGACTCTATAAAAACGACGCCTCTTTAAAAACGACGCCTCTATAAAACTACGCCTCTATAAAAACGACGCCTCTATAAAAACGACGCCTTTATAAAAACGACGCTTTTATAAAAACGACGCCTTTATAAAAAAACGCCTCTATAAAACGACGCCGCTATAAAAACGACGCCTCTATAAAAACGACGCCTTTATAAAAACGACGCCTCTATAAAACGACGCCGCTATAAAAACGACGCCTATATAAAAACGACGCCTCTATTGAACGACGCCTCTATAAAAACGACGCCTTCATAAAAACGACGCCTCTATAAAAACGACGCCTCTATAAAAACGACGCCTCTACAAAAATGACGCCTCTATAAAACGACGCTGCTATAAAATCGACGCCTCTATAAAAACGACGCCTCTATAAAACGACGCCTCTATAAAAACGACGCCTCTATAAAAACGACGCCTTTATAAAAAAGACGCTTTTATAAAAAAACGCCTCTATAAAACGACGCCGCTATAAAAACGACGCCTCTATAAAACGAAGCCTCTATTAAACGACGCTTCTATTAAACGACGCCTCTATAAAAACGACGCCTCTATAAAAATGACGCCTCTATAAAACGACGCTGCTATAAAAACGACGCCTCTATAAAACGAAGCCTCTATTAAACGACGCTTCTATTAAACGACGCCTCTATAAAAACGACGCCTCTATAAAAATGACGCCTCTATAAAACGACGCTGCTATAAAATCGACGCCTCTATAAAAACGACGCCTCTATTGAACGACGCCTCTATAAAAACGACGCCTCTATAAAAACGACGCCTCTTTAAAAACGACGTCTCTATAAAACGAAGCCTCTATAAAACGACGCCTCTTTAAAAACGACGCCTCTATAAAAACGACGCCTCTATAAAATTACGCTTCTTGAAAATCAAAGCCTCTTAGAAACGAAATCTTAATCAAAATCGCTCCTATAAAACGACCCTTCTATAAAAACGACGCTTTTATATAAAAAGACGCCTCTATAAAAACGACGCCTCTATAAAACGACACCTCTTTAAAACGAAGCCTCTATTAAACGACGCTTCTATTAAACGACGCCTCTATAAAAACGGCGCCTCTATAAAAATGACGCCTCTATAAAACGACGCTGCTATAAAATCGACGCCTCTATAAAAATGACGCCTCTATAAAACGACGCCGCTATAAAAACGACGCCTCTTTAAAACGACGCCTCTATAAAAACGACGCCTCTATTGAACGACGCCTCTATAAAAACGACGCCTCTATAAAAACGACTCCTCTTTAAAAACGATGCCTCTATAAAACGACGCCTCTATAAAACGATGCCTCTTTAACAACGACGAATCTTTTAAAACGACGCCTCTATAAGACGACGTCACTATAAAACGACACCTCTTTAAAAACGACGCCTCTATAAAACGACGCCTCTATTAAACGACGCCTCTATAAAAATGACGCCTTTATAAAAACTACGCCTCTATAAAAACGACGCCTCTGTAAAACGACGCTGCTATAAAAACGACGCCTCTATAAAATGACGCCGCTATAAAAACGACGCCTCTATAAAAACGACGCCTCTATAAAAACGACGCCGCTATAAAAACGACGCCTCTATAAATCGACGCCTCTATAAAAACGACGCCTCTATTGAACGACACCTCTTTAAAAACGACGCCTCTATAAAAACGACGCCTCTTTAAAACGACGCCGCTATAAAAACGACGACTCTATAAAAACGACGCCTCTATTGAACGACGCCTCTATAAAAAACGACGCCTCTATAAAAAACGACGCCTCTTTAAAAACGACGCCTCTTTAAAAACGACGCCTCTTTTAAAACGACGCCTCTGTAAAACGAAGCTTCTATAAAACGACGCCTCCATAAAAACGACGCCTCTATTAAAACGACGCCTTTATAAAAACGACGCTTTTATAAAAACGACGCGTTTATAAAAACGACGCCTCTGTAAAACGACGCTGCTTTAAAAACGACGCCTCTATAAAAACGACGCCTCTATTGAACGACACCTCTTTAAAAACGACGCCTCTTTAAAAACGACGCCTCTTTAAAACGACGCCGCTATAAAAACGACGACTCTATAAAAACGACGCCTCTATTGAACGACGCCTCTATAAAAAACGACGCCTCTATAAAAAACGACGCCTCTTTAAAAACGACGCCTCTTTAAAAACGACGCCTCTTTTAAAACGACGCCTCTGTAAAACGAAGCTTCTATAAAACGACGCCTCCATAAAAACGACGCCTCTATTAAAACGACGCCTTTATAAAAACGACGCTTTTATAAAAACGACGCGTTTATAAAAAAAACGCCTCTATAAAACGACGCCGCTATAAAAACGACGCCTCTATAAAAACGACGCCTTTATAAAAACGACGCCTCTATAAAACGACGCCGCTATAAAAACGACGCCTCTATAAAACGACGCCTCTATAAAAACGACGCCTCTATTGAACGACGCCTCTTTAAAAACGACGCCTCTATAAAAACGACGCTTCTATAAAAACGACGCCTCTATAAAAACGACGCCTCTATAAAAACGACGCCTCTATAAAACGACGCTTCTTTAAAACGAATCCTCTATTAAACGACGCTTCTATTAAACGACGCCTCTATAAAAACGACGCCTCTATAAAAATGACGCCTCTATAAAACGACGCTGCTATAAAATCGACGCCTCTATAAAAACGACGCCTCTATTGAACGACGCCTCTATTGAACGACGCCTCTATAAAAACGACGCCTCTATAAAAACGACGCCTCTATAAAAACGACGCCTCTATAAGACGACGTCTCTATAAAACGACACCTCTTTAAAAACGACGCCTCTATAAAACGACGCCTCTATTAAACGACGCCTCTATAAAACGAAGCCTCTATTAAACGACGCCTCTATTAAACGACGCCTCTATAAAAATGACGCCTTTATAAAAACTACGCCTTTATAAAAACGACGCCTCTGTAAAACGACGCTGCTATAAAAACGACGCCTCTATAAAAACGACGCCTTTATAAAAACGACGCCTCTATAAAACGACGCCGCTATAAAAACGACGCCTCTATAAAACGACGCCTCAATAAAAACGACGCTTCTATAAAACGACGCCTCTATAAAAACGACGCCTCAATAAAACGACGCCTCTATAAAACGACGCTTCTCTTAAAGCGAGGCCTGTATAAAAAGCGACGCCTCGATAAAACGACGCCTCTATAAAACGACGCCTTTATGAAACGACATCTCTAAAAAACAATCCTGTAACGTGAGGCATCTATAAAACGACGCCTCTATAAAGAGACGCCTCTATAAAAGGACGCCTCAATAAAACGACGCCTCTATAAAAACGACGCATCTATAAGAATAAATTAAAAAAAAACGACGTCTCCGTGCAAACGATTTTACTGTAAAACGACGCCTCCATAAAAAGACGCCTCCTTTAAAAACGACACTTCTTATAAACGTCGCCTTTTTAAAACGACGCCTTTATTAAAATGACGCTTCTATAAATCGACGATTCTATAAAAACGACGCCTCAATAAAACGACGCTTCTCTTAAAACGAGGCCTGTATAAAAAGCGCCGCCTCGATAAAAAGACGCCTCTTTAAAACGACGTCTCCATAGGAAGAAAAATAATAACATAACCAGAAAATCGAGGTTTTCTTAGAAAATGTGTATGTTAACAACTCTAGTGAAGAAATTATTATTATTATTAATATAAAACAAGGGCGATGAAACAAAACACTATGTTTCTACTAAAAATATTTTTTTTTCATCAATTAATGTAAGTTACAAACTTTGCACAAAGAATAATAATAAAAATGTTCCTGGACATCTCACATACGGTTATCTAATCAAAAGCTAAGCAGAGCTTATGTTATAGTAACCAGACAACTGATAAAGATACTTATGAATAATATATTTCTAAATACATACATAAGTCAATGATAAATTACACCCAGACGCAGAACAAATTTTAATCATCGTGCGTCACACAAAGAATTGTCCTGTTTTAGTATCAAACCCAGGACCCCTGGTATAGCAGTCAGGGTCACTAACCACTAGACCAACAGGTCCGTCAAAAGAAAAATATCAAACTACTGAAACAAAAGTAACTAAAAACCAAAGGCGAAATACATAATTGTTGATATAATTCTTATGCGTCTACAAACGTCTTCATTACAGAATCAGATCGACATGAAATAATATGTTACGTTTTTCCAAGTTTTATTTGAATTTCGTCTAAGTCTATGAAAAGATATATGAAAATGGAAATACAATTGATTGAGTTGTACTTTGAGTGTTGCCATGTGAACTTTAAATCTAAACTAAGTCATACGAATATTAAAAGCTTGTTTTTAGAAGATGTTGAAGATTTATGAACATGAATAATCAAAGGACATTATTTTCTACCCACATTACCGAAATAAACAAATGACATCAAAATAATATTATGTAAACTTCAATCTAGCATGGCAACAAAAACGGATACAATCACGGATACAAGAATGTGATATTGTGCGTCATGAAAATCGACGTTGTCTGAAATACTATGTATTACACATAGTATTTAAACAATAAATTACTACCCAACTAGGTATACTTTATCTATAATAAAAACATAAACTATCAAACGATCCAAGCTTATCACTCTTACTTGTTTAATATGTATAGGTCAAATGACAATACAAATACTTTCATACTTAATGTAATTTATAAGCGAAATAAAGTTTTTTTTTTAAGTAGTTAATTTATAAGTTTAAAGATGTCCCTCCAAATTATTTTAAAGTGTTAACAGTTATGTTTTGTATCCTCATGAGTTAATGCTACACAGGATGTAGATTATAAAATAAGCAAAAGTCGTCTTAAAGTTAATGTCATGAAGAAATAACTCATAAGAATTGAAATAAAGTAATATTATTAATTAAAATGGCCACAAATACAGTTTTACATTAATGAATAACTATATGATAGGTTTATCCTGTGTTTATAGTCTCAAGGTATTAAATAATATCAAAAAACAAATTAATATATCTAATACAAGTATGTTTTATAGTCAATTTTGTTTCGAAAAATTGCAATTTTTTGTTATTAATTTAAAGAAAGCAACATTTTTATAAGAATAATCACATTTTATGAACGTTGAAATAAAGTATATTTCACAATATCTCCAACACCACAAACAGCACTTTTTTAGGCCACTTAGTTTCGGAGATGTAGCAATCTTAAGATTATCGGTCGTAGAATCTTCCTAAAAATTCCTACGGAATTGATATGGCCAGGAGCAAACGGGTGGGTGGGAGGGGTTTTTTTTTTTTTTTTTTTTTTTTTTTTTTCGAAATTTCCCGGACTTTTAGTTGTCCGATTACGGCGTAAGTGGTATCGTTAGCTTTGTCTTGTTGATTGCTACCCGAATAAGTAAAAATATTATGTACCATAGACCAAAAATACTGAAAATACTTGAAAAATGTGTTTTTTTTTTTTTTTTTTTTTTTTTTTCTGTGAAAAAAGTATGGGGATACCCCAAGTGTAATATATGGTTACAAAGGGTACACAAAAACCCTTTTAAAAAGCTACTAAACTAACAAGGTTTTCAAAAAAACACTAAGATTCTCATTAAAATGTTATTTCGTAAAAAATAAATCTTCTACTAACTATCCAAAATAATATATTCCGTGCTTCTGATACCAAAACTAACTTAACCGACGTCCAGATAAATCAGAAATTGTTGGCAAACATGGGATGGGATATTTAAACTTAATAATAAAAATAAATAAGCTAAACTCAAACCTAACCTGACCAAATCTTGCAACAAATATATTTATAAAAAGAGATTGTTTCATAAATAACTATGAAAACATAAATTTACTACTTCTCTCTCAAACCTGGTTTTGTCAAACCTAACTATGGCTGAACTAACCTACCCAAACCTAACTTTGTCAAACGTAACCTTGCCAAACCTAACTTTGTCAAACCTAACATTGTCAAACCTAACATTGTCAAACCTAACATTGTCAAACGTAACCTTGCCAAACCTAACTTTGTCAAACCTAACTTTGTCAAACCTAACTTTGTCAAACCTAACTTTGTCAAACCTAACTTTGTCAAACCTAACCTTGCCAAACCTAACTTTGTCAAACCTAACCTTGCCAAACCTAACTTTGTCAAACGTAACCTTGCCAAACCTAACTTTGTCAAACGTAACCTTGCCAAACCTAACTTTGTCAAACGTAACCTTGCCAAACCTAACTTTGTCAAACCTAACTTTGTCAAACCTAACTTTGTCAAACCTAACTTTGTCAAACCTAACCTTGCCAAACCTAACTTTGTCAAACCTAACCTTGCCAAACCTAACTTTGTCAAACGTAACCTTGCCAAACCTCACATTTTCAAACCTTACAATGCCAAACCCTTCTTTCTTAAAAGTGACGATTTTCAAAAATTTGGTCGGCAAAGTTAGGTTTGGCAAAGTTAGGTTTAACAATGTTAGGTTTGACAAAGTTAGGTTTGGCAAGGTTACGTTTGACAAAGTTAGGTTTGGCAAGGTTACGTTTGACAAAGTTAGGTTTGGCAAGGTTAGGTTTGACAAAGTTAGGTTTGACAAAGTTAGGTTCGACAAAGTTAGGTTTGGCAAAGTTAGGTTTAACAATGTTAGGTTTGACAAAGTTAGGTTTTTTTTTTTTTTTTTTTTTTTTTTTTTTTTTTTTTTTTTTTTTTTTTTTTATACTAGTACCACTGGCGTGGGGATCCAGTGCCTATGCTTACTGCGCCTGATTCATACCAGTTCTCGCTTACATGCCTCTCGTACTGTCATACCGCATACTACGCTTGCATTCGTCATCTTTTATGCTTGCCACGGGTGGGATGCCCGTCTTACCGCTATTCTAACTACTTTTAATTACTTCTATTCATGCATTTTCAGGTAAATAAATTCTAGGAGGGGATTTTTATTTGTTCTTAATCAATACATTCTTATTTTACATTTTTGCACTTATCCTGTGCCTATTTCTTAGTATCTATTACATTTTTGCTTAACTTTAAGAGTTTTTTACTTATATCTATTTTACAATTTTAAGACACAATTAACCTCATGCCCTATCTTACATTATTTTAATCTTACATTTATTACTATTTTGTCCACTAGTTTTATTTGCATTTGTTTACCTTGATCACCTAACCATGTATACTCATTATACATGTTGGTGATCATCTTACTTTACTTATTATTTTTATTTGCTATTTTAACTATTTTAACACAGTATTTTATAAACTTATCTCTAGTTTCACTATTAGCTAATAAATTACATAAATTTTTTATACTAATTTTTTCATTTGTTTCATTTTCGAATCCGAATCTTATTTGACCGTAAATTGGGCATTCTACAATTATGTGCTCTACTGTTTCATTGACCATTGGGTCGCATGGGCATGCCGGACTGTCCTTGCATTTGAACTTGTTCAAATACTCGGAAAATCCGCCATGCCCAGTCAACATCTGAACGAGTTGAGGGTTTAGTTCTAACTTTTTTATGACCTTTTTTGCCTCAGTAACTGTTGGAAAGAAGATTTTAGTGGTTTTTGCGGTGGTTTCACAGACGTATCTTTCATTCCATTCTTGGACTGTCTCCATTCTGATATTACGTTTCGCATACGAAACCGGGCACCTATCGTAATCCGGCTTTGTCTTCTTTCCCAGTGCTGCCTCCTTTGCAAGTGCGTCCGCTCTTTCATTTCCCCTCATCCCCGCGTGGGCTTTGATCCAATTTAGTTTTACTATTTTCCCTTTGTTTTTGGCCTCTCTGATGTTTTTTCTAGCTTCCACAGCTAGGGGATGAAGGGATTCACTGCGTGTTATTAACTCGAGTGCAGACCTAGAGTCACTAAAAAGTGTGAAGACTCTGCCGGTTTTGTGTATATTGATTGTGTGTGTGGCGTGTGTGAGTGCTAGGAGCTCGGCCTGGAAGACGGTGCAGAATTGCTCCAGCTTGAGTTTTTTGGCCTTGGTCTCTTCGCCATTATCCCAAGTGGATAATGCCGCTCCGACCTTGCCCTCAATTTTGCTCCCATCTGTATAAATTTGTAGTCCGTTACTCTCAAGCTGGGCCAACTCCTCACCGTCTCCAATCAGTCCGAACTCCAGGTGTGTGTGTGTTGCTGGGTGTGGTGCCTCGGTGTATGGTAATGGAGTTTCCATCTCCCGGTCTCCCACTATTCTGCTGGAGTAGCCTTTTTTCACCTCGTATAATGAGGCTGCCTCCTTAATTCTTAGATCTAATGGTAGTAGACCGGAGAGTATCAAGGCCGAGTTAAGGGATGTGGTTCTGTATGCTTTAATAATTTTTTGTGCAAAACCCCGTTGCACCTCATTCAGATGTTTCCTGACTCCCAGTTTTCCAGCTGCCGTCGCCCATGCGCTCGCCGCGTACAATACTATGGGCTCGACCGCCGCCACATAGATCGTCCTAATTATTTCAGGAGAGATTCCCCACTCGATTTTGGCCGCTCTTGCCAGGTGTTTATAGATATTAATGGCTTTAATACACGTATTTTTGACGTGTAGATTGAAAGTGAGCTTATCATCTATGGTGAGGCCAAGTATTTTTATGTCTCGTGACATAGCGATGTCCACCCCGCCCATGCGCAGGAGCGGAGTGTCATGCTTAAGCTTATTTGTGATTACCATTGCTTTTGTTTTTTGTGGTGCAAATTTAAGCTTATTCACGACCCCCCACTCCCGCACCAAGGCTAGGGTTTCATTCGCTTTTTTTTTTTTTTTTTTTTTTTTTTTTTTTGGATTCGTTCATCCCTCTGACATGGGGGTCAGAGTCCTTGGGATGCGGCGTGACGTTTTCGCAGGGTGGAGATTAAAAGAAGGGTAAGGAGTTGTGGCAGGTGTTACTCCACCTGCCGTGGTGCTTCATCAGTCTTGCGATAATTGTCTACTGTAGGTTGCCAGTTACTTTAGAAATGTTGGCGATGCGTAGCATACGCCATGCCATTTTATTTCACCTTGTTTTCCTTTTCAGATTTCGCGTGTTCGAGACGATGTTGCACCAGCGGCAGGAGCGCGCAGCGAAAATGCGGTTGGGTCCACTTCGCCCGGTAGAGGTCTTCCTCGGATTTTGCCGATTGGGAATCGCAACGGCCAGGTAAGTCCGCCTTTTCCTTACTAATTTGACCAGTTTCTTATGAAACTGGCCAGAATTCAGGTTTTGTTTTAGTGCTGTGCCGTTGCGTCCTGGCTTTCCGCAGTTTTTGCTGTTCCGAGGTTTTTCCACCGGGTTGGATAGACCCACCGAGCCGGTCTCGCGGTCTTTGGAGCAGCCACTACATGTTGCCACTGGTGTCGCGTGGCGGCCCTCAGCAATACGCTGTTTTGGCTCGAGCCAATGCATCCCACCTGCGCCGGACGGGACATTCCATGCTGAATGCACTGTGTCCCGTCACTTCCAGGCTGGCTTTAGTGCAATTGCAACAGGTGGGTGTTGCGTTGGCGAGCCTCTCCGCGCAGTTGCTGCGGTGGTGAGGGCCGCTGCAGTGTCCACATCTCTCTACGGTCTCCGTGCAGAGGCGTCTGCTGTGCCCGTATCCAAGGCACATCGAGCATTGGACCAGAGGAGACTGGTCCTCCACTCGGATGAGCTGCAAGTCTACGTACACCTCAGCCGCCTCCACCAGCCTACCCCAGAGAGCTGGGGACACCTTGGCAACAATGTGGCACATGAGCTCGTTTCGCGCCTTCTTCCTAAAAAGGATCTCCACCCTGTCGTCGCCAGCTGGGAGGTCACGGAACAGTTTCCGGTTTTGCACCCTCAGGAAGTCCAGTACGTCCTCGTCCTTATGAAAGGTGAGGACATCCCTGAGGGTGACGAGGGGGTCCTGATTTTTGACCATCAGGACCTCTAGCTGTTGATCTGCTTCCTCGATTTTACTCTTAACCTTGTTCCGCTCCTCTTCGGTTCGACAGCTGACGACGATTTTCCTGTCTTTTGCCTTTCGGACCCGGTCGACGTGTAGGCCCTCAACTTTGGCGTTGAGGGCTGTCCGGATCCTCCCAAGGACCTGTTCCCCCGTGTCCATCTCGTCCCTGGACGTGACCACCACCGAGTGCAGCGCAGTAGGCTCCGGGCGTTTGCGCCCCTTTGCGCTCGCCGCCACACTCGCGTACGTGGGCACCTCCAGAGACTGAGTATTGGCCGTTTGGAGGGCCTCCTTGAGCTGCTCCGCTTGCTCATTGCTCTCTCTCATTAGCCTACTATGTTCGGCCAATGAGGAGAGCAACTCGGAGACCCCCGATTGAACTCCCGCCAAACTTCCCGAAGACTCTTCCCGGGGCTGCGGCTTACTTGCGTGCTCCTCCACAACGGGGTCAATAAACGCCGGCGGGGAGGGGCACACAGTCTTTTTGCCTTCGCCGTCCTTTATAAGTTGGTACAGCCTATCGATGGCCTGGGTGACGGAGGCCTTAATGTCTGTTTTGAGATTGCGCGACGCATTCAACGCCATTTTGGCCTTCGTCACCCATGCCCTCGCCTCCTGCAACCTGCTAGGCTGCACCACCACGGCTGGGCTCACCTCCGGGAAGAGGACCTTGGCTGCTTCGTTCTCCCCCATGTCCCTCCTGACTTTTGTCAGGGTTTTAAAAGCGTCGGTCTTAGTTGCTTGTCTGGGGGGAGTGTTAGGCGGAGACGGGTCTGTAGGTTTTTTGGCGGGGGTGCGGAACATCTTGAGGGATGAAATTAGTCGGAAAGGGAAAGTGGGGATTGACCCAACACTAACCCAACGTAACCGTTAAAATATTCAGTAAGATTGTAAAAGTTGTAAACACATTCACGAAAAATAAAATTTGTATAAGTTGTAAAATAAATTGAGTATATTTAAAAATTAAGACGTTAAAATGTAAAGTTTAAAATTGGCGATTTGTAACAAATAAACTTAAATTTTTTCGCTGTTTATTTCGGGTGATCGTGGTCCAAGTGCGTCGAGACGTCAGAAGGGCCCCAGCTGCTAATTTCTGTGATCGCTTCTACGATTTTACGCTTCTTGCTAAACAAGAAGCGTCTCAAACGACCGAAAATGTAATGAATTTTTTGTGCCAGATACACTGACACGGTTACCAAAAAGAGCTTCCTGGGCTGGGAGCCTCAGAAGCAAGACGAAATATGCAGCGATCTAGCACCCCTCCAACGCTACAAACCGCAGCCCTCTAGCACTATCGATTCCGGAGATATGACCTCCCAAAGATATTGGGGTATAAAAAGGTATATGGAAAAAGTCTCCGGAATCGATATGCCTAATGAAATAAGGGTGGGTGGGCGGGCCAGAAATTTGCAATTTCCTCGGCTCCTGGTAGTCGGAGCGCCACGTGAGTGGTACCGTTGTATGCGGCTGGACGTTTGCAAGCGAATGGCGTGAAAAAATTTAGGGGTCCGGGAACAAATTTCCCTGAAAAACCCTGAAAAACTGGTTTTTTAATAATATTTTTACAAGTTTTTTAAGTACAAAAATTTTGAAGTTCTATATAGACACACAAAACGTGTGCTATATATTTAGGAAGGTCTGTAAGAGACCTACAAGCTAATATAACCAAATGAAATTTTTACTAAACCGTTTTTGAAAAAATTGAATTTTAAAATGTTACTATTTTTTAAAGTTTTTTGTTAATAAAAGCTATTTGTTTTTAAATGAGGGTGCCAAAAATATACTCAAACGAAAGCAGACGTCTTAGGCTGTCGGTCAACGAAGAAATCGCAACAATCCACTGATAAACAGCGAAATTATCACGTGTCAAAGAAAAAATGGTACAGCTATATAGCAATACAAACAACTATTTTCGTAAAAATACGAAAATTATCAATTATTTTCGCGTGTATAGGCGCGAAAGTCAACAATAATGTCAAAATGGACACGTTTACAAAAAATAATAGTCAAAATCGCACACAAATAAAAATTTTTGTTTTCGAGTGAACTGTTTGTTCGACCGGCTTAGGTGGATTTTCAAGTGATTATGTATCACTCCACGAGATGTTAGTTTGGTCGGGAACACAAATTTGCAACTTCCTCGGCTCCTGGTAGTCGGAGCGCCACGTGAGTGGTACCGTTGTATGCGGCTGGACGTTTGCAAGCGAATGGCGTGAAAAAATTTAGGGGTCCGGGAACAAATTTCCCTGAAAAACCCTGAAAAACTGGTTTTTTAATAATATTTTTACAAGTTTTTTAAGTACAAAAATTTTGAAGTTCTATATAGACACACAAAACGTGTGCTATATATTTAGGAAGGTCTGTAAGAGACCTACAAGCTAATATAACCAAATGAAATTTTTACTAAACCGTTTTTGAAAAAATTGAATTTTAAAATGTTACTATTTTTTAAAGTTTTTTGTTAATAAAAGCTATTTGTTTTTAAATGAGGGTGCCAAAAATATACTCAAACGAAAGCAGACGTCTTAGGCTGTCGGTCAACGAAGAAATCGCAACAATCCACTGATAAACAGCGAAATTATCACGTGTCAAAGAAAAAATGGTACAGCTATATAGCAATACAAACAACTATTTTCGTAAAAATACGAAAATTATCAATTATTTTCGCGTGTATAGGCGCGAAAGTCAACAATAATGTCAAAATGGACACGTTTACAAAAAATAATAGTCAAAATCGCACACAAATAAAAATTTTTGTTTTCGAGTGAACTGTTTGTTCGACCGGCTTAGGTGGATTTTCAAGTGATTATGTATCACTCCACGAGATGTTAGTTTGGTCGGGAACACAAATTTGCAACTTCCTCGGCTCCTGGTAGTCGGAGCGCCACGTGAGTGGTACCGTTGTATGCGGCTGGACGTTTGCAAGCGAATGGCGTGAAAAAATTTAGGGGTCCGGGAACAAATTTCCCTGAAAAACCCTGAAAAACTGGTTTTTTAATAATATTTTTACAAGTTTTTTAAGTACAAAAATTTTGAAGTTCTATATAGACACACAAAACGTGTGCTATATATTTAGGAAGGTCTGTAAGAGACCTACAAGCTAATATAACCAAATGAAATTTTTACTAAACCGTTTTTGAAAAAATTGAATTTTAAAATGTTGCTATTTTTTTTTTTTTTTTTTTTTTTTTTTTTTTTTTTTTTTTTTTTTTTTTTTTTTTTTTTTTTTTTTTTTTTTTTTTAAAGTTTTTTTGTTAATAAAAGCTATTTGTTTTTTTTTTTTTTTTTTTTTTTTTTTTTTTTTTTTTTTTTTTTTAAATGAGGGTGCCAAAAATATACTCAAACGAAAGCAGACGTCTTAGGCTGTCGGTCAACGAAGAAATCGCAACAATCCACTGATAAACAGCGAAATTATCACGTGTCAAAGAAAAAATGGTACAGCTATATAGCAATACAAACAACTATTTTCGTAAAAATACGAAAATTATCAATTATTTTCGCGTGTATAGGCGCGAAAGTCAACAATAATGTCAAAATGGACACGTTTACAAAAAATAATAGTCAAAATCGCACACAAATAAAAATTTTTTTTGTTTTTCGGTTTCATTCGCTTGTAACGAGACTTCCAGGGCTGTCTCCCCGGAAAAGACCAAGACAAAGTTAGGTTAGGTTAGGTTAGGTTAGGTTAGGTTAGGTTAGGTTAGGTTAGGTTAGGTTAGGTTAGGTTAGGTTAGGTTCCCGGACCCGCGGGAGTGGTGCATCCTGCGGGAGAGGGGTTGCTGGACCCCTACCGGGCGCGTCCCTAGGTTGCGGATAAGGGCATGCCGCACAGTGCGGTACCGGTTTACCGGCGCGGACAATTCCAGCAGCGGGGTCGCTCCTCAGCCTGAGGATGCGACAGCCGCGGCGGGTCTGGCCAGTGTCAACTGCTGGCTAGACATCGCGGCCTGTCGGCGTCTCGGACGTATTCCGAGTAGCGGCGACAGGCGGTGAGTCTGCCCACATTCTTGTGGGTGGACGGCGGGGTCTGTTCTGTCCAGACCGCCGCGAGGTGGTCACCTGCTGGCGTCTCGGACTCATTCCGAGTAGCGGCAGCGGGTGTCGTGCTCTCTCATTCGTGCCTCTCGCGAGGAAACGGGTGAGATGAGCGGTCGTGCGATTTCGGTCCGTGTTTACTGCGGGCCGGAAGTCGCAACCTGCCGGCGTCTCGGACGTACTCCGAGTAGCGGCGGCAGGCGTTTGGTCTGCCCACTTTTCCATGTGGTGGGCGGACGGCGGGGACCTCTCTGTCCAGGTTCCCGCGTGTTGTCTGACCTGCTGGCGTCTCGGACTTATTCTGAGTAGCGGCAGTGGGTCGCTCTCTCTCCGCATTCCCACGCGCGTGGGGAACGGTCGAGTGGAGTCGTTGTGCGAGTTCGGTTAGTGGTTTTGCTGGCCGGACTTCGCGGCCCGTCGGCGTCCTGGACTATTCTGGGTAGCGGCTTCGGGCGGAGGGCTTCCCTCTCCTGACCTCCTTTTTGGGGGGGACGGTAGAGGTGGGGGTTGTGCGAGTTCGGACAGTGTTTTTGCTGGTCGAACATCGCGGCCCATCAGCGTCTTGGACATTATCCGAGTAGCGGTGGTGGGCGGGACTTCGCCATTACCTCCTCTTTAGAGGAGGAGCGGTTGAGGTCTGGCTTCCTTTCTCTCTGTTGAGAGATTGGGGGCGCATTCGCGGGCGGCGGGCCCGATTCGTCGGGCGGGACCACGGTCACCGTCGGCCAACCCGTAAGTCTGTCCTTTTCAGGACGGGACCGGGGGCCGCCATCCTTTACAGGAGTACAGGAGGGGGGCTACGTGGAAGAAAACCACTATAATAAATTACCCTGAAGCCTACGCTTCGATGCCCGGCTAGGGGCTGCATGGCGGGGAGGAACTCCGTCGTTAGGGCATCACAAAAACAAAATCATGGAACAGACAGATGGAATTAACACTCAGCAAGCGGGTAGGGAGGCCTCAGGCCGAACAGAATCCCGTGACTCTTCGGAGTTCAGGCGCACGTATTTGCTGGCGCCAACATCTGCCTCGGGGAGTGGGGAAACCCATGAACCGTTTGGGGGGGGGGAGAGGAGGGTGACTCGGTCTGTAAGCAGGCTGAGTCACGTAGAGTGCATGGCGATGGAGCCTCGAGTGGTGATCGAGAGGCTCGTCATGGACGAGGAGGCGACAACCACCAGTCGTCCTGAGGAGGCGGAAATGGAGCTTGAGGTACCGGAGCCTTGCCGGTCCCGAGACAGCTCTGTTTCTGGAACACTCGGCCGGAAGCGTCCAAGACGTGGTTCGGTGGGTGAAGACGACGTGGGTAGCCGCGCCGCTTCGGGCTGCGAGAGCGATGTCTCATTAGCATCGTCGACGCAGTCCCGCGGTCGTGGGACCCACGGTCGTTACGTGGGGCTCCACCGACAGCGTGAGCTGTACAGGGCGCTCGCCGCTGAGGCGGCGCGGTCACCTGACGCTCGTGTGTCGGAAGAGAGGAAGGAGGAGGAGCGACAGAGGAGGGAGGCTCGTGCGGCTGTCCGGGACCTCATTAGTTCCGGTTCACAGTCGACCGACCCCTCCTCTGTTAAGGAGCGCATTGACGATGGTCTCCTGGCGATTTTGGAGGTAGCGCGCACCTCCAAAAACATAAAGGGGACGTACATCAAGCGGCTCAAAGACGCGGTGGAGCTGATTCAGGATGGCTTTCGCTCCCTGACCAGCTCCACATGCGTGGATAAACTGCTCGCCGAAAACGCTCGGCTGAGCAAAGAGGTCGAAGACCTCAGGGGCCAGATGCTCGTGGTGCGCGAGCAGGCCCCTGCAGCGTTCGACACGGCTGATTTCCAGCGGTCCATCATGTTGTCGGTCGGGACAATGATGGACGCCAAGCTGGCTGGGGTCAAGGAGCTGCTTCCGCCGGAGAGGGTTTTACGCCCGCCCCTGGCGGCGGACAGGCGAAGCTGTGCGGAGGTTGTGGGCAGAGGGCCTAAACCAGCCGCAAAGCAGCCCGCCAAGCCCGAACCCAAGCAGCCTTCAAAAGCGGCTAAGAAGCCGAAGTCGGCACCAAAGCCGACTCCCGGACCGGCACCAAAGCCGACTCCCGGACCTGCCCCCAAGCCGGCTCCCAGGCCGGCTCCAAGGGCGGCTCCCAGGTCGGCTCCCAGGTCGGCTCCAAAGGCTGCCGCTGCCAAGCCTGCTCCAAAACCGGCTTCAAGACCGGCACCCAAACCTGCTGCACCAAAGCAGAGTGCGCGTGTCGCTGAGGCCGGAGGCTGGACCGAGGTCTCACGGCGGAAAAGGGTGAGGAACAGGGTCAGGACAGAGGCCCCCAAACCCAGGACCGCCGGAAAGACCAAGTCCAAGAAGCAGACTGGCAAACAGAGGAGGAAGCTGGCCCAGAGACAGCGGCGTGCGGCTCAGACGCCCGCCGTTGTCCTGACGATCGAGCCTGAGGCTGCCAGCCGGGGTCTGACGTACGCTCAGGTCCTCGACAGGGCACGGCGGCATATCAATGTCGCCGAGCTGGGGATCGACATGACAGTCGATCCCATAAGGATAAAAAGGTCCCAGACGGGAGCTCGAGTTCTCGAGCTTCCGAGGAAGCTGAGCCCTGAGGGGGCAGACCTTATGGCTGAGCAGCTCAAGGCCATCTACGAGGATGGCACAGTGAGGGTCCACAGACCACTCAAGTGCGCGGAGCTCCGGGTGACAGACCTGGATGACTCCGTCACTAAGGAGGACCTCACTGCTGCCGTCGTGGCGAAGGGCCAGTGTCCTCCTGCCACGGTGACGGTCGGAGAGCTTAGGCTGGGCCCCGGGGGCATGTTCACCGCCCTGGTGAAGTGCCCGCTGGTTGCTGCACCTAAGCTCATAACGACGAGGACCAAGAAGTTCCTGGTTGGTTGGAGCTCCGCTCGCGTGGTGCAACTTGCAGCACGGCCCATGAAGTGTTTCCGATGCCTGGAGATCGGACACACTAGGGCCGTGTGCACCAGCGAGACGGACCGTAGCGGGCTGTGCTACAGGTGTGCACAGCCTGGCCACAAAGCGGCATCTTGTAGTGAGCCCGCCAAATGCCCGATCTGCGTGCAGAGGGGGCGCAAGGCGGACCACCAGATGGGCAGCCGGGGATGTGCTCCCCCGGCCCCGACCAGGAACAAGAGGGCCTCAGTACGGCCCCAAAATGACGCGGCGAGGGCGCAGGCTGCGCCCCGCACGGAGGAGATGATGGAGTCGTAATGGACCAAGTCCGTCCACATCTCTTCCTCCAGGGGAACATCAACCACTGCGCCGGTGCCCAGGATCTCCTCCTGCAAGCACTGGCGGAGTGGGAGATAGACGTTGCGGTGGTGGCGGAGCCCTATTTTGTCCCTCCCCGGCCCAACTGGGCGGGGGACCTTGACGGGTCCGTCGCTGTCGTCGCCGCAACAGGCACGAGTTCCCAGCCCCTACACACCATCCGTAGGGGCTCTGGATATGTCGCTGCGTCATGGGGGCCGTACGCCGTCATCGGGACGTACTTCTCCCCGAACAGGGGTCTCTCCGAGTTCGAGTCGTTTATGGCCGAGCTGGAGGCCCTTGTTCGGTTGCTGACACCCCGCCCGGTCATTCTGCTAGGGGACCTCAATGCCAAGAGCACGGCTTGGGGGGAACCGGCAACAGACCGGCGCGGGGAACTACTGGAGGAGTGGGCTCTAGGTTTGGACTTTGTCCTACTAAACCGGGGTCACACCCAGACTTGCGTCCGGCATAATGGCGGGTCCATTGTGGACCTGTCGTTTTGCTCCCCGGCCATTGCCGGGCGCATCAACGACTGGCGCGTCGTTGTAGGGATGGAGACGCTGTCCGATCACAGGTACATTCGGTTCAGCGTCTCTCCCTCCGGGGGGCCCAGGGTTCGGCCGACCCCGAACTCAGGCCCTCCACGATGGGCCCTAAAGAAACTTGATAGGGAACTGCTGATCGAGGCGGCAATCGTCAGTGACTGGTGCGCACCACCGTCGGGTCTCTCGATTGACGACGAGGCGGAGCTGTTCCGCAGAACGCTTACGCTGGTATGCGACGCAGCGATGCCTCGCGTCCGGAGAAGACCCAACAGACGGGCAGTCTACTGGTGGTCGCCAGAGATCGCAGTGCTTAGGGAGGCGTGTGTTGAGGCGCAACGCCGGTACACACGCCATCGCTCTAGGCACAGGGACGAGGCTGCGGAGGCCCCTCTTTACAGGGCCTACCGCACGGCCAGATCGAACCTCCGCCTGGCCATTCTGCAGGCGAAGGCCGCAGCAAGGCAGGAGATGTACGAGGAGCTGAACCGGGATCCGTGGGGTCGCCCGTACCTGGCGGCGCGGAATAAACTTCGCGTCGCAGCGCCCCCGATTACGGAGTCCATGGAGCCTCAGCTCCTCCGGAACATCGTTTCGTCCCTGTTCCCATCCCACCGGACTGACTTTATCCCTCCAGCTATGGGTACCGCGTTTTCGCGGGAACAGCTGGAGGAGATAACCGAAGGAGAGTTCGAGGCGTGTACCCAACGCCTCCGAACGAAGACGACTGCTCCTGGACCTGACGGGGTACCGGCTCGGGCTATTGCCTTGGCTGTGGGTCCCCTAAAGGACCGGCTGCGGGGTCTCTTCAACGCCTGTTTAGTGGCGGGGAGATTCCCCAAAGTCTGGAAGACGGGGCAGCTCGTCCTCCTTCGCAAGGAGACACGACCGGCCGACTCGCCCTCGGGCTACCGGCCTATCGTCCTGCTGGACGAGGCGGGCAAGCTCTTTGAGCGCGTCATCGCCGCCCGCATCGTTCGGCATCTGACGGGCACGGGGCCCGACTTGTCGGCCTCCCAGTTCGGCTTCAGGGCGGGGCGCTCTACGCTGGACGCCCTGAGCCACGTCAAAAAGTTCGCCACGGAGGCTGCGGCGCGGGGAGGAATGGCGCTAGCGGTGTCGCTCGACATCGCGAACGCCTTCAACTCGCTGCCGCACCAGTGCATAGAGTCGGCGCTTCGTTACCACGGGGCGCCCCTCTATCTCCAGCACATCGTGGCGGACTACCTGCGCGACAGACATGTCGCGTACTCCGGAGTGATGGGCCCGCAACTGCAACCCACCGGGCGCGGTGTTCCGCAGGGGTCAGTCCTAGGACCTCTCTTGTGGAACATCGGGTACGATTGGGTGCTTCGCGGCGCCCTCCTCAGTCAGACGGAGGTCGTCTGCTATGCAGACGACACCCTGGTGCTGGTCAGAGGGACCACCCAGGAGGAGTGCATCCGGCGTGCTACCTGCGGCGTACAACTCGTCGTAGGTCGCATCCGGATGCTTGGATTGGATGTCGCTCTGGGGAAGACCGAAGCACTTTTGCTACACGGCCCCCGGAGTAGACGTACGGATTCGTGCCTAACGGTGGAGGACGCGAGGATCCCACTGACGGGCACGATGAAGTACCTCGGACTGGTTCTCGACGGGCGGTTGAGCTTCCGGGAGCATTTTCAGCGGTTGGCGCCGAGGCTTCGGTCCGCCGCTGCAGCCCTCGGAAGGCTCCTGCCGAATGTCGGGGGCCCCGACGTTGGGTGTCGCCGTCTCTACGCCTCGGTCATTCGATCGATGGCTCTGTACGGCGCACCCATTTGGAGTGACCGACTGACGGCCGATAACCGGGCGGTCCTACTTGGTTTGCAGCGTGCTGTTGCCAACAGGATCGTCCGGGCCTACCGGACCGTCGGTCATGAAGCCGCGTGTGTCTTGGCTGGGACACCGCCTTGGGATCTGGACGCGAAGGTGCTAACGGACCTTTACACCCGTTGCACCGAGCTCCGGTCCCGGGGTACCGACCCCCTTCCGAGGCAGCGCGAGCTATGGCGCAGACAGGCCCGTCTCGTCACCATGCGGAATTGGGAGCTTCGGCTCGCGAGACCGTTGGCGGGACGGGTCACCATTGAAGCGATCCGCCCACATCTTCAACCGTGGGTGGAGAGGCGGTACGGTTTATTGACCTACCGCCTCACGCAGATTCTGACCGGGCACGGGGCCTTTGGCCATTACCTGTGCCGGGTCGCCAGGAGGGAAGGGACCACGGCTTGCCACCAGTGCGGCGCCGGTGACGACACCGCGCTGCACACTCTGGCCGTGTGTCCCAACTTCGATGAGCCTCGCGCCGTTCTCCAGGCGGCGCTGGGAGGCGTGGACGTCTCCGCGCTGTCGGCTGTTGTCGCAGCCGCGCTCAGCAGTCGCACAGCGTGGGACGCGCTGTCCTCCTTCTGTGAGACCGTCATGTCCCAGAAGGAGGCGGCGGAGCGCGCTCGGGAGGACGACCCCGACGCGCCCCAGATACGCCGACGTCGAGTGGGGCGGCGCAGAGCCGCGCATGAGCGCGATCTCCCGCCCTAACTAGGGTCCTGGGCGACAGGCACGGGGGTGCATGTCGTCCGACTATAGGACCCACGACGGGGAGCCACATTTCGTAGCATCGGGTGTGGTTCCAATAGGAGGCGGAGAGGCCGAAGCCTTTACACTTCGGCCTCCAATCACGAAAGTGAGCCATCGGCTTATTGGCCGATGGATCCCCGCAGTTGGCGCGTGACGAATTGCAACGCATTACCACGCGCCAACACCAAACGCGGATGACGGTGCACGGCGGTTTAGGTTTAGTCAGTAAGAGTCTGACACTACCCATCCACTCCCCCGAGTGGGTGGGTGTCCATGAGGATTCCCCCGCCTGATCAAAAAAAAAAAAAAAAAAAAAAAAAAAAAAGGTTAGGTTAGGTTAGGTTAGGTTTGCTTCGGCAAGTACCTGTGTCGCATGGGCAGGGAGCCGGACGCTCGGTGCCACCACTGCGTCCATTGCGGGGAGGACACGGCGCAACACACGCTCGCTGAGTGTGTAGCTTGGGAGGAGCAGCGCCGTGTCCTCACAAATGAAGTAGGAGGCGATCTGTCGCTGCCGGCCGTAGTGCAGAGTATGGTCGGTAGCGCAGAGTCGTGGGACGCGGTGGTGTCCTTCTGCGAGGACGTGATGTCGCAGAAGGAGACTGCGGAACGGGAGAGGGAGATCTCGTCTCTCTTCCCCGGCCGCAGAAGGCGCACCGGGCGCAGGAGAAGGGCGGACAACGCCCTTTTCCGCCCCCCATGAATGGGTCCAGGGGCGAGGGACTTGGGGAAGTCCCCGCCCCCTAACCGCTGGACCCGAGGCGTAGGCGCGCGCGGGTGTCGGCGCGCGCCTCCGAGGCGGAGCACGGGGTAGTCTTACACCTCACTACCCCGTGCACGAGATGAGGCCCGGACAACCGGGCCAGCACCAGCGTGGGGCTGCGGAAGAATTTGGATTCCCGCGGCCCCACGTGCACGTGCGAGGAGGAGACACCGGGGGGTTTTAGCCGGTAAGAGTCCGGCATGCCCCTCCGCCTCTCCCCAGGCGGAGGAAGTCCATGAGGATTTCCCCCCGAAAAAAAAAAAAAAAAAAAAAAAAAAAAAAAAAAAAAAAAAAGGTTAGGTTAGGTTAGGTTAGGTTTCCGCAAGGCGCCGGGTGTACTAGTGGACCGCCGAGATCGCGCAATTGCGCGTGGCGTGCGTTGCGGCCCGCCGCCGGTACGCCCGATACCGCAGACGGCGTCGACGGGATTCCGCCGAGGAGGACGCGCTGTATGAGGTGTACCGCGCGTCCAAGGAGACTCTGTGGCTGGCCATCGGCGACTCAAAGTCGCGTGCCAGGGAGGAGCTGCTGGGGTCCCTAGATCGGGACCCGTGGGGGCGTCCCTACCGCTGGGTAAGGGGCAAGTTGCGTCCCTGGGCGCCCCCACTGACGCAGACCATGCAGCCCCAGCTGCTGGAGGTGGTGGTGAAGACCCTCTTCCCTGTGCGAGTGGGACATGTTCCCCCGCCGATGGCATCGCCCTCAGCCACAGACTCTCCGGAAGAGGAGAGCACCAATGTCCCCGAGGTGACGCAAGAGGAGACGAGAGCGGCCGTGTCGCGACTCCGGGCGAAGAGCACAGCGCCCGGACCCGACGGAGTTCCTGGCCGAGCTCTCGTCTTGGCTCTGAAGGAGCTAGAGCCCCAGCTGAGGGGGCTCTTCACGGCATGTCTCGAGCGGGGTCAGTTTCCCGGCGTATGGAAGGAGGGGAGGCTGGTCCTGCTCAGAAAGGAGGGGCGCCCTGCGGACTCACCGTCCGCGTATCGGCCCATAGTGCTGCTTGACGAGGCGGGCAAACTGTTCGAGCGGATTATCGCGGATCGCCTCGTCAGCCACTTGTGCAGAGAGGGGCCGGACCTGGACGAGAACCAGTTCGGTTTTCGTCGGGGGCGCTCCACCATAGACGCAATCATGCGCGTGAGGGCCCTGGCGGAGGAGACGGTGTCCCAGGGTGGGGTGGTGTTGGCGGTGTCTTTAGACATCTCCAACGCATTCAACACCCTACCCTGGAGCTGCATTCGGGAGGCGCTGAAATACCATCGCGTGCCTCCCTACCTCCGCCGTACAGTAGGGGCTTATCTGGAGGACAGATGCGTCACTTATAGGGGACGTGACGGTGCTGCTCGGCACTTCATATCGTGCGGTGTTCCACAGGGATCGGTCTTGGGACCGCTCCTGTGGAACATCGGATACGACTGGGTGCTGAGAGGTGAGCTCCCGTCGGGTGCAGACCTGACGTGTTATGCGGACGACACGCTTGTCACTGCCCGGGGGAGCTCACTTAGGGAAGCGACGTTGATAGCCACGGCTGCGGTGTCACAGGTGGTGAACCGCATCCGGCGCCTGGGCCTGGAGGTGGCCCTAAACAAGTCGGAGGCCATAGTGTTCCATGGCCCCCGACGGGCGCCGGCGCCGGGATCACACATTGTGGTCGGTGGGGCTCGGATAGCTGTCGGGTACACCATGAAGTACCTGGGATTGGTGCTCGACAGCCGGTGGGAATTCGGGCCTCACTTCCGGCGGCTAGCGCCCAAGCTGATGGGCGCGGCGGGCGCGCTTTCAACGTTGCTTCCCAACATGGGGGGCCCGAGCGCCGCCTGTAGGCGGTTGTACGTGGGAATCGTGCGGTCTATAGCCCTTTACGGGGCTCCCGTTTGGGCGCTAGACCTGACGGCCAGCACTCTCGCCATTCTGCGAAAGCCGCAGAGGGCGATGGCCGTCAGAGTCGCCCGCGGGTACCGCACGATTTCCTACGAGGCGGCTTGTGTCCTGGCCGGATCCCCGCCCTGGGACCTGGAGGCGAAAGTACTCGCGTCATTGTACCGATGGCGCGAGGAAGAGCGGGCGCGGGGCTCGACGCCGGTGCAGCGGCAGATCGAGCTGCGCCGAGGAGAGCTCCGTCAGGTCCTGGTGGCGGAATGGCGGCAAAGGCTTCTGCGCCCTGCCGCCGGCCTCGCTACCGTCGAGGCGATCCGGCCGGTACTCAACGACTGGCTCGGGAGAAGGCACGGTTCCCTGTCGTTTAGGGTGACGCAGGTGCTGTCGGGGCATGGGTGCTTCGGCAAGTACCTGTGTCGCATGGGCAGGGAGCCGGACGCTCGGTGCCACCACTGCGTCCATTGCGGGGAGGACACGGCGCAACACACGCTCTCTGAGTGTGTAGCTTGGGAGGAGCAGCGCCGTGTCCTCACAAATGAAGTAGGAGGCGATCTGTCGCTGCCGGCCGTAGTGCAGAGTATGGTCGGTAGCGCAGAGTCGTGGGACGCGGTGGTGTCCTTCTGCGAGGACGTGATGTCGCAGAAGGAGACTGCGGAACGGGAGAGGGAGATCTCGTCTCTCTTCCCCGGCCGCAGAAGGCGCACCGGGCGCAGGAGAAGGGCGGACAACGCCCTTTTCCGCCCCCCATGAATGGGTCCAGGGGCGAGGGACTTGGGGAAGTCCCCGCCCCCTAACCGCTGGACCCGAGGCGTAGGCGCGCGCGGGTGTCGGCGCGCGCCTCCGAGGCGGAGCACGGGGTAGTCTTACACCTCACTACCCCGTGCACGAGATGAGGCCCGGACAACCGGGCCAGCACCAGCGTGGGGCTGCGGAAGAATTTGGATTCCCGCGGCCCCACGTGCACGTGCGAGGAGGAGACACCGGGGGGTTTTAGCCGGTAAGAGTCCGGCATGCCCCTCCGCCTCTCCCCAGGCGGAGGAAGTCCATGAGGATTTCCCCCCGAAAAAAAAAAAAAAAAAAAAAAGGTTAGGTTAGGTTAGGTTAGGTTTTTTTTTTTTTTTTTTTTTTTTTTGGTTTTATTTGAAAGTATCCCTCTGACATGGGAATCAGAGCCTTTGTGTTCTATATGTTTATGTTTTTACTGAGGATAGTATTGTTGGGGTGGGGGGGGACATTGCGGCGCTCCTGGACTGTGAGGTTTGCCGCAGAATTAGCATTCGGTTCGTAGATCATTAAGGGCATAATTTGTGGGCTCGGGCGGTGTAAATTCTTAGCCATGATAATCATGACCAAGATTTTTACCCGCTGACTCCTATTTTCTTTATCGCCAGTGTGTCTTCCAAGCTGGCTTTTATCTGCGGGCTGGTGCTTGTGACTTCGTTCCGGACGAGAGGCGGTTTTTGCTTGTGACATAGCGGTTTCTTTCCTCCAAGGCGGTGCAAAATACTTATCAAATTGCAACAGGTTCGTATGAAGCCATTAACAATTTTACCTCCATTTTTGTCATCGCGGTGGTGGGTGTTTTCTATTTCGCCATCAAGCTGTATTTTCAACGCTGGGTCGGAATTTATTCTTTTCTTCTTTACCTCACAGACTCTTCGCGTTGCGTGTGTGTACGTGGTGTTGCCCTCAGCAGTATGCGGTCTTCGCTCGAGCCAACGCGTCCCACTTGCGTCTGACAGGGCACTCCCTGCTAAATGCATGGTGCCCCGTCGTTTCCAGTTTTGCTGCGAGGCAGTTACAGCAAGTGGGGGTCGCATTGGCGAGTTGATCCGCGCAGTCTTTTCGCTGGTGAGGGCCGGCGCAGTGCCCACACTTCTCCGAGGTTTCAGTGCAGAGGCGTCGGCTGTGCCCATACCCCAAGCACATGGAACACTGCACGAGTGGAGATTGGTCCTCCACCCGAACGTGCTGCATGTCTATGTACACAGTCTCCGCCTCCATCAACCTACCCCAGAGAACCGGGGACACCTTAGCCACCACGTGACACATGAGCGAGTTCCGGGCCCTTTTGCGGAAGCGAATTTCCATCCGATCGTCATCAGTTGCGAGGTCACGGAACAGTCGCCTGTTCTGAGCTCTCAAGTGGTCAAGGATGTCCTCATTTTCATGGAAGCTGAGGACATCCCTGATGATAACGAGGGGGTCTTGATTTTGAGGGACCCGCACCTCGAACTGTTCCTCCGCTGTTGAGAGCTTGTTCCGG
The DNA here is from genome assembly GCA_905146925.1 of Autographa gamma. NCBI lineage: Eukaryota > Metazoa > Arthropoda > Insecta > Lepidoptera > Noctuidae > Autographa > Autographa gamma. The sequence continues at coordinate 13,311,082 of LR989854.1, forward strand.
ACCCTGTCTCGCTCCTCTACATTTCGGCAGCTGATGACCACCTTCTGGTCCTTCGCCTTCCTGACCCGGTCTATTTTAATGTCCCCCTCCTTGGTCTTTAGGGCTCTTCTTATTTTTCCCAAGACATCCTCCCCAGTGTCCATCTCATCTCTGGATGCGACCACTACCGAGTGCAGCGCAGTGGGCTCCGGGCGTTTACGCCCTTTTGCGCCCGCCGCCACACTCGCGTATGTGGCCACCTCCAGGGACTCGGTCTTGTTTTGGAGAACGTCCCTTAGTTGTTCCGCCTTCTCGTTGCTCTCCTTCATTAACTTACTATGTTCAGCCAATGAGGAGAGCAACTGAGTGACCCTCTCTTCTGCCACTACACGAGGCACACTTTCCCCCTCTAGAGGTTGCGACACCCTCGCCGGCTCATCTTGGACTGTTTCAGAGAGCTCCGGCGAGGGAGGGCATGCAGTTTTCCCAGCTTCCATCTCCTTGATCAGCTGGTACAGCCTGTCGATGGCCTGGGTGACGGAGGCCTTGATGTCGGTCTTCAAGTTTCTTGAGGCGTTGAGGGCCATCTTGGCCTTCACCACCCATGCCCTCGCTTCCTGCAACCTACTAGGCTGCACCGTGCTGACCGGAGACTTCTCCGGGAAAAGGACTGTACCCGCCTCCAGCTCCCCCATGTTCCTCCGGACTTTCGTCTGGGTCTTGAATGTTGTTTTTTGTATAAGTTTAGGGGGAGTAGTTGGCGGGGAGGGGCTCGTGGCCTTTTTGGCGGGGGTGCGGAACATCTTCGCTGTATGGGGAGTCGAGGGATACGGGGATAGGGGTAGGGATCAGGGAAAACCTTAACCCAACCCAACCAGTATATAAATTCAGTAAGTTTGTAGAAGTGTTAAATACAGTCTTAATCCTAGTTCTTGTAAAAGTTGTAAAATTTGTATAAATAAAAGTGTAAAATGATAAAAACAAAATTTGGCGATTTATATAAAATTTGAGTATAAATAACTTCGTTTTCTGTTCCAGATGGTTCCGGCCCGAGTGAGTCCGGACGTCAGAAAGACCCTAGTCTCTACCCTCTGCAGTCGCTTATACGATTAAGCGCTTCTTGTTGTACAAGAAGCGTCTGAAACGACCGAAAAAGTCAATAATTTATGTGTTTATTATAAACGAACTGATGCCAAAAATTGCTTTCTGGGCAGATACCTCAAGAAATACCAAGATAAGTTGGAGTAGTCCAGTGTCCCTCCAATGCCACAAACCGCAGCCCTCTAGCTCTATCGATTCCGGAGATATGGCCTCCCAAAGTTATTGGGGTATAAAAAGCTGTATGGAAAAACTCTCCGGAATCGATATGCCTAATGAAATAAGGGTGGGTGGGCGGGCCAGAAATTTGCAATTTCCTCGGCTCCTGGTAGTCGGAGCGCCACGTGAGTGGTACCGTTGTATGCGGCTGGACGTTTGCAAGCGAATGGCGTGAAAAAATTTAGGGGTCCGGGAACAAATTTCCCTGAAAAACCCTGAAAAACTGATTTTTTAATAATATTTTTACAAGTTTTTTAAGTAGAAAAATTTTGAAGTTCTATATAGACACACAAAACGTGTGCTATATATTTAGGAAGGTCTGTAGGAGACCTACAAGCTAATATAACCAAATGAAATTTTTACTAAACCGTTTTTGAAAAAATTGAATTTTAAAAAGTGACTATTTTTAGAAGTTTTTTAATTATAAAAGCTATTTGTTTTTAGTTGGGGATGCCAAAATTATACTCAAACGAAAGCAGACGTCTTGAGCTGTCGGTCAACGAAGAAATCGCAACAATCCACTGATAAACAGCGAAATTATCACGTGTCAAAGGAAATATGGTACAGCTATATAGCAATACAAACAACTATTTTCGTAAAAATACGAAAATTATCAATTATTTTCGCGTGTATAGGCGCGAAAGTCAACAATAATGTCAAAATGGACACGTTTACAAAAAATAATATTCAAAATCGCACACAAATAAAAATTTTTGTTTTCGAGTGAACTGTTTGTTCGACCGGCTTAGGTGGATTTTCAAGTGATTATGTATCACTCCACGAGATGTTAGTTTGGTCGGGAACACAAATTTGCAACTTCCTCGGCTCCTGGTAGTCGGAGCGCCACGTGAGTGGTACCGTTGTATGCGGCTGGACGTTTGCAAGCGAATGGCGTGAAAAAATTTAGGGGTCCGGGAACAAATTTCCCTGAAAAACCCTGAAAAACTGATTTTTTAATAATATTTTTACAAGTTTTTTAAGTAGAAAAATTTTGAAGTTCTATATAGACACACAAAACGTGTGCTATATATTTAGGAAGGTCTGTAGGAGACCTACAAGCTAATATAACCAAATGAAATTTTTACTAAACCGTTTTTGAAAAAATTGAATTTTAAAAAGTGACTATTTTTAGAAGTTTTTTAATTATAAAAGCTATTTGTTTTTAGTTGGGGATGCCAAAATTATACTCAAACGAAAGCAGACGTCTTGAGCTGTCGGTCAACGAAGAAATCGCAACAATCCACTGATAAACAGCGAAATTATCACGTGTCAAAGGAAATATGGTACAGCTATATAGCAATACAAACAACTATTTTCGTAAAAATACGAAAATTATCAATTATTTTCGCGTGTATAGGCGCGAAAGTCAACAATAATGTCAAAATGGACACGTTTACAAAAAATAATATTCAAAATCGCACACAAATAAAAATTTTTGTTTTCGAGTGAACTGTTTGTTCGACCGGCTTAGGTGGATTTTCAAGTGATTATGTATCACTCCACGAGATGTTAGTTTGGTCGGGAACACAAATTTGCAACTTCCTCGGCTCCTGGTAGTCGGAGCGCCACGTGAGTGGTACCGTTGTATGCGGCTGGACGTTTGCAAGCGAATGGCGTGAAAAAATTTAGGGGTCCGGGAACAAATTTCCCTGAAAAACCCTGAAAAACTGATTTTTTAATAATATTTTTACAAGTTTTTTAAGTAGAAAAATTTTGAAGTTCTATATAGACACACAAAACGTGTGCTATATATTTAGGAAGGTCTGTAGGAGACCTACAAGCTAATATAACCAAATGAAATTTTTACTAAACCGTTTTTGAAAAAATTGAATTTTAAAAAGTGACTATTTTTAGAAGTTTTTTAATTATAAAAGCTATTTGTTTTTAGTTGGGGATGCCAAAATTATACTCAAACGAAAGCAGACGTCTTGAGCTGTCGGTCAACGAAGAAATCGCAACAATCCACTGATAAACAGCGAAATTATCACGTGTCAAAGGAAATATGGTACAGCTATATAGCAATACAAACAACTATTTTCGTAAAAATACGAAAATTATCAATTATTTTCGCGTGTATAGGCGCGAAAGTCAACAATAATGTCAAAATGGACACGTTTACAAAAAATAATATTCAAAATCGCACACAAATAAAAATTTTTGTTTTCGAGTGAACTGTTTGTTCGACCGGCTTAGGTGGATTTTCAAGTGATTATGTATCACTCCACGAGATGTTAGTTTGGTCGGGAACACAAATTTGCAACTTCCTCGGCTCCTGGTAGTCGGAGCGCCACGTGAGTGGTACCGTTGTATGCGGCTGGACGTTTGCAAGCGAATGGCGTGAAAAAATTTAGGGGTCCGGGAACAAATTTCCCTGAAAAACCCTGAAAAACTGATTTTTTAATAATATTTTTACAAGTTTTTTAAGTAGAAAAATTTTGAAGTTCTATATAGACACACAAAACGTGTGCTATATATTTAGGAAGGTCTGTAGGAGACCTACAAGCTAATATAACCAAATGAAATTTTTACTAAACCGTTTTTGAAAAAATTGAATTTTAAAAAGTGACTATTTTTAGAAGTTTTTTAATTATAAAAGCTATTTGTTTTTAGTTGGGGATGCCAAAATTATACTCAAACGAAAGCAGACGTCTTGAGCTGTCGGTCAACGAAGAAATCGCAACAATCCACTGATAAACAGCGAAATTATCACGTGTCAAAGGAAATATGGTACAGCTATATAGCAATACAAACAACTATTTTCGTAAAAATACGAAAATTATCAATTATTTTCGCGTGTATAGGCGCGAAAGTCAACAATAATGTCAAAATGGACACGTTTACAAAAAATAATATTCAAAATCGCACACAAATAAAAATTTTTGTTTTCGAGTGAACTGTTTGTTCGACCGGCTTAGGTGGATTTTCAAGTGATTATGTATCACTCCACGAGATGTTAGTTTGGTCGGGAACACAAATTTGCAACTTCCTCGGCTCCTGGTAGTCGGAGCGCCACGTGAGTGGTACCGTTGTATGCGGCTGGACGTTTGCAAGCGAATGGCGTGAAAAAATTTAGGGGTCCGGGAACAAATTTCCCTGAAAAACCCTGAAAAACTGATTTTTTAATAATATTTTTACAAGTTTTTTAAGTAGAAAAATTTTGAAGTTCTATATAGACACACAAAACGTGTGCTATATATTTAGGAAGGTCTGTAGGAGACCTACAAGCTAATATAACCAAATGAAATTTTTACTAAACCGTTTTTGAAAAAATTGAATTTTAAAAAGTGACTATTTTTAGAAGTTTTTTAATTATAAAAGCTATTTGTTTTTAGTTGGGGATGCCAAAATTATACTCAAACGAAAGCAGACGTCTTGAGCTGTCGGTCAACGAAGAAATCGCAACAATCCACTGATAAACAGCGAAATTATCACGTGTCAAAGGAAATATGGTACAGCTATATAGCAATACAAACAACTATTTTCGTAAAAATACGAAAATTATCAATTATTTTCGCGTGTATAGGCGCGAAAGTCAACAATAATGTCAAAATGGACACGTTTACAAAAAATAATATTCAAAATCGCACACAAATAAAAATTTTTGTTTTCGAGTGAACTGTTTGTTCGACCGGCTTAGGTGGATTTTCAAGTGATTATGTATCACTCCACGAGATGTTAGTTTGGTCGGGAACACAAATTTGCAACTTCCTCGGCTCCTGGTAGTCGGAGCGCCACGTGAGTGGTACCGTTGTATGCGGCTGGACGTTTGCAAGCGAATGGCGTGAAAAAATTTAGGGGTCCGGGAACAAATTTCCCTGAAAAACCCTGAAAAACTGATTTTTTAATAATATTTTTACAAGTTTTTTAAGTAGAAAAATTTTGAAGTTCTATATAGACACACAAAACGTGTGCTATATATTTAGGAAGGTCTGTAGGAGACCTACAAGCTAATATAACCAAATGAAATTTTTACTAAACCGTTTTTGAAAAAATTGAATTTTAAAAAGTGACTATTTTTAGAAGTTTTTTAATTATAAAAGCTATTTGTTTTTAGTTGGGGATGCCAAAATTATACTCAAACGAAAGCAGACGTCTTGAGCTGTCGGTCAACGAAGAAATCGCAACAATCCACTGATAAACAGCGAAATTATCACGTGTCAAAGGAAATATGGTACAGCTATATAGCAATACAAACAACTATTTTCGTAAAAATACGAAAATTATCAATTATTTTCGCGTGTATAGGCGCGAAAGTCAACAATAATGTCAAAATGGACACGTTTACAAAAAATAATATTCAAAATCGCACACAAATAAAAATTTTTGTTTTCGAGTGAACTGTTTGTTCGACCGGCTTAGGTGGATTTTCAAGTGATTATGTATCACTCCACGAGATGTTAGTTTGGTCGGGAACACAAATTTGCAACTTCCTCGGCTCCTGGTAGTCGGAGCGCCACGTGAGTGGTACCGTTGTATGCGGCTGGACGTTTGCAAGCGAATGGCGTGAAAAAATTTAGGGGTCCGGGAACAAATTTCCCTGAAAAACCCTGAAAAACTGATTTTTTAATAATATTTTTACAAGTTTTTTAAGTAGAAAAATTTTGAAGTTCTATATAGACACACAAAACGTGTGCTATATATTTAGGAAGGTCTGTAGGAGACCTACAAGCTAATATAACCAAATGAAATTTTTACTAAACCGTTTTTGAAAAAATTGAATTTTAAAAAGTGACTATTTTTAGAAGTTTTTTAATTATAAAAGCTATTTGTTTTTAGTTGGGGATGCCAAAATTATACTCAAACGAAAGCAGACGTCTTGAGCTGTCGGTCAACGAAGAAATCGCAACAATCCACTGATAAACAGCGAAATTATCACGTGTCAAAGGAAATATGGTACAGCTATATAGCAATACAAACAACTATTTTCGTAAAAATACGAAAATTATCAATTATTTTCGCGTGTATAGGCGCGAAAGTCAACAATAATGTCAAAATGGACACGTTTACAAAAAATAATATTCAAAATCGCACACAAATAAAAATTTTTGTTTTCGAGTGAACTGTTTGTTCGACCGGCTTAGGTGGATTTTCAAGTGATTATGTATCACTCCACGAGATGTTAGTTTGGTCGGGAACACAAATTTGCAACTTCCTCGGCTCCTGGTAGTCGGAGCGCCACGTGAGTGGTACCGTTGTATGCGGCTGGACGTTTGCAAGCGAATGGCGTGAAAAAATTTAGGGGTCCGGGAACAAATTTCCCTGAAAAACCCTGAAAAACTGATTTTTTAATAATATTTTTACAAGTTTTTTAAGTAGAAAAATTTTGAAGTTCTATATAGACACACAAAACGTGTGCTATATATTTAGGAAGGTCTGTAGGAGACCTACAAGCTAATATAACCAAATGAAATTTTTACTAAACCGTTTTTGAAAAAATTGAATTTTAAAAAGTGACTATTTTTAGAAGTTTTTTAATTATAAAAGCTATTTGTTTTTAGTTGGGGATGCCAAAATTATACTCAAACGAAAGCAGACGTCTTGAGCTGTCGGTCAACGAAGAAATCGCAACAATCCACTGATAAACAGCGAAATTATCACGTGTCAAAGGAAATATGGTACAGCTATATAGCAATACAAACAACTATTTTCGTAAAAATACGAAAATTATCAATTATTTTCGCGTGTATAGGCGCGAAAGTCAACAATAATGTCAAAATGGACACGTTTACAAAAAATAATATTCAAAATCGCACACAAATAAAAATTTTTGTTTTCGAGTGAACTGTTTGTTCGACCGGCTTAGGTGGATTTTCAAGTGATTATGTATCACTCCACGAGATGTTAGTTTGGTCGGGAACACAAATTTGCAACTTCCTCGGCTCCTGGTAGTCGGAGCGCCACGTGAGTGGTACCGTTGTATGCGGCTGGACGTTTGCAAGCGAATGGCGTGAAAAAATTTAGGGGTCCGGGAACAAATTTCCCTGAAAAACCCTGAAAAACTGATTTTTTAATAATATTTTTACAAGTTTTTTAAGTAGAAAAATTTTGAAGTTCTATATAGACACACAAAACGTGTGCTATATATTTAGGAAGGTCTGTAGGAGACCTACAAGCTAATATAACCAAATGAAATTTTTACTAAACCGTTTTTGAAAAAATTGAATTTTAAAAAGTGACTATTTTTAGAAGTTTTTTAATTATAAAAGCTATTTGTTTTTAGTTGGGGATGCCAAAATTATACTCAAACGAAAGCAGACGTCTTGAGCTGTCGGTCAACGAAGAAATCGCAACAATCCACTGATAAACAGCGAAATTATCACGTGTCAAAGGAAATATGGTACAGCTATATAGCAATACAAACAACTATTTTCGTAAAAATACGAAAATTATCAATTATTTTCGCGTGTATAGGCGCGAAAGTCAACAATAATGTCAAAATGGACACGTTTACAAAAAATAATATTCAAAATCGCACACAAATAAAAATTTTTGTTTTCGAGTGAACTGTTTGTTCGACCGGCTTAGGTGGATTTTCAAGTGATTATGTATCACTCCACGAGATGTTAGTTTGGTCGGGAACACAAATTTGCAACTTCCTCGGCTCCTGGTAGTCGGAGCGCCACGTGAGTGGTACCGTTGTATGCGGCTGGACGTTTGCAAGCGAATGGCGTGAAAAAATTTAGGGGTCCGGGAACAAATTTCCCTGAAAAACCCTGAAAAACTGATTTTTTAATAATATTTTTACAAGTTTTTTAAGTAGAAAAATTTTGAAGTTCTATATAGACACACAAAACGTGTGCTATATATTTAGGAAGGTCTGTAGGAGACCTACAAGCTAATATAACCAAATGAAATTTTTACTAAACCGTTTTTGAAAAAATTGAATTTTAAAAAGTGACTATTTTTAGAAGTTTTTTAATTATAAAAGCTATTTGTTTTTAGTTGGGGATGCCAAAATTATACTCAAACGAAAGCAGACGTCTTGAGCTGTCGGTCAACGAAGAAATCGCAACAATCCACTGATAAACAGCGAAATTATCACGTGTCAAAGGAAATATGGTACAGCTATATAGCAATACAAACAACTATTTTCGTAAAAATACGAAAATTATCAATTATTTTCGCGTGTATAGGCGCGAAAGTCAACAATAATGTCAAAATGGACACGTTTACAAAAAATAATATTCAAAATCGCACACAAATAAAAATTTTTGTTTTCGAGTGAACTGTTTGTTCGACCGGCTTAGGTGGATTTTCAAGTGATTATGTATCACTCCACGAGATGTTAGTTTGGTCGGGAACACAAATTTGCAACTTCCTCGGCTCCTGGTAGTCGGAGCGCCACGTGAGTGGTACCGTTGTATGCGGCTGGACGTTTGCAAGCGAATGGCGTGAAAAAATTTAGGGGTCCGGGAACAAATTTCCCTGAAAAACCCTGAAAAACTGATTTTTTAATAATATTTTTACAAGTTTTTTAAGTAGAAAAATTTTGAAGTTCTATATAGACACACAAAACGTGTGCTATATATTTAGGAAGGTCTGTAGGAGACCTACAAGCTAATATAACCAAATGAAATTTTTACTAAACCGTTTTTGAAAAAATTGAATTTTAAAAAGTGACTATTTTTAGAAGTTTTTTAATTATAAAAGCTATTTGTTTTTAGTTGGGGATGCCAAAATTATACTCAAACGAAAGCAGACGTCTTGAGCTGTCGGTCAACGAAGAAATCGCAACAATCCACTGATAAACAGCGAAATTATCACGTGTCAAAGGAAATATGGTACAGCTATATAGCAATACAAACAACTATTTTCGTAAAAATACGAAAATTATCAATTATTTTCGCGTGTATAGGCGCGAAAGTCAACAATAATGTCAAAATGGACACGTTTACAAAAAATAATATTCAAAATCGCACACAAATAAAAATTTTTGTTTTCGAGTGAACTGTTTGTTCGACCGGCTTAGGTGGATTTTCAAGTGATTATGTATCACTCCACGAGATGTTAGTTTGGTCGGGAACACAAATTTGCAACTTCCTCGGCTCCTGGTAGTCGGAGCGCCACGTGAGTGGTACCGTTGTATGCGGCTGGACGTTTGCAAGCGAATGGCGTGAAAAAATTTAGGGGTCCGGGAACAAATTTCCCTGAAAAACCCTGAAAAACTGATTTTTTAATAATATTTTTACAAGTTTTTTAAGTAGAAAAATTTTGAAGTTCTATATAGACACACAAAACGTGTGCTATATATTTAGGAAGGTCTGTAGGAGACCTACAAGCTAATATAACCAAATGAAATTTTTACTAAACCGTTTTTGAAAAAATTGAATTTTAAAAAGTGACTATTTTTAGAAGTTTTTTAATTATAAAAGCTATTTGTTTTTAGTTGGGGATGCCAAAATTATACTCAAACGAAAGCAGACGTCTTGAGCTGTCGGTCAACGAAGAAATCGCAACAATCCACTGATAAACAGCGAAATTATCACGTGTCAAAGGAAATATGGTACAGCTATATAGCAATACAAACAACTATTTTCGTAAAAATACGAAAATTATCAATTATTTTCGCGTGTATAGGCGCGAAAGTCAACAATAATGTCAAAATGGACACGTTTACAAAAAATAATATTCAAAATCGCACACAAATAAAAATTTTTGTTTTCGAGTGAACTGTTTGTTCGACCGGCTTAGGTGGATTTTCAAGTGATTATGTATCACTCCACGAGATGTTAGTTTGGTCGGGAACACAAATTTGCAACTTCCTCGGCTCCTGGTAGTCGGAGCGCCACGTGAGTGGTACCGTTGTATGCGGCTGGACGTTTGCAAGCGAATGGCGTGAAAAAATTTAGGGGTCCGGGAACAAATTTCCCTGAAAAACCCTGAAAAACTGATTTTTTAATAATATTTTTACAAGTTTTTTAAGTAGAAAAATTTTGAAGTTCTATATAGACACACAAAACGTGTGCTATATATTTAGGAAGGTCTGTAGGAGACCTACAAGCTAATATAACCAAATGAAATTTTTACTAAACCGTTTTTGAAAAAATTGAATTTTAAAAAGTGACTATTTTTAGAAGTTTTTTAATTATAAAAGCTATTTGTTTTTAGTTGGGGATGCCAAAATTATACTCAAACGAAAGCAGACGTCTTGAGCTGTCGGTCAACGAAGAAATCGCAACAATCCACTGATAAACAGCGAAATTATCACGTGTCAAAGGAAATATGGTACAGCTATATAGCAATACAAACAACTATTTTCGTAAAAATACGAAAATTATCAATTATTTTCGCGTGTATAGGCGCGAAAGTCAACAATAATGTCAAAATGGACACGTTTACAAAAAATAATATTCAAAATCGCACACAAATAAAAATTTTTGTTTTCGAGTGAACTGTTTGTTCGACCGGCTTAGGTGGATTTTCAAGTGATTATGTATCACTCCACGAGATGTTAGTTTGGTCGGGAACACAAATTTGCAACTTCCTCGGCTCCTGGTAGTCGGAGCGCCACGTGAGTGGTACCGTTGTATGCGGCTGGACGTTTGCAAGCGAATGGCGTGAAAAAATTTAGGGGTCCGGGAACAAATTTCCCTGAAAAACCCTGAAAAACTGATTTTTTAATAATATTTTTACAAGTTTTTTAAGTAGAAAAATTTTGAAGTTCTATATAGACACACAAAACGTGTGCTATATATTTAGGAAGGTCTGTAGGAGACCTACAAGCTAATATAACCAAATGAAATTTTTACTAAACCGTTTTTGAAAAAATTGAATTTTAAAAAGTGACTATTTTTAGAAGTTTTTTAATTATAAAAGCTATTTGTTTTTAGTTGGGGATGCCAAAATTATACTCAAACGAAAGCAGACGTCTTGAGCTGTCGGTCAACGAAGAAATCGCAACAATCCACTGATAAACAGCGAAATTATCACGTGTCAAAGGAAATATGGTACAGCTATATAGCAATACAAACAACTATTTTCGTAAAAATACGAAAATTATCAATTATTTTCGCGTGTATAGGCGCGAAAGTCAACAATAATGTCAAAATGGACACGTTTACAAAAAATAATATTCAAAATCGCACACAAATAAAAATTTTTGTTTTCGAGTGAACTGTTTGTTCGACCGGCTTAGGTGGATTTTCAAGTGATTATGTATCACTCCACGAGATGTTAGTTTGGTCGGGAACACAAATTTGCAACTTCCTCGGCTCCTGGTAGTCGGAGCGCCACGTGAGTGGTACCGTTGTATGCGGCTGGACGTTTGCAAGCGAATGGCGTGAAAAAATTTAGGGGTCCGGGAACAAATTTCCCTGAAAAACCCTGAAAAACTGATTTTTTAATAATATTTTTACAAGTTTTTTAAGTAGAAAAATTTTGAAGTTCTATATAGACACACAAAACGTGTGCTATATATTTAGGAAGGTCTGTAGGAGACCTACAAGCTAATATAACCAAATGAAATTTTTACTAAACCGTTTTTGAAAAAATTGAATTTTAAAAAGTGACTATTTTTAGAAGTTTTTTAATTATAAAAGCTATTTGTTTTTAGTTGGGGATGCCAAAATTATACTCAAACGAAAGCAGACGTCTTGAGCTGTCGGTCAACGAAGAAATCGCAACAATCCACTGATAAACAGCGAAATTATCACGTGTCAAAGGAAATATGGTACAGCTATATAGCAATACAAACAACTATTTTCGTAAAAATACGAAAATTATCAATTATTTTCGCGTGTATAGGCGCGAAAGTCAACAATAATGTCAAAATGGACACGTTTACAAAAAATAATATTCAAAATCGCACACAAATAAAAATTTTTGTTTTCGAGTGAACTGTTTGTTCGACCGGCTTAGGTGGATTTTCAAGTGATTATGTATCACTCCACGAGATGTTAGTTTGGTCGGGAACACAAATTTGCAACTTCCTCGGCTCCTGGTAGTCGGAGCGCCACGTGAGTGGTACCGTTGTATGCGGCTGGACGTTTGCAAGCGAATGGCGTGAAAAAATTTAGGGGTCCGGGAACAAATTTCCCTGAAAAACCCTGAAAAACTGATTTTTTAATAATATTTTTACAAGTTTTTTAAGTAGAAAAATTTTGAAGTTCTATATAGACACACAAAACGTGTGCTATATATTTAGGAAGGTCTGTAGGAGACCTACAAGCTAATATAACCAAATGAAATTTTTACTAAACCGTTTTTGAAAAAATTGAATTTTAAAAAGTGACTATTTTTAGAAGTTTTTTAATTATAAAAGCTATTTGTTTTTAGTTGGGGATGCCAAAATTATACTCAAACGAAAGCAGACGTCTTGAGCTGTCGGTCAACGAAGAAATCGCAACAATCCACTGATAAACAGCGAAATTATCACGTGTCAAAGGAAATATGGTACAGCTATATAGCAATACAAACAACTATTTTCGTAAAAATACGAAAATTATCAATTATTTTCGCGTGTATAGGCGCGAAAGTCAACAATAATGTCAAAATGGACACGTTTACAAAAAATAATATTCAAAATCGCACACAAATAAAAATTTTTGTTTTCGAGTGAACTGTTTGTTCGACCGGCTTAGGTGGATTTTCAAGTGATTATGTATCACTCCACGAGATGTTAGTTTGGTCGGGAACACAAATTTGCAACTTCCTCGGCTCCTGGTAGTCGGAGCGCCACGTGAGTGGTACCGTTGTATGCGGCTGGACGTTTGCAAGCGAATGGCGTGAAAAAATTTAGGGGTCCGGGAACAAATTTCCCTGAAAAACCCTGAAAAACTGATTTTTTAATAATATTTTTACAAGTTTTTTAAGTAGAAAAATTTTGAAGTTCTATATAGACACACAAAACGTGTGCTATATATTTAGGAAGGTCTGTAGGAGACCTACAAGCTAATATAACCAAATGAAATTTTTACTAAACCGTTTTTGAAAAAATTGAATTTTAAAAAGTGACTATTTTTAGAAGTTTTTTAATTATAAAAGCTATTTGTTTTTAGTTGGGGATGCCAAAATTATACTCAAACGAAAGCAGACGTCTTGAGCTGTCGGTCAACGAAGAAATCGCAACAATCCACTGATAAACAGCGAAATTATCACGTGTCAAAGGAAATATGGTACAGCTATATAGCAATACAAACAACTATTTTCGTAAAAATACGAAAATTATCAATTATTTTCGCGTGTATAGGCGCGAAAGTCAACAATAATGTCAAAATGGACACGTTTACAAAAAATAATATTCAAAATCGCACACAAATAAAAATTTTTGTTTTCGAGTGAACTGTTTGTTCGACCGGCTTAGGTGGATTTTCAAGTGATTATGTATCACTCCACGAGATGTTAGTTTGGTCGGGAACACAAATTTGCAACTTCCTCGGCTCCTGGTAGTCGGAGCGCCACGTGAGTGGTACCGTTGTATGCGGCTGGACGTTTGCAAGCGAATGGCGTGAAAAAATTTAGGGGTCCGGGAACAAATTTCCCTGAAAAACCCTGAAAAACTGATTTTTTAATAATATTTTTACAAGTTTTTTAAGTAGAAAAATTTTGAAGTTCTATATAGACACACAAAACGTGTGCTATATATTTAGGAAGGTCTGTAGGAGACCTACAAGCTAATATAACCAAATGAAATTTTTACTAAACCGTTTTTGAAAAAATTGAATTTTAAAAAGTGACTATTTTTAGAAGTTTTTTAATTATAAAAGCTATTTGTTTTTAGTTGGGGATGCCAAAATTATACTCAAACGAAAGCAGACGTCTTGAGCTGTCGGTCAACGAAGAAATCGCAACAATCCACTGATAAACAGCGAAATTATCACGTGTCAAAGGAAATATGGTACAGCTATATAGCAATACAAACAACTATTTTCGTAAAAATACGAAAATTATCAATTATTTTCGCGTGTATAGGCGCGAAAGTCAACAATAATGTCAAAATGGACACGTTTACAAAAAATAATATTCAAAATCGCACACAAATAAAAATTTTTGTTTTCGAGTGAACTGTTTGTTCGACCGGCTTAGGTGGATTTTCAAGTGATTATGTATCACTCCACGAGATGTTAGTTTGGTCGGGAACACAAATTTGCAACTTCCTCGGCTCCTGGTAGTCGGAGCGCCACGTGAGTGGTACCGTTGTATGCGGCTGGACGTTTGCAAGCGAATGGCGTGAAAAAATTTAGGGGTCCGGGAACAAATTTCCCTGAAAAACCCTGAAAAACTGATTTTTTAATAATATTTTTACAAGTTTTTTAAGTAGAAAAATTTTGAAGTTCTATATAGACACACAAAACGTGTGCTATATATTTAGGAAGGTCTGTAGGAGACCTACAAGCTAATATAACCAAATGAAATTTTTACTAAACCGTTTTTGAAAAAATTGAATTTTAAAAAGTGACTATTTTTAGAAGTTTTTTAATTATAAAAGCTATTTGTTTTTAGTTGGGGATGCCAAAATTATACTCAAACGAAAGCAGACGTCTTGAGCTGTCGGTCAACGAAGAAATCGCAACAATCCACTGATAAACAGCGAAATTATCACGTGTCAAAGGAAATATGGTACAGCTATATAGCAATACAAACAACTATTTTCGTAAAAATACGAAAATTATCAATTATTTTCGCGTGTATAGGCGCGAAAGTCAACAATAATGTCAAAATGGACACGTTTACAAAAAATAATATTCAAAATCGCACACAAATAAAAATTTTTGTTTTCGAGTGAACTGTTTGTTCGACCGGCTTAGGTGGATTTTCAAGTGATTATGTATCACTCCACGAGATGTTAGTTTGGTCGGGAACACAAATTTGCAACTTCCTCGGCTCCTGGTAGTCGGAGCGCCACGTGAGTGGTACCGTTGTATGCGGCTGGACGTTTGCAAGCGAATGGCGTGAAAAAATTTAGGGGTCCGGGAACAAATTTCCCTGAAAAACCCTGAAAAACTGATTTTTTAATAATATTTTTACAAGTTTTTTAAGTAGAAAAATTTTGAAGTTCTATATAGACACACAAAACGTGTGCTATATATTTAGGAAGGTCTGTAGGAGACCTACAAGCTAATATAACCAAATGAAATTTTTACTAAACCGTTTTTGAAAAAATTGAATTTTAAAAAGTGACTATTTTTAGAAGTTTTTTAATTATAAAAGCTATTTGTTTTTAGTTGGGGATGCCAAAATTATACTCAAACGAAAGCAGACGTCTTGAGCTGTCGGTCAACGAAGAAATCGCAACAATCCACTGATAAACAGCGAAATTATCACGTGTCAAAGGAAATATGGTACAGCTATATAGCAATACAAACAACTATTTTCGTAAAAATACGAAAATTATCAATTATTTTCGCGTGTATAGGCGCGAAAGTCAACAATAATGTCAAAATGGACACGTTTACAAAAAATAATATTCAAAATCGCACACAAATAAAAATTTTTGTTTTCGAGTGAACTGTTTGTTCGACCGGCTTAGGTGGATTTTCAAGTGATTATGTATCACTCCACGAGATGTTAGTTTGGTCGGGAACACAAATTTGCAACTTCCTCGGCTCCTGGTAGTCGGAGCGCCACGTGAGTGGTACCGTTGTATGCGGCTGGACGTTTGCAAGCGAATGGCGTGAAAAAATTTAGGGGTCCGGGAACAAATTTCCCTGAAAAACCCTGAAAAACTGATTTTTTAATAATATTTTTACAAGTTTTTTAAGTAGAAAAATTTTGAAGTTCTATATAGACACACAAAACGTGTGCTATATATTTAGGAAGGTCTGTAGGAGACCTACAAGCTAATATAACCAAATGAAATTTTTACTAAACCGTTTTTGAAAAAATTGAATTTTAAAAAGTGACTATTTTTAGAAGTTTTTTAATTATAAAAGCTATTTGTTTTTAGTTGGGGATGCCAAAATTATACTCAAACGAAAGCAGACGTCTTGAGCTGTCGGTCAACGAAGAAATCGCAACAATCCACTGATAAACAGCGAAATTATCACGTGTCAAAGGAAATATGGTACAGCTATATAGCAATACAAACAACTATTTTCGTAAAAATACGAAAATTATCAATTATTTTCGCGTGTATAGGCGCGAAAGTCAACAATAATGTCAAAATGGACACGTTTACAAAAAATAATATTCAAAATCGCACACAAATAAAAATTTTTGTTTTCGAGTGAACTGTTTGTTCGACCGGCTTAGGTGGATTTTCAAGTGATTATGTATCACTCCACGAGATGTTAGTTTGGTCGGGAACACAAATTTGCAACTTCCTCGGCTCCTGGTAGTCGGAGCGCCACGTGAGTGGTACCGTTGTATGCGGCTGGACGTTTGCAAGCGAATGGCGTGAAAAAATTTAGGGGTCCGGGAACAAATTTCCCTGAAAAACCCTGAAAAACTGATTTTTTAATAATATTTTTACAAGTTTTTTAAGTAGAAAAATTTTGAAGTTCTATATAGACACACAAAACGTGTGCTATATATTTAGGAAGGTCTGTAGGAGACCTACAAGCTAATATAACCAAATGAAATTTTTACTAAACCGTTTTTGAAAAAATTGAATTTTAAAAAGTGACTATTTTTAGAAGTTTTTTAATTATAAAAGCTATTTGTTTTTAGTTGGGGATGCCAAAATTATACTCAAACGAAAGCAGACGTCTTGAGCTGTCGGTCAACGAAGAAATCGCAACAATCCACTGATAAACAGCGAAATTATCACGTGTCAAAGGAAATATGGTACAGCTATATAGCAATACAAACAACTATTTTCGTAAAAATACGAAAATTATCAATTATTTTCGCGTGTATAGGCGCGAAAGTCAACAATAATGTCAAAATGGACACGTTTACAAAAAATAATATTCAAAATCGCACACAAATAAAAATTTTTGTTTTCGAGTGAACTGTTTGTTCGACCGGCTTAGGTGGATTTTCAAGTGATTATGTATCACTCCACGAGATGTTAGTTTGGTCGGGAACACAAATTTGCAACTTCCTCGGCTCCTGGTAGTCGGAGCGCCACGTGAGTGGTACCGTTGTATGCGGCTGGACGTTTGCAAGCGAATGGCGTGAAAAAATTTAGGGGTCCGGGAACAAATTTCCCTGAAAAACCCTGAAAAACTGATTTTTTAATAATATTTTTACAAGTTTTTTAAGTAGAAAAATTTTGAAGTTCTATATAGACACACAAAACGTGTGCTATATATTTAGGAAGGTCTGTAGGAGACCTACAAGCTAATATAACCAAATGAAATTTTTACTAAACCGTTTTTGAAAAAATTGAATTTTAAAAAGTGACTATTTTTAGAAGTTTTTTAATTATAAAAGCTATTTGTTTTTAGTTGGGGATGCCAAAATTATACTCAAACGAAAGCAGACGTCTTGAGCTGTCGGTCAACGAAGAAATCGCAACAATCCACTGATAAACAGCGAAATTATCACGTGTCAAAGGAAATATGGTACAGCTATATAGCAATACAAACAACTATTTTCGTAAAAATACGAAAATTATCAATTATTTTCGCGTGTATAGGCGCGAAAGTCAACAATAATGTCAAAATGGACACGTTTACAAAAAATAATATTCAAAATCGCACACAAATAAAAATTTTTGTTTTCGAGTGAACTGTTTGTTCGACCGGCTTAGGTGGATTTTCAAGTGATTATGTATCACTCCACGAGATGTTAGTTTGGTCGGGAACACAAATTTGCAACTTCCTCGGCTCCTGGTAGTCGGAGCGCCACGTGAGTGGTACCGTTGTATGCGGCTGGACGTTTGCAAGCGAATGGCGTGAAAAAATTTAGGGGTCCGGGAACAAATTTCCCTGAAAAACCCTGAAAAACTGATTTTTTAATAATATTTTTACAAGTTTTTTAAGTAGAAAAATTTTGAAGTTCTATATAGACACACAAAACGTGTGCTATATATTTAGGAAGGTCTGTAGGAGACCTACAAGCTAATATAACCAAATGAAATTTTTACTAAACCGTTTTTGAAAAAATTGAATTTTAAAAAGTGACTATTTTTAGAAGTTTTTTAATTATAAAAGCTATTTGTTTTTAGTTGGGGATGCCAAAATTATACTCAAACGAAAGCAGACGTCTTGAGCTGTCGGTCAACGAAGAAATCGCAACAATCCACTGATAAACAGCGAAATTATCACGTGTCAAAGGAAATATGGTACAGCTATATAGCAATACAAACAACTATTTTCGTAAAAATACGAAAATTATCAATTATTTTCGCGTGTATAGGCGCGAAAGTCAACAATAATGTCAAAATGGACACGTTTACAAAAAATAATATTCAAAATCGCACACAAATAAAAATTTTTGTTTTCGAGTGAACTGTTTGTTCGACCGGCTTAGGTGGATTTTCAAGTGATTATGTATCACTCCACGAGATGTTAGTTTGGTCGGGAACACAAATTTGCAACTTCCTCGGCTCCTGGTAGTCGGAGCGCCACGTGAGTGGTACCGTTGTATGCGGCTGGACGTTTGCAAGCGAATGGCGTGAAAAAATTTAGGGGTCCGGGAACAAATTTCCCTGAAAAACCCTGAAAAACTGATTTTTTAATAATATTTTTACAAGTTTTTTAAGTAGAAAAATTTTGAAGTTCTATATAGACACACAAAACGTGTGCTATATATTTAGGAAGGTCTGTAGGAGACCTACAAGCTAATATAACCAAATGAAATTTTTACTAAACCGTTTTTGAAAAAATTGAATTTTAAAAAGTGACTATTTTTAGAAGTTTTTTAATTATAAAAGCTATTTGTTTTTAGTTGGGGATGCCAAAATTATACTCAAACGAAAGCAGACGTCTTGAGCTGTCGGTCAACGAAGAAATCGCAACAATCCACTGATAAACAGCGAAATTATCACGTGTCAAAGGAAATATGGTACAGCTATAGCAATACAAACAACTATTTTCGTAAAAATACGAAAATTATCAATTATTTTCGCGTGTATAGGCGCGAAAGTCAACAATAATGTCAAAATGGACACGTTTACAAAAAATAATATTCAAAATCGCACACAAATAAAAATTTTTGTTTTCGAGTGAACTGTTTGTTCGACCGGCTTAGGTGGATTTTCAAGTGATTATGTATCACTCCACGAGATGTTAGTTTGGTCGGGAACACAAATTTGCAACTTCCTCGGCTCCTGGTAGTCGGAGCGCCACGTGAGTGGTACCGTTGTATGCGGCTGGACGTTTGCAAGCGAATGGCGTGAAAAAATTTAGGGGTCCGGGAACAAATTTCCCTGAAAAACCCTGAAAAACTGATTTTTTAATAATATTTTTACAAGTTTTTTAAGTAGAAAAATTTTGAAGTTCTATATAGACACACAAAACGTGTGCTATATATTTAGGAAGGTCTGTAGGAGACCTACAAGCTAATATAACCAAATGAAATTTTTACTAAACCGTTTTTGAAAAAATTGAATTTTAAAAAGTGACTATTTTTAGAAGTTTTTTAATTATAAAAGCTATTTGTTTTTAGTTGGGGATGCCAAAATTATACTCAAACGAAAGCAGACGTCTTGAGCTGTCGGTCAACGAAGAAATCGCAACAATCCACTGATAAACAGCGAAATTATCACGTGTCAAAGGAAATATGGTACAGCTATATAGCAATACAAACAACTATTTTCGTAAAAATACGAAAATTATCAATTATTTTCGCGTGTATAGGCGCGAAAGTCAACAATAATGTCAAAATGGACACGTTTACAAAAAATAATATTCAAAATCGCACACAAATAAAAATTTTTGTTTTCGAGTGAACTGTTTGTTCGACCGGCTTAGGTGGATTTTCAAGTGATTATGTATCACTCCACGAGATGTTAGTTTGGTCGGGAACACAAATTTGCAACTTCCTCGGCTCCTGGTAGTCGGAGCGCCACGTGAGTGGTACCGTTGTATGCGGCTGGACGTTTGCAAGCGAATGGCGTGAAAAAATTTAGGGGTCCGGGAACAAATTTCCCTGAAAAACCCTGAAAAACTGATTTTTTAATAATATTTTTACAAGTTTTTTAAGTAGAAAAATTTTGAAGTTCTATATAGACACACAAAACGTGTGCTATATATTTAGGAAGGTCTGTAGGAGACCTACAAGCTAATATAACCAAATGAAATTTTTACTAAACCGTTTTTGAAAAAATTGAATTTTAAAAAGTGACTATTTTTAGAAGTTTTTTAATTATAAAAGCTATTTGTTTTTAGTTGGGGATGCCAAAATTATACTCAAACGAAAGCAGACGTCTTGAGCTGTCGGTCAACGAAGAAATCGCAACAATCCACTGATAAACAGCGAAATTATCACGTGTCAAAGGAAATATGGTACAGCTATATAGCAATACAAACAACTATTTTCGTAAAAATACGAAAATTATCAATTATTTTCGCGTGTATAGGCGCGAAAGTCAACAATAATGTCAAAATGGACACGTTTACAAAAAATAATATTCAAAATCGCACACAAATAAAAATTTTTGTTTTCGAGTGAACTGTTTGTTCGACCGGCTTAGGTGGATTTTCAAGTGATTATGTATCACTCCACGAGATGTTAGTTTGGTCGGGAACACAAATTTGCAACTTCCTCGGCTCCTGGTAGTCGGAGCGCCACGTGAGTGGTACCGTTGTATGCGGCTGGACGTTTGCAAGCGAATGGCGTGAAAAAATTTAGGGGTCCGGGAACAAATTTCCCTGAAAAACCCTGAAAAACTGATTTTTTAATAATATTTTTACAAGTTTTTTAAGTAGAAAAATTTTGAAGTTCTATATAGACACACAAAACGTGTGCTATATATTTAGGAAGGTCTGTAGGAGACCTACAAGCTAATATAACCAAATGAAATTTTTACTAAACCGTTTTTGAAAAAATTGAATTTTAAAAAGTGACTATTTTTAGAAGTTTTTTAATTATAAAAGCTATTTGTTTTTAGTTGGGGATGCCAAAATTATACTCAAACGAAAGCAGACGTCTTGAGCTGTCGGTCAACGAAGAAATCGCAACAATCCACTGATAAACAGCGAAATTATCACGTGTCAAAGGAAATATGGTACAGCTATATAGCAATACAAACAACTATTTTCGTAAAAATACGAAAATTATCAATTATTTTCGCGTGTATAGGCGCGAAAGTCAACAATAATGTCAAAATGGACACGTTTACAAAAAATAATATTCAAAATCGCACACAAATAAAAATTTTTGTTTTCGAGTGAACTGTTTGTTCGACCGGCTTAGGTGGATTTTCAAGTGATTATGTATCACTCCACGAGATGTTAGTTTGGTCGGGAACACAAATTTGCAACTTCCTCGGCTCCTGGTAGTCGGAGCGCCACGTGAGTGGTACCGTTGTATGCGGCTGGACGTTTGCAAGCGAATGGCGTGAAAAAATTTAGGGGTCCGGGAACAAATTTCCCTGAAAAACCCTGAAAAACTGATTTTTTAATAATATTTTTACAAGTTTTTTAAGTAGAAAAATTTTGAAGTTCTATATAGACACACAAAACGTGTGCTATATATTTAGGAAGGTCTGTAGGAGACCTACAAGCTAATATAACCAAATGAAATTTTTACTAAACCGTTTTTGAAAAAATTGAATTTTAAAAAGTGACTATTTTTAGAAGTTTTTTAATTATAAAAGCTATTTGTTTTTAGTTGGGGATGCCAAAATTATACTCAAACGAAAGCAGACGTCTTGAGCTGTCGGTCAACGAAGAAATCGCAACAATCCACTGATAAACAGCGAAATTATCACGTGTCAAAGGAAATATGGTACAGCTATATAGCAATACAAACAACTATTTTCGTAAAAATACGAAAATTATCAATTATTTTCGCGTGTATAGGCGCGAAAGTCAACAATAATGTCAAAATGGACACGTTTACAAAAAATAATATTCAAAATCGCACACAAATAAAAATTTTTGTTTTCGAGTGAACTGTTTGTTCGACCGGCTTAGGTGGATTTTCAAGTGATTATGTATCACTCCACGAGATGTTAGTTTGGTCGGGAACACAAATTTGCAACTTCCTCGGCTCCTGGTAGTCGGAGCGCCACGTGAGTGGTACCGTTGTATGCGGCTGGACGTTTGCAAGCGAATGGCGTGAAAAATTTAGGGGTCCGGGAACAAATTTCCCTGAAAAACCCTGAAAAACTGATTTTTTAATAATATTTTTACAAGTTTTTTAAGTAGAAAAATTTTGAAGTTCTATATAGACACACAAAACGTGTGCTATATATTTAGGAAGGTCTGTAGGAGACCTACAAGCTAATATAACCAAATGAAATTTTTACTAAACCGTTTTTGAAAAAATTGAATTTTAAAAAGTGACTATTTTTAGAAGTTTTTTAATTATAAAAGCTATTTGTTTTTAGTTGGGGATGCCAAAATTATACTCAAACGAAAGCAGACGTCTTGAGCTGTCGGTCAACGAAGAAATCGCAACAATCCACTGATAAACAGCGAAATTATCACGTGTCAAAGGAAATATGGTACAGCTATATAGCAATACAAACAACTATTTTCGTAAAAATACGAAAATTATCAATTATTTTCGCGTGTATAGGCGCGAAAGTCAACAATAATGTCAAAATGGACACGTTTACAAAAAATAATATTCAAAATCGCACACAAATAAAAATTTTTGTTTTCGAGTGAACTGTTTGTTCGACCGGCTTAGGTGGATTTTCAAGTGATTATGTATCACTCCACGAGATGTTAGTTTGGTCGGGAACACAAATTTGCAACTTCCTCGGCTCCTGGTAGTCGGAGCGCCACGTGAGTGGTACCGTTGTATGCGGCTGGACGTTTGCAAGCGAATGGCGTGAAAAAATTTAGGGGTCCGGGAACAAATTTCCCTGAAAAACCCTGAAAAACTGATTTTTTAATAATATTTTTACAAGTTTTTTAAGTAGAAAAATTTTGAAGTTCTATATAGACACACAAAACGTGTGCTATATATTTAGGAAGGTCTGTAGGAGACCTACAAGCTAATATAACCAAATGAAATTTTTACTAAACCGTTTTTGAAAAAATTGAATTTTAAAAAGTGACTATTTTTAGAAGTTTTTTAATTATAAAAGCTATTTGTTTTTAGTTGGGGATGCCAAAATTATACTCAAACGAAAGCAGACGTCTTGAGCTGTCGGTCAACGAAGAAATCGCAACAATCCACTGATAAACAGCGAAATTATCACGTGTCAAAGGAAATATGGTACAGCTATATAGCAATACAAACAACTATTTTCGTAAAAATACGAAAATTATCAATTATTTTCGCGTGTATAGGCGCGAAAGTCAACAATAATGTCAAAATGGACACGTTTACAAAAAATAATATTCAAAATCGCACACAAATAAAAATTTTTGTTTTCGAGTGAACTGTTTGTTCGACCGGCTTAGGTGGATTTTCAAGTGATTATGTATCACTCCACGAGATGTTAGTTTGGTCGGGAACACAAATTTGCAACTTCCTCGGCTCCTGGTAGTCGGAGCGCCACGTGAGTGGTACCGTTGTATGCGGCTGGACGTTTGCAAGCGAATGGCGTGAAAAAATTTAGGGGTCCGGGAACAAATTTCCCTGAAAAACCCTGAAAAACTGATTTTTTAATAATATTTTTACAAGTTTTTTAAGTAGAAAAATTTTGAAGTTCTATATAGACACACAAAACGTGTGCTATATATTTAGGAAGGTCTGTAGGAGACCTACAAGCTAATATAACCAAATGAAATTTTTACTAAACCGTTTTTGAAAAAATTGAATTTTAAAAAGTGACTATTTTTAGAAGTTTTTTAATTATAAAAGCTATTTGTTTTTAGTTGGGGATGCCAAAATTATACTCAAACGAAAGCAGACGTCTTGAGCTGTCGGTCAACGAAGAAATCGCAACAATCCACTGATAAACAGCGAAATTATCACGTGTCAAAGGAAATATGGTACAGCTATATAGCAATACAAACAACTATTTTCGTAAAAATACGAAAATTATCAATTATTTTCGCGTGTATAGGCGCGAAAGTCAACAATAATGTCAAAATGGACACGTTTACAAAAAATAATATTCAAAATCGCACACAAATAAAAATTTTTGTTTTCGAGTGAACTGTTTGTTCGACCGGCTTAGGTGGATTTTCAAGTGATTATGTATCACTCCACGAGATGTTAGTTTGGTCGGGAACACAAATTTGCAACTTCCTCGGCTCCTGGTAGTCGGAGCGCCACGTGAGTGGTACCGTTGTATGCGGCTGGACGTTTGCAAGCGAATGGCGTGAAAAAATTTAGGGGTCCGGGAACAAATTTCCCTGAAAAACCCTGAAAAACTGATTTTTTAATAATATTTTTACAAGTTTTTTAAGTAGAAAAATTTTGAAGTTCTATATAGACACACAAAACGTGTGCTATATATTTAGGAAGGTCTGTAGGAGACCTACAAGCTAATATAACCAAATGAAATTTTTACTAAACCGTTTTTGAAAAAATTGAATTTTAAAAAGTGACTATTTTTAGAAGTTTTTTAATTATAAAAGCTATTTGTTTTTAGTTGGGGATGCCAAAATTATACTCAAACGAAAGCAGACGTCTTGAGCTGTCGGTCAACGAAGAAATCGCAACAATCCACTGATAAACAGCGAAATTATCACGTGTCAAAGGAAATATGGTACAGCTATATAGCAATACAAACAACTATTTTCGTAAAAATACGAAAATTATCAATTATTTTCGCGTGTATAGGCGCGAAAGTCAACAATAATGTCAAAATGGACACGTTTACAAAAAATAATATTCAAAATCGCACACAAATAAAAATTTTTGTTTTCGAGTGAACTGTTTGTTCGACCGGCTTAGGTGGATTTTCAAGTGATTATGTATCACTCCACGAGATGTTAGTTTGGTCGGGAACACAAATTTGCAACTTCCTCGGCTCCTGGTAGTCGGAGCGCCACGTGAGTGGTACCGTTGTATGCGGCTGGACGTTTGCAAGCGAATGGCGTGAAAAAATTTAGGGGTCCGGGAACAAATTTCCCTGAAAAACCCTGAAAAACTGATTTTTTAATAATATTTTTACAAGTTTTTTAAGTAGAAAAATTTTGAAGTTCTATATAGACACACAAAACGTGTGCTATATATTTAGGAAGGTCTGTAGGAGACCTACAAGCTAATATAACCAAATGAAATTTTTACTAAACCGTTTTTGAAAAAATTGAATTTTAAAAAGTGACTATTTTTAGAAGTTTTTTAATTATAAAAGCTATTTGTTTTTAGTTGGGGATGCCAAAATTATACTCAAACGAAAGCAGACGTCTTGAGCTGTCGGTCAACGAAGAAATCGCAACAATCCACTGATAAACAGCGAAATTATCACGTGTCAAAGGAAATATGGTACAGCTATATAGCAATACAAACAACTATTTTCGTAAAAATACGAAAATTATCAATTATTTTCGCGTGTATAGGCGCGAAAGTCAACAATAATGTCAAAATGGACACGTTTACAAAAAATAATATTCAAAATCGCACACAAATAAAAATTTTTGTTTTCGAGTGAACTGTTTGTTCGACCGGCTTAGGTGGATTTTCAAGTGATTATGTATCACTCCACGAGATGTTAGTTTGGTCGGGAACACAAATTTGCAACTTCCTCGGCTCCTGGTAGTCGGAGCGCCACGTGAGTGGTACCGTTGTATGCGGCTGGACGTTTGCAAGCGAATGGCGTGAAAAAATTTAGGGGTCCGGGAACAAATTTCCCTGAAAAACCCTGAAAAACTGATTTTTTAATAATATTTTTACAAGTTTTTTAAGTAGAAAAATTTTGAAGTTCTATATAGACACACAAAACGTGTGCTATATATTTAGGAAGGTCTGTAGGAGACCTACAAGCTAATATAACCAAATGAAATTTTTACTAAACCGTTTTTGAAAAAATTGAATTTTAAAAAGTGACTATTTTTAGAAGTTTTTTAATTATAAAAGCTATTTGTTTTTAGTTGGGGATGCCAAAATTATACTCAAACGAAAGCAGACGTCTTGAGCTGTCGGTCAACGAAGAAATCGCAACAATCCACTGATAAACAGCGAAATTATCACGTGTCAAAGGAAATATGGTACAGCTATATAGCAATACAAACAACTATTTTCGTAAAAATACGAAAATTATCAATTATTTTCGCGTGTATAGGCGCGAAAGTCAACAATAATGTCAAAATGGACACGTTTACAAAAAATAATATTCAAAATCGCACACAAATAAAAATTTTTGTTTTCGAGTGAACTGTTTGTTCGACCGGCTTAGGTGGATTTTCAAGTGATTATGTATCACTCCACGAGATGTTAGTTTGGTCGGGAACACAAATTTGCAACTTCCTCGGCTCCTGGTAGTCGGAGCGCCACGTGAGTGGTACCGTTGTATGCGGCTGGACGTTTGCAAGCGAATGGCGTGAAAAAATTTAGGGGTCCGGGAACAAATTTCCCTGAAAAACCCTGAAAAACTGATTTTTTAATAATATTTTTACAAGTTTTTTAAGTAGAAAAATTTTGAAGTTCTATATAGACACACAAAACGTGTGCTATATATTTAGGAAGGTCTGTAGGAGACCTACAAGCTAATATAACCAAATGAAATTTTTACTAAACCGTTTTTGAAAAAATTGAATTTTAAAAAGTGACTATTTTTAGAAGTTTTTTAATTATAAAAGCTATTTGTTTTTAGTTGGGGATGCCAAAATTATACTCAAACGAAAGCAGACGTCTTGAGCTGTCGGTCAACGAAGAAATCGCAACAATCCACTGATAAACAGCGAAATTATCACGTGTCAAAGGAAATATGGTACAGCTATATAGCAATACAAACAACTATTTTCGTAAAAATACGAAAATTATCAATTATTTTCGCGTGTATAGGCGCGAAAGTCAACAATAATGTCAAAATGGACACGTTTACAAAAAATAATATTCAAAATCGCACACAAATAAAAATTTTTGTTTTCGAGTGAACTGTTTGTTCGACCGGCTTAGGTGGATTTTCAAGTGATTATGTATCACTCCACGAGATGTTAGTTTGGTCGGGAACACAAATTTGCAACTTCCTCGGCTCCTGGTAGTCGGAGCGCCACGTGAGTGGTACCGTTGTATGCGGCTGGACGTTTGCAAGCGAATGGCGTGAAAAAATTTAGGGGTCCGGGAACAAATTTCCCTGAAAAACCCTGAAAAACTGATTTTTTAATAATATTTTTACAAGTTTTTTAAGTAGAAAAATTTTGAAGTTCTATATAGACACACAAAACGTGTGCTATATATTTAGGAAGGTCTGTAGGAGACCTACAAGCTAATATAACCAAATGAAATTTTTACTAAACCGTTTTTGAAAAAATTGAATTTTAAAAAGTGACTATTTTTAGAAGTTTTTTAATTATAAAAGCTATTTGTTTTTAGTTGGGGATGCCAAAATTATACTCAAACGAAAGCAGACGTCTTGAGCTGTCGGTCAACGAAGAAATCGCAACAATCCACTGATAAACAGCGAAATTATCACGTGTCAAAGGAAATATGGTACAGCTATATAGCAATACAAACAACTATTTTCGTAAAAATACGAAAATTATCAATTATTTTCGCGTGTATAGGCGCGAAAGTCAACAATAATGTCAAAATGGACACGTTTACAAAAAATAAGATTCAAAATCGCACACAAATAAAAATTTTTGTTTTCGAGTGAACTGTTTGTTCGACCGGCTTAGGTGGATTTTCAAGTGATTATGTATCACTCCACGAGATGTTAGTTTGGTCGGGAACACAAATTTGCAACTTCCTCGGCTCCTGGTAGTCGGAGCGCCACGTGAGTGGTACCGTTGTATGCGGCTGGACGTTTGCAAGCGAATGGCGTGAAAAAATTTAGGGGTCCGGGAACAAATTTCCCTGAAAAACCCTGAAAAACTGATTTTTTAATAATATTTTTACAAGTTTTTTAAGTAGAAAAATTTTGAAGTTCTATATAGACACACAAAACGTGTGCTATATATTTAGGAAGGTCTGTAAGAGACCTACAAACTAATTTAACCAAATGAAATTTTTACTAAACCGTTTTTGAAAAAATTGAATTTTAAAAAGTGACTATTTTTAGAAGTTTTTTAATTATAAAAGCTATTTGTTTTTAGTTGGGGATGCCAAAATTATACTCAAACGAAAGCAGACGTCTTGAGCTGTCGGTCAACGAAGAAATCGCAACAATCCACTGATAAACAGCGAAATTATCACGTGTCAAAGGAAATATGGTACAGCTATATAGCAATACAAACAACTATTTTCGTAAAAATACGAAAATTATCAATTATTTTCGCGTGTATAGGCGCGAAAGTCAACAATAATGTCAAAATGGACACGTTTACAAAAAATAATATTCAAAATCGCACACAAATAAAAATTTTTGTTTTCGGTTAGGTTAGGTTAGGTTTTTTTTTTTTTTTTTTTTTTTTAGGTTTGTTTTCTTTCATCCCTCTGACATGGGGGTCAGAGTCCTTGGGATACGGCGAGACGTTTTAGCAGGGTGGAGATTGGAAGAAGGAGTTTGAAGGTTGGCAGGTGTTACTCCACCTGCCGCGGGTGCGTGCTTCGTTCATGCGGTAAGTTGCGCTGTAGGGTGCCGGTTACTGTCACAAAGGTGGGTGATGCGTTAGCATACACCCTGCCATTTGGTTCTCCTTTGAACCCTACAGGTACACGCGTTTTTCGGAACGAAGACGCTTCCGCGGCAGGGGCGCGCAGCGAGGATGCTGAGGGGCACTTTCTCTCCGGTGATGGCTTTTTGCTGGCCATGCGTTTTATAAGCCACAACGACAAGGTACGTCTGCTCATTATGCTTTAATTTGGCCAGTTTCTTACGAAACTGGCCACAATTTGTTTTACGCAGGGTTTTATTTGGTACCTTGCCGCTATGTGCAACGCTGTTTACGCGCTCCACCACCGGATTGATCAGGCCCACTAGTGCCGTCTCGCAGACCACTGTGCCACTCCGTGTTGCCACTATTGTCGCGTGGCGGCCCTCAGCAATACGCCGTCTTAGCTCGAGCCAACGCGTCCCACTTGCGCCGGACGGGACATTCCATGCTAAACGCACTGTGTCCCGTCACTTCTAAGTTGGCTTTTGTGCAGTTGCAGCAAGTGGGTGTTGCGTTGGCGAGTCTCTCGGCGCAGTTGCTACGGTGATGAGGGCCGCTGCAGTGTCCACATTTCTCCACGGTCTCCGTGCAGAGGCGTCTGCTGTGCCCGTATCCAAGGCACATCGAGCATTGGACCAGCGGAGACTGGTCCTCCACTCGGATGAGCTGCAGGTCTACGTACACCTCAGCCGCCTCCACCAGCCTACCCCAGAGAACTGGGGACACCTTCGCGACAATGTGACACATGAGGTCATTGCGCGCCTTCTTCCTGAACAGGATCTCCACCCTGTCGTCGCCAGCTGGGAGGTCGCGGAACAGTTTCCGGTTTTGCACCCTCAGGAAGTCCAGTACGTCCTCATCCTTATGAAAGGTGAGGACATCCCTGAGGGTGACGAGGGGGTCCTGATTTTTAACCATCAAGACCTCAAGCTGGTTGTCCGCTTCCTCGATTTTGGTCTTAACCCTGTTCCGCTCCTCTTCGGTTCGACAGCTGACGACGATCTTTCGGTCCTTCGCCTTACGGACCCGGTCGACATGTAGGCCCTCAACTTTGGCGTTGAGGGCTGTCCGGATCCTCCCAAGGACTTGCTCCCCTGTGTCCATCTCGTCCCTGGACGTGACCACCACCGAGTGCAGCGCAGTAGGCTCCGGGCGTTTTCGCCCCTTTGCACTCGCCGCCACACTCGCATACGTGGGCACCTCCAGAGACTGAGTTTTCACCTGGAGGGCCTCCTTGAGCAGTTCCGCTTGCTCATTGCTCTCTCTCATTAGCTTACTGTGTTCGGCCAATGAGGAGAGCAACTCGGAGACCCTCGATTGAGCCCCTGCCTGTATTTCCGTGGCCTCCTCCCGGGGCTGCGGCTTACTTGTAGGCTCCTCCACTACGGCGTCAATAAACGCCGGCGGGGAGGGGCACACAGTCTTTTTGCCTTCGCCGTCCTTAATAAGTTGGTACAGCCTGTCGATGGCCTGGGTGACGGAGGCCTTTATGTCCGTTTTTAGATTGCGTGAAGCATTTAAAGCCATTTTGGCCTTCGTCACCCATGCCCTCGCCTCCTGCAACCTACTAGGCTGCACCACCACGGCTGGGCTCACCTCCGGGAAGAGGATCTTGGCCGCCTCCCGCTCCCCCATGTCCCTCCGGACTTTAGTCTGGGTTTTGAAGGCTTCGGTCTTAGTCGCCTGTCTCGGGGGAGTGGTTGGCGGAGATGGGTCGGATGATTTTTTGGCAGGGGTGCGGAACATCTTGTAGAGGGATGAAAGTGGTTAGGAAGGGGAGAGGGAATAGGCCCAACTCTAACCCAACGTAACCGATTGTGAAAATTGTTTGGTAAAGTTGTATAAGTGGTAAATACAGTTAATATTTTGTAAAGAATTTGTAAAAGTTGTATAAAGTAAAATGATTGTAAATGTAAAATAAATGTGGTATAAAAATATAGATTTTATTAAAAAGTTAAAATTGTGCGATTATTTATTTAGTTTTTCTGCTGTTTGACAGCCAGTGGCGAACGCCAACGCACTGCAACGCTGGGCGGGACAATAAGGCACCGTACTAAGGCCAACTTAGTAGGTAAACACTTCTTATTTTGACAAGAAGTGTCCAAAATTGACTTGAGAAGGCAAAATTTTTCGTACCTGCGAGACAGGTACAGGGTCCGGGTGAAGGCGGCGCGACCGAGTGTCGCGCAACCAAATCAAAATTGTGGTGCTATCCAAGCCCCGTCCAACGCCCCAAACCGCAGCCCTCTAGCACTATCGACTCCGGAGATATGGCCTCCCAAAGATATTGGGGTACAAAAAGGTCTATGAAAAAAGTCTCCGGAATCGATATGCCTAATGAAATAAGGGTGGGTGGGCGGGCCAGAAATTTGCAATTTCCTCGGCTCCTGGTAGTCGGAGCGCCACGTGAGTGGTACCGTTGTATGCGGCTGGACGTTTGCAAGCGAATGGCGTGAAAAAATTTAGGGGTCCGGGAACAAATTTCCCTGAAAAACCCTGAAAAACTGGTTTTTTAATAATATTTTTACAAGTTTTTTAAGTACAAAAATTTTGAAGTTCTATATAGACACACAAAACGTGTGCTATATATTTAGGAAGGTCTGTAAGAGACCTACAAGCTAATATAACCAAATGAAATTTTTACTAAACCGTTTTTGAAAAAATTGAATTTTAAAATGTTACTATTTTTTGAAGTTTTTTGTTAATAAAAGCTATTTGTTTTTAAATGAGGGTGCCAAAAATATACTCAAACGAAAGCAGACGTCTTAGGCTGTCGGTCAACGAAGAAATCGCAACAATCCACTGATAAACAGCGAAATTATCACGTGTCAAAGAAAAAATGGTACAGCTATATAGCAATACAAACAACTATTTTCGTAAAAATACTAAAATTATCAATTATTTTCGCGTGTATAGGCGCGAAAGTCAACAATAATGTCAAAATGGACACGTTTACAAAAAATAATAGTCAAAATCGCACACAAATAAAAATTTTTGTTTTCGAGTGAACTGTTTGTTCGACCGGCTTAGGTGGATTTTCAAGTGATTATGTATCACTCCACGAGATGTTAGTTTGGTCGGGAACACAAATTTGCAATTTCCTCGGCTCCTGGTAGTCGGAGCGCCACGTGAGTGGTACCGTTGTATGCGGCTGGACGTTTGCAAGCGAATGGCGTGAAAAAATTTAGGGGTCCGGGAACAAATTTCCCTGAAAAACCCTGAAAAACTGGTTTTTTAATAATATTTT
The DNA here is from genome assembly GCA_905146925.1 of Autographa gamma. Taxonomy (NCBI): domain Eukaryota; kingdom Metazoa; phylum Arthropoda; class Insecta; order Lepidoptera; family Noctuidae; genus Autographa; species Autographa gamma. The sequence goes on from LR989854.1 coordinate 13,343,281, forward strand.
TACAAGTTTTTTAAGTACAAAAATTTTGAAGTTCTATATAGACACACAAAACGTGTGCTATATATTTAGGAAGGTCTGTAAGAGACCTACAAGCTAATATAACCAAATGAAATTTTTACTAAACCGTTTTTGAAAAAATTGAATTTTAAAATGTTACTATTTTTTGAAGTTTTTTGTTAATAAAAGCTATTTGTTTTTAAATGAGGGTGCCAAAAATATACTCAAACGAAAGCAGACGTCTTAGGCTGTCGGTCAACGAAGAAATCGCAACAATCCACTGATAAACAGCGAAATTATCACGTGTCAAAGAAAAAATGGTACAGCTATATAGCAATACAAACAACTATTTTCGTAAAAATACGAAAATTATCAATTATTTTCGCGTGTATAGGCGCGAAAGTCAACAATAATGTCAAAATGGACACGTTTACAAAAAATAATAGTCAAAATCGCACACAAATAAAAATTTTTGTTTTCCGGTTAGGTTAGGTTTTTTTTTTTTTTTTTTTTTTTTTTTTTTTATATATTTAATACGTTTAATCCCCTGACGTGGTCAGGGACTTTTTTATTCGTTTGTGTATTTTCGTTTCTTATATTTTATTGTTGCTCACCTATTTGTTTCTTTTAGCAGCGGCGCTGCAAACGCTCACTGCAAATTCCATAAATTGTTTTCTTGACGTTTTGTTTGCTATGAGGCAGTGAGCGTTTGCAGCGCTCACCTCTACCTCAACTGACTGTTGCAGGTGGAATCTGTTCCTGCTGTGGGCCGGGCACTCAAAAATTAAGTGCACGACACTTTCGTGCACGTCGGGGTCGCAGATGCATGACGGGCTCTCCTTGCACTTGAACCGGTGCAGATACTGGGAGAACCCGCCATGTCCAGTCAGCATCTGCGTTATCACTCCTTGGGGTTGAATTTTACGGACGAGCCTGAAGGCGTCCACCGCGTTTGGGAGGAACAGCTTCGTGACGGAGGCAGTCTCGCCGTCCAGGTACCTCCGGTTCCACTCGCCAAGAGACTCGCCGCGAAGCTGACTCTTGACGAAAGAAACCGGGCACCGGTCGTAGTCCGGCTTTCTCCGTCCCGAAACCGCTGCCTCCTTTGCGAGGATGTCGGCGCGCTCATTCCCCTCGAAACCGGCGTGGGCCTTGATCCAGAACAAGGAGACATCTTTGCCCCGGGCCAAGGCCTCGCAGAGGTTTTGGCGCGCCTGGAACGCTAGCGGATTCAAGGAGCCATGGTTTGTGACCGCCTGCAGTGCTGCCATCGAGTCACTGTACACACCATAGCTCCTCTCTCCGCACTTCAGGATCTCGTCCGTGGCTCGGCAGAGTGCCAGCAGTTCGGCCTGGTAGACTGTGCAGTACGCAGGCAAAGATAGTTTACGGGCTTTCAGTTCGGAGTGGCTGTCCCACACGGACAGCGCAGCTCCGACCTTACCCCCTATCTTGCTACCGTCTGTAAAAATACGGCGCGTCTGCACGTTGTGTTGTTCTACCAGGCTTTGGTTGTCCAGGCTTTTGAAGCTAAGCTCTGGACGCCGAGCCGGGTGTGGCATTTTCGCATAATCCACCACACGCTCCACCTCCCGGTCTCCTAGCACTAGCCGGGACGACCCTTTGCGCGCTTCATACAGGGCTGCTGCTTCCTGTATGCGCAGGTCGAGAGGAAGTATCCCGGCCAGTATTAGAGCCGAGTTTAGGGAGACCGTGCGGTATGATTTGCAGATTTTTTGAGCCACACCCCTCTGTACCGTCCCAAGGAGCTTTTTGACCCCGACTTTGTTGGCTGCAGGAGCCCATGCTGCCGCCGCGTACAAGACTATTGGCTCCACTGCCGCCGAGTAAATGGTGCGTATAACTTCCGGGTGCAGGCCCCAGCTGATCTTGGCTGTTCTCTGCAGCTGCTTGTAGATATTTAGGGCCTTCCTAGAGACGTTGGCGACATGACTGTTGAAAGTCAACTTGTCGTCAATGGTCAGCCCTAAAATCTTGACCTCTTTGGACATGCCAATGTCGACCCCGCCCATGCTCAGGCGGGGGGTGTCATATTTGAGCTTGTTTGTTATGAGCATTGCGCTCGTTTTGTGTGCTGCAAACTTTAGCTTATTTTTGACACCCCACCTCCAGACATGCTCGAGGGCGACATTGGCCTGTCGCTGCACCTCGGAACCAGTACACCCAGCGAACAGCAGAACAACGTCGTCCGCGAATGCCTGACAGCGGACTCCTTTTGCAGCCAACTCCTTGAGGAGGGGATCCAACAAAACGTTCCAGAGGATCGGTCCTCCAATCGAACCCTGGACGCATCCCTTTTGGGTTTCCCTCTCGTGTTCTACCCCCGCATACCTCAGCTTCACACATCTGCCGTCAAGGTAGCTGTCCAGTAGCCTCCTGAGATTGACCGGACACTGTTCCTCAGCCAGTCTGACCCTGATGGCCGGCCACCAAGCACTGTCAAAGGCACCCTCTATATCTAGTGACACTAGCGTTATCAGCTTTTTATCTTTAACCTCCGCTTTTATTTGGTTCACCAGAGTATAGAGGGCGTCCTCCGTGCTTCGCTGTGGCATAAAGCCATACTGGCGAGTACTCAGTCTCGGTGTCAGGTGCCACTGGAGCCTTGCTACAACCATTTTCTCCAGGATCTTACCGAGGACAGGTAGCAGGCCGATTGGCCTGTACGACTTAGCCCTACGGTAGTCGTCCTTGCCTGGCTTCCTCAGGACCACGACTGTGGCCTCTTTCCAGGGCTTGGGGAAGTGCCCTAGACTGAGGCATGTGTTGGCCAAGGCAAGGAAGGACTCTGAGTCCTGGAGAATGGCGTGACTGCAGATGTCTGCCGTGAAGCCGTCGGCGCCCGGCGCCTTTTTCGGATTAAAGGCTCGGACCACAGACCTTAGCTCGTGCGCTGTGAACGGCGGGTCATGTACCTCACCATGGACCCGATCGTTCACCCGCTTCGCGAGGCTTCTGGTGGCCTTGTGGTCCTCGCCGTCCTCCGACTCGCGGTCCTCCGGGTAGAAGCATTCCGCGAGATAGGCCGCCGAGCGTGCGGGGTCGAGGGTTTCGCCATCTTTGATGAGGGTGACGTCTTCAGGTCGAGTGGAGGTCCTTCCGATCACCCTGTAGATCCCCTCCCACATCCCTTCCCGGTCTTGTTTTGTGCAGAACTGTTTCCAGCTCTGCACTTGAGCTATTTTGGCCTTCTTTTCATACTCTTCCTTTTCTTTCAGGTACTCAGCAACGACACCATCGCGACGGATCGGCGCGGCGCAACGGATCCTTCTCCTCCTGGTAGCAACCATTTTCTTCAGCGCGGCGAGCTCTTCGGACCACCACGGCAAGGTAAGATTATTTTTATTTTTCTTTTCAGGTATGCATGTTTTACATGCATGTTCTATTGTTTTTACGTATGACTCTACTGTTAATTCCAAATCTTGAATATTGTTAATTTTATCTATTTCTGTTTTGTTTATTTTATTTTCTGTTTTTAATTGGGCCAGTTTCTCATGAAACTGGTCCCAATTTGCTTTTCTTGTATTATATTTACGCGTTGTAGTTTTAATATTAATTCCTAATGATTTTTCTAATTTAATTTTGAATACAATGCCGTTGTGGTCAGAGCTTGTCATGCCCACTTCTACGCGCCATCCATCCACCAGGCTGAGAAGGTCCGTTGAGCATGCCGTTATGTCGACGTGACTACTAAAAACTTTCCCGCCTCTGACGGTGTCGAAAGTTGGTGTGGTGCCGCTGTTGAGTACATTTAGGTCGAGTTCTCCAAGAAGGCCGCACATCTCCTCACCTCTACTGTCCTCCACTCTACTTCCCCACCACGGGCTCTTTGCGTTTACGTCTCCACCGATAAGCAGGCTTTGAGCTCCCATGCGGCGACGGATCGCTCCAAGGTGCTCCAGATAAGGTGCGAGGGGTAGGTCAGGCTCGAAGTATACAGAGACCACCACGAGGTCCCAGGCACTGGTACGGATCCTCACCACTACGATGTTGTGCGTGGTGAGTTCTGGGTACTGTATGACGTCAAGGTCTTGGTCGAAGACGACGATGGCCGCCTTTACAGTCCCACTTCCCTCTTCCGATGCCTGGAATGTTCTCACCCCGCGGTAGTCCCGCATCCTTTTCTTGCCCCCCACATATGGCTCCTGTACAAGAGCCATAGTCGCTTTCCTTTCCAGAGCCCCCTGGATCAGCTCCGCGGTCGCCAGCTCTTTCCTTTGGAGGTTAGCCTGCATTACCGGGTACGCCTTCAGCCCCGCGGTGGAGGCAGCCGATGTTTCTGCCATGGAGCCCTCAGCAATACGCTACTTTTGCTCGAGCCAATGCGTCCCACCTGCGTCGGACGGGGCAGTCTGGGCTGAACGCGTTGTGCCCCGTCATGTCTAGTTTTGCAGTGACGCAGTTGCAGCAGGTGGGAGCTGCATTGGCGAGCTTTACAGCGCAGTCTTTGCGTAGATGAGGGCCCCCGCAGTGGCCGCACTTTTCGGTGGTCTCGACGCAGAGGCGTCTGCTGTGGCCGTATCCCAAGCACATCGAGCATTGGACCAGTGGCGACTGGTCCTCTACTCTGATGTGCTGTAAGTCCAGATACACCTCAGACGCCCCCAGCAGCCGATTCCACAGAGTGGGGGATACCTTCGCGACCATATGGCAAAGCAGGTCGTTTCGGGCTTTCTTCCGGAATCTAATTTCGATTCGGTCGTCACCAGTTGCGAGGTCACGGAAGATTCTCTTGTTTTGCACCCTCAGGAACTCAATCGCCTCCTCGTTGGTATGCGAACTGAGAACGTCCCTGAGGATGATGAGAGGGTCCTGGTTTTGGACCTCCAGGACCTCGAGCCGTTGGTCTGCAGTCTCGATCTTCCTTTTGACCCTGTTGCGAGCTTCTTCGCTGCGACAACTGATGACGACTTTCCGGTCTTTAGCTTTGCGAAGTTTGTCAATTTGAATATCGCCCTGCTTTGCGTTGATCGCGACCCTAATCCTCCCCAACACGTCTTCACCCGTTTCCATTTCGTCCCTGGAGGCTACAACCACCGAGTGGAGCGCTGTCGGGACCGGGCGTTTACGCCCTACTGCGCTCGCCGCTACACTCGCGTAGGTGATCGCCTCCAGCGACTCCCTTTTTATTTCCAGAGCCCGCTGGAGTTTTTCGGCTCTCTCGTTGCTCTCCTTCATCAGCGTAGTGTGCTCCGCTAGTGAGGAGAGCAATTGAGTGACCTGCAGGCTTCCTGGCTCCCTTCCCTGTTCTTCCTCCCCCTTTTTTCCCTTCTTCTTCCTATTCTGGGAGTCTCCCGCTTCGCCCTCCCTGTCCGCGCCCTTTAACGCGGGCAAGGAAGGAGACGCAGGTCTCTCGGCCTCATCCTCCTTCACTAGCTGGTAGAGCCTGTCGATGGCCTGCGTGACGTCGGCCTTAATATCAGTTTTGAGGTTCCTGGACAGATTAAGTGCTGTCTTTGCCTTCGTCACGCAGGCCCTCGCCTCCCGAACTCTCCCAGCCCGCGCGGATAAAGGCTTTGTTATAGGGGCCACCGGTAGGGTGATTTGAGCTGATAACTCGTCCACTGCAACGGTAGCCAAGGCAACGGTAGAATGGGAAGCGGTCATGGCCTCCTCAGGAAAGAGGACTCTGCCCGCCTCCCATTCCCCAATGCTCCTTCTAACGTTCGTTTGACTTTTTGTTACAGTGGCCCGGTTGGCCTTCGGGGGAGTAGATGGCTGCTGCGACATGGAAACCTTAGCGGGGGTGCGGAACATCGTACAGGTGAGTAAAAATACTATTCAATAAAACCTAACCCAACCACAATAATAATTAATCACGTAAGTTTGTAAAAGTTGTAAATACTAATAATTGACTAAAATTTTGTAAAATAATTTAAAATGTACTAAAATAAAATGTCATAAAATTGAAGTAAAAATAATGCAGTGTAAATAATAATAATAAGCTAAAATCTTAAAAGTATTTTGATGGGGTATAAGGTTAAAACTTAAAACCTAAAATCTGTGCTACTTCTATATCGATGTAGCGCTGTTTATTGATCGGTGGTGTACGCCGACCCTTTGTGACTTCGGAGGGGCCCAGGGAGCACCTTTCTAAGGCCAACTTAGCAGGGCTACACTTTTTGCAAAAGCAAGAAGTGTCCAAAATTGACCTGTTAGGGCAAAATTTTTGGTACCTTTAGCAAAGGTACGAGGTCCAGGAGTGGGCGGCGCGACCGACTGTCTCGTCTCCCTGTCAGTAATAAGGTGCTACTCAAGGCCTGTCCGACGCCACAAACCGCAACCCTCTAGCACTACCGATTCCGGAGATATGGCCTCCCGAAGAAATTGGGGTACAAAAAAGTGTATGGAAAAAGTCTCCGGAATCGATATGCCTAATGAAATAAGGGTGGGTGGGCGGGCCAGAAATTCGTAATTTTCTCGGCTCCTGGTAGTCGGAGCGCCACGCGAGTGGTACCGTTGTATTCGGCTGGACGTTTGCAAGCGAATGGCGTGAAAAAATTTGGGGGTCCGGGAACAAATTTCCCTGGAAAACCGTGAAAAACTAGTTTTTTAATAAGTTTTTTAAGGAATAAAAATTTTGATGATCTATATAAGCACGCAATACGTGTGCTATATATTTAGGAAGGTCTGTAAGAGACCTACAAACTAAAATAACCAGATGAAATTTTTACTAAACCGTTTTTGAAAAAATTGAATTTTAAAATGTTACTATTTTTAGAAGTTTTTTAATTATAAAAGCTATTTATTTTTAGGTGGGGGTGCCAAAATTATACTCAAACGAAAGCAGACGTCTTGAGCTGTAGGTCAACGAAGAAATCACGAAAATCCACTGATAAACAGCGAAGTTATTACGTGTCAAACAAAAATGTATCGCTATATAGCAATAAAAAACAATGATTTTCGTATAAATACGAAAAATATCAAATATTTTCGCGTGTAAAGGCGCGAAGGTCAACAAATAGGTCAAAATAGACACGTTTACAAAAAAGTTTGGTAGAATTCGCACAAAAAATAAAAATTTTGTATACAAGTGAATTATTTGTGCGGCCGACTTAGGTGGATTTCAAGTACTTATGAATGAGTCCACGAGATGTTATTTTGGTCGGGAACACACAAATTCGTAATTTTCTCGGCTCCTGGTAGTCGGAGCGCCACGCGAGTGGTACCGTTGTATTCGGCTGGACGTTTGCAAGCGAATGGCGTGAAAAAATTTGGGGGTCCGGGAACAAATTTCCCTGGAAAACCGTGAAAAACTAGTTTTTTAATAAGTTTTTTAAGGAATAAAAATTTTGATGATCTATATAAGCACGCAATACGTGTGCTATATATTTAGGAAGGTCTGTAAGAGACCTACAAACTAAAATAACCAGATGAAATTTTTACTAAACCGTTTTTGAAAAAATTGAATTTTAAAATGTTACTATTTTTAGAAGTTTTTTAATTATAAAAGCTATTTATTTTTAGGTGGGGGTGCCAAAATTATACTCAAACGAAAGCAGACGTCTTGAGCTGTAGGTCAACGAAGAAATCACGAAAATCCACTGATAAACAGCGAAGTTATTACGTGTCAAACAAAAATGTATCGCTATATAGCAATAAAAAACAATGATTTTCGTATAAATACGAAAAATATCAAATATTTTCGCGTGTAAAGGCGCGAAGGTCAACAAATAGGTCAAAATAGACACGTTTACAAAAAAGTTTGGTAGAATTCGCACAAAAAATAAAAATTTTGTATACAAGTGAATTGGGTTAGGTTAGGTTAGGTTAGGTTAGGTTAGGTTAGGTTAGGTTAGGTTAGGTTAGGTTAGGTTAGGTTAGGTTAGGTTAGGTTAGGTTAGGTTAGGTTAGGTTAGGTTAGGTTAGGTTAGGTTAGGTTAGGTTAGGTTAGGTTAGGTTAGGTTAGGTTAGGTTAGGTTAGGTTAGGTTAGGTTAGGTTAGGTTTTTTTTTTTTTTTTTTCTTTGTGTTTATTCTTTCATCCCTCTGACATGGGGGGTCAGAGTCCTTGGGATACGGTTGGACATTTTAGCAGGGTGGTGATTGGAAGAAGGAGTAAGAAGGTTGGCAGGTGTTACTCCACCTGCCGCGGGTGCGTGCTTCGTTCATGCGGTAAGTTATGCTGTAGGGTGCCGGTTACTATCACAAAGGTGGGTGATGCTCAGCATACACCCTGCCATTTGGTTCGCCCTTGAACCCTACAGGTACACGCGTTTTTAAGAACGAAGACTCTTCCGCGGCAGGGGCGCGCAGCGAGGATGCTGAGGGGCACTTTCTCTCCGGTGATGGCTTTTTGCCGGCCATGCGTTTTATAAGCCACAACGACAAGGTACGTCCGCTCTTTTTGCTTTAATTTGGCCAGTTTCTTACGAAACTGGCCACAATTTGTTTTTCGCAGGGTTTTATTTGGTACCTTGCCGCTATGTGCAACGCTGTTTACGCGCTCCACCACCGGATCGATCGGGCCCACTAGTGCCGTCTCGCAGACCACTGTGCCACTCCGTGTTGCCACTATTGTCGCGTGGCGGCCCTCAGCAATACGCCGTCTTAGCTCGAGCCAACGCGTCCCACTTGCGCCGGACGGGACATTCCATGCTAAACGCACTGTGTCCCGTCACTTCTAAGTTGGCTTTTGTGCAGTTGCAGCAAGTGGGTGTTGCGTTGGCGAGTCTCTCGGCGCAGTTGCTACGGTGATGAGGGCCGCTGCAGTGTCCGCATTTCTCCACGGTCTCCGTGCAGAGGCGTCTGCTGTGCCCGTATCCAAGGCACATCGAGCATTGGACCAGCGGAGACTGGTCCTCCACTCGGATGAGCTGCAGGTCTACGTACACCTCAGCCGCCTCCACCAGCCTACCCCAGAGAACTGGGGACACCTTCGCGACAATGTGACACATGAGGTCATTGCGCGCCTTCTTCCTGAATAGGATCTCCACCCTGTCGTCGCCAGCTGGGAGGTCGCGGAACAGTTTCCGGTTTTGCACCCTCAGGAAGTCCAGAACGTCCTCATCCTTGTGAAAGGTGAGGACATCCCTGAGGGTGACGAGGGGGTCCTGATTTTTGACCATCAGGACCTCGAGCTGTTGGTCTGCTTCCTCGATTTTAGATTTCACCCTGTTCCGCTCCTCTTCTGTTCTACAGCTGACGACGATCTTTCGGTCCTTCGCCTTACGGACCCGGTCCACATGTAGGCCCTCAACTTTGGCGTTGAGGGCTGTCCGGATCCTCCCAAGGACTTGCTCCCCTGTGTCCATCTCGTCCCTGGACGTGACCACCACCGAGTGCAGCGCAGTAGGCTCCGGGCGTTTTCGCCCCTTTGCGCTCGCCGCCACACTCGCATACGTGGGCACCTCCAGAGACTGAGTTTTCGCCTGGAGGGCCTCCTTGAGCAGTTCCGCTTGCTCATTGCTCTCTCGCATTAGCTTACTGTGTTCGGCCAATGAAGAGAGCAACTCGGAGACCCTCGATTGAGCCCCTGCCTGTATTTCCGTGGCCTCCTCCCGGGGCTGCGGCTTACTTGTGGGCTCCTCCACTGCGGCGTCAATAAACGCCGGTGGGGAGGGGCTCACAGTCTTTTTGCCTTCGCCGTCCTTAATAAGTTGGTACAGCCTGTCGATGGCCTGGGTGACGGAGGCCTTTATGTCTGTTTTGAGATTGCGTGAAGCATTCAAAGCCATTTTGGCCTTCGTCACCCATGCCCTCGCCTCCTGCAACCTACTAGGCTGCACCACTACGGCTGGGCTAACCTCCGGGAAGAGGATCTTGGCCGCCTCCCGCTCCCCCATGTCCCTCCGGACTTTTGTCTGGGTTTTGAAGGCTTCGGTCTTAGTCGCCTGTCTCGGGGGAGTGGTTGGCGGAGATGGGTCGCATGATTTTTTGGCAGGGGTGCGGAACATCTTGTGGAGGGATGAAAGTGGTTAGGAAGGGAAGAGGGAATAGGCCCAACGCTAACCCAACGTAACCTGTTTTAAAATTGGGGTAAAGTTGTATAAGTTGTAAATACAGTATGGGAAGTAAAATTGTAAAAGTTGTAAAAATAAATTGTAGAAGTATATAAAAAAAAGTAAAATAGAAAATAAAAATTTTAAAATCGATGTGCTACTTATAGCTCCGCTGTTCAGGAGTGCCCGCGGTAATTTTTAAAATGCAGCGGGGTCCCAGCTGTACTGCCAAAGGTCGACTTAGCAGGTAAACACTTCTTGCTAGGCAAGAAGTGTCCAAAACCGACCTTGAATCTTAAAATTTGTGGTGCCTGCAGCACAGGTACAGGTTCCAGGAGGTGGTCCCGCTGCTTGGAGCTTAGGGACAAAGTTTGTTGGGCAGAGTGCTAAACGACCTTGATAACGCCGCAAACCGCAACCCTCTAGCTCTATCGATTCCGGAGATATGGCCTCCCAAAGTTTTTGGGGTGTAAAAAGATGTATGGGAAAAGTCTCCGGAATCGATATGCCTAATGAAATAAGGGTGGGTGGGCGGGCCAGAAATTTGCAATTTCCTCGGCTCCTGGTAGTCGGAGCGCCACGTGAGTGGTACCGTTGTATGCGGCTGGACGTTTGCAAGCGAATGGCGTGAAAAAATTTAGGGGTCCGGGAACAAATTTCCCTGAAAAACCCTGAAAAACTGATTTTTTAATAATATTTTTACAAGTTTTTTAAGTAGAAAAATTTTGAAGTTCTATATAGACACACAAAACGTGTGCTATATATTTAGGAAGGTCTGTAAGAGACCTACAAACTAAAATAACCAGATGAAATTTTGACTAAACCGATTTTGAAAAAATTAAATTGAAAAAAGTTACTATTTTTAGAAGTTTTTTAATAATAAAAGCTATTTGTTTTTAGGTGGGGATGCCAAAATTATACTCAAACGAAAGCAGACGTCTTGAGCTGTCGGTCAACGAAGAAATCGCAACAATCCACTGATAAACAGCGAAATTATCACGTGTCAAAGAAAATATGGTACCGCTATATAGCAATACAAACAAATATTTTCGTAAAAATACGAAAATTATCAATTATTTTCGCGTGTATAGGCGCGAAAGTCAACAATAATGTCAAAATGGACACGTTTACAAAAAATAAGTTTCAAAATCGCACACAAATAAAAAATTTTGTTTTCGAGTGAACTGTTTGTTCGACCGGCTTAGGTGGTTTTTCAAGTGATTATGTATCACTCCACGAGATGTTAGTTTGGTCGGGAACACAAATTTGCAACTTCCTCGGCTCCTGGTAGTCGGAGCGCCACGTGAGTGGTACCGTTGTATGCGGCTGGACGTTTGCAAGCGAATGGCGTGAAAAAATTTAGGGGTCCGGGAACAAATTTCCCTGAAAAACCCTGAAAAACTGATTTTTTAATAATATTTTTACAAGTTTTTTAAGTAGAAAAATTTTGAAGTTCTATATAGACACACAAAACGTGTGCTATATATTTAGGAAGGTCTGTAAGAGACCTACAAACTAAAATAACCAGATGAAATTTTGACTAAACCGATTTTGAAAAAATTAAATTGAAAAAAGTTACTATTTTTAGAAGTTTTTTAATAATAAAAGCTATTTGTTTTTAGGTGGGGATGCCAAAATTATACTCAAACGAAAGCAGACGTCTTGAGCTGTCGGTCAACGAAGAAATCGCAACAATCCACTGATAAACAGCGAAATTATCACGTGTCAAAGAAAATATGGTACCGCTATATAGCAATACAAACAAATATTTTCGTAAAAATACGAAAATTATCAATTATTTTCGCGTGTATAGGCGCGAAAGTCAACAATAATGTCAAAATGGACACGTTTACAAAAAATAAGTTTCAAAATCGCACACAAATAAAAAATTTTGTTTTCGGTTAGGTTAGGTTAGGTTAGGTTAGGTTAGGTTAGGTTAGGTTAGGTTAGGTTAGGTTAGGTTAGGTTAGGTTAGGTTAGGTTAGGTTAGGTTAGGTTAGGTTAGGTTAGGTTAGGTTTTTTTTTTTTTTTTTTTTTTTTTTTTTTATATTTAATACGTTAATTCCCCTGACGTGGTCAGGGACTTTTTTATTCATTTGTGTTTTCGTTTCTTTTATTTTATTTTTGCTCACCTATTTGTTTCTTTCAGCAGCGGCGCTGCAAACGCTCACTGCAAATTCCATAAATTGTTTTCTTGACGATTTGTTTGCTATGAGGCAGTGAGCGTTTGCAGCGCTCACCTCTACCTCAACTGACTGTTGCAGGTGGAATCTGTTCCTGCTGTGGGCCGGGCACTCAAAAATTAGGTGCACGACACTTTCGTGCACGTCGGGGTCGCAGATGCATGATGGGCTCTCCTTGCACTTGAACCGGTGCAGATACTGGGAGAACCCGCCATGTCCAGTCAGCATCTGCGTTATTACTCCTTGGGGTTGAATTTTACGGACGAGCCTGAAGGCGTCCACCGCGTTTGGGAGGAACAGCTTCGTGACGGAGGCAGTCTCGCCGTCCAGGTACCTCCGGTTCCACTCGCCAAGAGACTCACCGCGAAGCTGACTCTTGACGAAAGAAACCGGGCACCGGTCGTAGTCCGGCTTTCTCCGTCCCGAAACCGCTGCCTCCTTTGCGAGGATGTCGGCGCGCTCATTACCCTCGAAACCGGCGTGGGCCTTGATCCAGAACAAGGAGACATCTTTGCCCCGGGCCAAGGCCTCGCAGAGGTTTTGGCGCGCCTGGAACGCTAGCGGATTCAAGGAGCCATGGTTTGTGACCGCCTGCAGTGCTGCCATCGAGTCACTGTACACACCATAGCTCCTCTCTCCGCACTTCAGGATCTCGTCCGTGGCTCGGCAGAGTGCCAGCAGTTCGGCCTGGTAGACTGTGCAGTACGCAGGCAAAGATAGTTTACGGGCTTTCAGTTCGGAGTGGCTGTCCCACACGGACAGCGCAGCTCCGACCTTACCCCCTATCTTGCTACCGTCTGTAAAAATACGGCGCGTCTGCACGTTGTGTTGTTCTACCAGGCTTTGGTTGTCCAAGCTTTTGAAGCTAAGCTCTGGACGCCGAGCCGGGTGTGGCATTTTCGCATAATCCACCACACGCTCCACTTCCCGGTCTCCTAGCACTAGCCGGGACGACCCTTTGCGCGCTTCATACAGGGCTGCTGCTTCCTGTATGCGCAGGTCGAGAGGAAGTATCCCGGCCAGTATTAGAGCCGAGTTTAGGGAGACCGTGCGGTATGATTTGCAGATTTTTTGAGCCACACCCCTCTGTACCGTCCCAAGGAGCTTTTTGACCCCGACTTTGTTGGCTGCAGGAGCCCACGCTGCCGCCGCGTACAAGACTATTGGCTCCACTGCCGCCGAGTAAATGGTGCGTATAACTTCCGGGTGCAGGCCCCAGCTGATCTTGGCTGTTCTCTGCAGCTGCTTGTAGATATTTAGGGCCTTCCTAGAGACGTTGGCGACATGACTGTTGAAAGTCAACTTGTCGTCAATGGTCAGCCCTAAAATCTTGACCTCTTTGGACATGCCAATGTCGACCCCGCCCATGCTCAGGCGGGGGGTGTCATATTTGAGCTTGTTTGTTATGAGCATTGCGCTCGTTTTGTGTGCTGCAAACTTTAGCTTATTTTTGACACCCCACCTCCAGACATGCTCGAGGGCGACATTGGCCTGTCGCTGCACCTCGGAACCAGTACACCCAGCGAACAGCAGAACGACGTCGTCCGCGAATGCCTGACAGCGGACTCCTTTTGCAGCCAACTCCTTGAGGAGGGGATCCAACAAAACGTTCCAGAGGATCGGTCCTCCAATCGAACCCTGGACGCATCCCTTTTGGGTTACCCTCTCGTGTTCTACCCCCGCATACCTCAGCTTCACACATCTGCCGTCAAGGTAGCTGTCCAGTAGCCTCCTGAGATTGACCGGACACTGTTCCTCAGCCAGTCTGACCCTGATGGCCGGCCACCAAGCACTGTCAAAGGCACCCTCTATATCTAGTGACACTAGCGTTATCAGCTTTTTATCTTTAACCTCCGCTTTTATTTGGTTCACCAGAGTATAGAGGGCGTCCTCCGTGCTTCGCTGTGGCATAAAGCCATACTGGCGAGTACTCAGTCTCGGTGTCAGGTGCCACTGGAGCCTTGCTACAACCATTTTCTCCAGGATCTTACCGAGGACAGGTAGCAGGCCGATTGGCCTGTACGACTTTGCCCTACGGTAGTCGTCCTTGCCCGGCTTCCTCAGGACCACGACTGTGGCCTCTTTCCAGGGCTTGGGGAAGTGCCCTAGACTGAGGCATGTGTTGGCCAAGGCAAGGAAGGACTCTGAGTCCTGGAGAATGGCGTGACTGCAGATGTCTGCCGTGAAGCCGTCGGCGCCCGGCGCCTTTTTCGGATTAAAGGCTCGGACCACAGACCTTAGCTCGTGCGCTGTGAACGGCGGGTCATGTACCTCACCATGGACCCGATCGTTCACCCGCTTCGCGAGGCTTCTGGTGGCCTTGTGGTCCTCGCCGTCCTCCAACTCGCGGTCCTCCGGGTAGAAGCATTCCGCGAGATAGGCCGCCGAGCGTGCGGGGTCGAGGGTTTCGCCATCTTTGATGAGGGTGACGTCTTCAGGTCGAGTGGAGGTCCTTCCGATCACCCTGTAGATCCCCTCCCACATCCCTTCCCGGTCTTGTTTTGTGCAGAACTGTTTCCAGCTCTGCACTTGAGCTATTTTGGCCTTCTTTTCATACTCTTCCTTTTCTTTCAGGTACTCAGCAACGACACCATCGCGACGGATCGGCGCGGCGCAACGGATCCTTCTCCTCCTGGTAGCAACCATTTTCTTCAGCGCGGCGAGCTCTTCGGACCACCACGGCAAGGTAAGTTTATTTTTATTTTTCTTTTCAGGTATGCATGTTTTACATGCATGTTCTATTGTTTTTATGTATGACTCTACTGTTAATTCCAAATCTTGAATATTGTTAATTTTATCTATTTCTGTTTTGTTTATTTTATTTTCTATTTTTAATTGGGCCAGTTTCTCATGAAACTGGTCCCAATTTGCTTTTCTTGTATTATATTTACGCGTTGTAGTTTTAATATTAATTCCTAATGATTTTTCTAATTTAATTTTGAATTCAATGCCGTTGTGGTCAGAGCTTGTCATGCCCACGTCTACGCGCCATCCATCCACCAGGCTGAGAAGGTCCGTTGAGCATGCCGTTATGTCGACGTGACTGCTGAAAACTTTCCCGCCTCTGACGGTGTCGAAAGTTGGTGTGGTGCCGCTGTTGAGTACATTTAGGTCGAGTTCTCCAAGAAGGCCGCACATCTCCTCACCTCTACTGTCCTCCACTCTACTTCCCCACCACGGGCTCTTTGCGTTTACGTCTCCACCGATAAGCAGGCTTTGAGCTCCCATGCGGCGACGGATCGCACCAAGGTGCTCCAGATAAGGTGCGAGGGGGAGGTCAGGCTCGAAGTATACAGAGACCACCACGAGGTCCCAGGCACTGGTACGGATCCTCACCACTACGATGTTGTGCGTGGTGAGTTCTGGGTACTGTATGACGTCAAGGTCTTGGTCGAAGACGACGATGGCCGCCTTTACAGTCCCACTTCCCTCTTCCGATGCCTGGAATGTTCTCACCCCGCGGTAGTCCCGCATCCTTTTCTTGCCCCCCACATATGGCTCCTGTACAAGAGCCATAGTCGCTTTCCTTTCCAGAGCCCCCTGGATCAGCTCCACGGTCGCCAGCTCTTTCCTTTGGAGGTTAGCCTGCATTACCGGGTACGCCTTCAGCCCCGCGGTGGAGGCAGCCGATGTTTCTGCCATGGAGCCCTCAGCAATACGCTACTTTTGCTCGAGCCAATGCGTCCCACCTGCGTCGGACGGGGCAGTCTGGGCTGAACGCGTTGTGCCCCGTCATGTCTAGTTTTGCAGTGACGCAGTTGCAGCAGGTGGGAGCTGCATTGGCGAGCTTTACAGCGCAGTCTTTGCGTAGATGAGGGCCCCCGCAGTGGCCGCATTTTTCGGTGGTCTCGACGCAGAGGCGTCTGCTGTGGCCGTATCCCAAGCACATCGAGCATTGGACCAGTGGCGACTGGTCCTCCACTCTGATGTGCTGTAAGTCCAGGTACACCTCAGACGCCCCCAGCAGCCGATTCCACAGAGTGGGGGATACCTTCGCGACCATATGGCAAAGCAGGTCGTTTCGGGCTTTCTTCCGGAATCTAATTTCGATTCGGTCGTCACCAGTTGCGAGGTCACGGAAGATTCTCTTGTTTTGCACCCTCAGGAACTCAATCGCCTCCTCGTTGGTATGCGAACTGAGAACGTCCCTGAGGATGATGAGAGGGTCCTGGTTTTGGACCTCCAGGACCTCGAGCCGTTGGTCTGCAGTCTCGATCTTCCTTTTGACCCTGTTGCGAGCTTCTTCGCTGCGACAACTGATGACGACTTTCCGGTCTTTAGCTTTGCGAAGTTTGTCAATTTGGATATCGCCCTGCTTTGCGTTGATCGCGACCCTAATCCTCCCCAACACGTCCTCACCCGTTTCCATTTCGTCCCTGGAGGCTACAACCACCGAGTGGAGCGCTGTCGGGACCGGGCGTTTACGCCCTACTGCGCTCGCCGCTACACTCGCGTAGGTGATCGCCTCCAGCGACTCCCTTTTCATTTCCAGAGCCCGCTGGAGTTTTTCGGCTCTCTCGTTGCTCTCCTTCATCAGCGTAGTGTGCTCCGCTAGTGAGGAGAGCAATTGAGTGACCTGCAGGCTTCCTGGCTCCCTTCCCTGTTCTTCCTCCCCCTTTTTTCCTTTCTTCTTCCTATTCTGGGAGTCTTCCGCGTCGCCCTCCCTGTCCGCGCCCTTTAACGCGGGCAAGGAAGGAGACGCAGGTCTCTCGGCCTCATCCTCCTTCACTAGCTGGTAGAGCCTGTCGATGGCCTGCGTGACGTCGGCCTTAATATCAGTTTTGAGGTTTCTGGACAGATTAAGTGCTGTCTTTGCCTTCGTCACGCAGGCCCTCGCCTCCCGAACTCTCCCAGCACGCGCGGATAAAGGCTTTGTTATAGGGGCCACCGGTAGGGTGATTTGAGCTGATAACTCGTCCACTGCAACGGTAGCCAAGGCAACGGTAGAATGGGAAGCGGTCATGGCCTCCTCAGGAAAGAGGACTCTGCCCGCCTCCCATTCCCCAATGCTCCTTCTAACGTTCGTTTGACTTTTTGTTACAGTGGTCCGGTTGGCCTTCGGGGGAGTAGACGGCTGCTGCGACGTGGAAACCTTAGCGGGGGTGCGGAACATCGTACAGGTGAGTAAAAATACTATTCAATAAAACCTAACCCAACCACAATAATAATTAATCACGTAAGTTTGTAAAAGTTGTAAATACTAATAATTGTCTAAAATTTTGTAAAATAATTTAAAATGTACTTAAATAAAATGTCATAAAATTGATGTAAAAATAATGCAGTGTAAATAATAATTATAAGCTAAAATCTTAAAAGTATTTTGATGGGGTATAAGGTTAAAACTTAAAACCCAAAATCTGTGCTACTTCTATATCGATGTAGCGCTGTTTATTGATCGGTGGTGTACGCCGACCCTTTGTGACGTCGGAGGGGCCCAGGGAGCACCTTGCTAAGGCCAACTTAGCAGGGCTACACTTCTTGCAAAAGCAAAAAGTGTCCAAAATTGACCTGTTATGGCAAAATTTTTGGTACCTTTAGCAAAGGTACGAGGTCCAGGAGTGGGCGGCGTGACCGACTGTCGCGTCTCCCTGTCAGTAATAAGGTGCTACTCAAGACCTATCCGACGCCACAAACCGCAACCCTCTAGCACTACCGATTCCGGAGATATGGCCTCCCAAAGAAATTGGGGTACAAAAAAGTGTATGGAAAAAGTCTCCGGAATCGATATGCCTAATGAAATAAGGGTGGGTGGGGGGGCCAGAAATTCGTTATTTCCTCGGCTCCTGGTAGTCGGAGCGCCACGGGAGTGGTACCGTTGGATTCGGCTGGACGTTTGCAAGCGAATGGCGTGAAAATTTTTGGGGGTCCGGGAACAAATTTCCCTGAAAAACCGTGAAAAACTGTTATTTTTTTTTTTTTTTTTTTTTTTTTTTTTTTTTTTTTTTTTTTTTTTTTTTTTTTTTTAGAATATTTTAAAATATAAAAATTTTGAAGAACTATATAGACACGCAATACGTGTGCTATATATTTAGGAAGGTCTGTAAGAGACCTACAAACTAATATAACCAGATGAAATTTTTACTGAACCGTTTTTGAAAAAATGAAATTGAAAAATGTTAATAATTTTGAAGGTTTTTTGCCAAAAAAGCTATTTGTTTTTTTTTTTTTTTTTTTTTTTTTTTTTTTTTTTTTTTTTTTTTTTTTTTTTTTTTTTTTTTTTTTTTTTTTTTTTTTTTTTTTTTTTTTTTAAAAATAGAATATCAAAATTATGCTCAAACGAAAGCCAACGTCTTAAGCTGTAGGTCAACAAAGAAATCACGAAAATCCACTGATAAACAGCGAAGATATCACGTGTCAAAGAAAAAATGTATCGCTATATAGCAATAAAAACAACGATTTTCGTATAAATACGAAAAATATCAAATATTTTCGCGTGTAAAGGCGCGAAGGTCAATAAGTAGATCAAATAAGACACGTTTACAAAAAAGTTTGAAAGAATTCGCACAAAAATTAAAAATTTTGTATACCGGTTAGGTTAGGTTAGGTTAGGTTAGGTTAGGTTAGGTTAGGTTAGGTTAGGTTAGGTTAGGTTAGGTTAGGTTAGGTTCCCGGACCCGCGGGAGTGGTGCATCCTGCGGGAGAGGGGTTGCTGGACCCCTACCGGGCGCGTCCCTAGGTTGCGGATAAGGGCATGCCGCACAGTGCGGTACCGGTTTACCGGCGCGGACAATTCCAGCAGCGGGGTCGCTCCTCAGCCTGAGGATGCGACAGCCGCGGCGGGTCTGGCCAGTGTCAACTGCTGGCTAGACATCGCGGCCTGTCGGCGTCTCGGACGTTTCCGAGTAGCGGCGGCGGGCGGTGAGTCTGCCCACATTCTTGTGGGTGGACGGCGGGGTCTGTTCTGTCCAGACCGCCGCGTGGTGGACACCTGCTGGCGTCTCGGACTCATTCCGGGTAGCGGCAGCGGGTGTAGTGCTCTCTCATCCTTACCTCTTGCGAGGGAACGGGTGAGATGAGCGGTCGTGCGAGTCCGGTCCGTGTTTACCGCGGGCCGGATATCGCAACCTGCCGGCGTCTCGGACGTACTCCGAGTAGCGGCGGCAGGCGTTGGGTCTGCCCACTTTTCCATTTGGTGGGCGGACGGCAGGGGGCCTATCTGTCCAGGTCTCCGCGTGTTGTTTGACCTGCTGGCGTCTCGGACTTATTCTGAGTAGCGGCAGTGGGTCGCTCTCTCTCCGTTCCCCATGCACGCGGGGGACGGTCGAGTGGAGCTGTTGGGCGAGTTCGGTTAGTGGTTTTGCTGGCCGAACATCGCGGCCCGTCGGCGTCCTGGATTCATTCTGGGTAGCGGCTTCGGGCGGAGGGCTTCCTTCTCCTGACCTTCTTTTTGGGGGGGATGGGGGAGGTGGCGGTTTGGTCAGTGGTTTTGCTGGCCGAACATCGTGGCCCACCGGCGTCTTGGACGTTATCCGAGTAGCGGTGGTGGGCGGTGAGTCTGCCCATTTTTGTGGGTAAGACGGCGGGGTCTGGTTCTGTCCAGATCGCTGCGCGTTGGGCGATCGTTTTCGGTCGCGGCCCGCTGGCGTCTCGGATATTCCGGGCAACGGCAGCGGGTGGAGTTTGTCCTCCTCTCTCTCTGTTGAGAGATTGGGGGGCATTCGCGGGCGGCGGGCCCGATTCGTCGGGCATGACCTCGGTCACCGTCGGCCAACCCGTAAGTCTGTCCTTTTCAGGACGGGACCGGGGGCCGCCTTCCTTTACAGGAGTAGAGGAGGGGGGCTACGTGGAAGAAAACCACTATAATAAATTACCCCGAAGCCTACGCTTTCGCTGCCCGGCAAGGGGCTGCATGGCGGGGGGGAACTCCGTCGTGAGGGCAGCAAACAAACACAAAAATGGACAAGTCAGATGCTAAAAACACTCAGCAAGCGGGTAGGGAGGCCTCAGGCCAAACAGAATCCCGTGACTCTTCGGAGTTCAGGCGCATGTATTTGCTGGCGCCGACATCTGCCTCGGAAAGTGGGGAAACCCATGATCCGTTTTTGGGAGGGGGGAGGAGGGTGACTCGGTCTGCGAGCAGCAGTCTGAGTCACGTGGAGTTGATGACGGGAGAGCCTCGAGTGGTGCTCGAGAGGCTCGTCATGAACGAGGAGGCGGCGACGACCACCAGTCGCCCTGAGGGGGAGGAGGCGACGACCACCAGTCGCCCTGAAGGAGAAGCAATGGAGCTTGAGGTGCCGGCGTCTTGCCGGTCCCGAGACAGCTCTGTTGCAGGGAAGCACGGCCGGAAACGTCCTCGACGTAGTTCGGCCGGTGAGGACGACGTGGGTGACCGCGCCGCTTCGGGCTGCGAGAGCGATGTCTCATTAGCATCGTCGACGCGGTCCCGCGGTTGTGTTACCCACGGTCGTTACGTGGGGCTCCACCGACAGCGCGAGCTGTACAGGGCGCTCGCCGCTGAAGCGGCGCAGACACCTGACGCCCGTGCGTCGGTCGAGAAGGCGGAGGAGGAGAGGCAGAGGAGGGAGGCTCGCGCGGCTGCCCGGGACCTCATTAGTTCCGGCTCGCAGTCGACCGACCCCTCCGCTGTCAAGGAGCGCATAGACAGTAGTCTCCTGTCGATCTTGGAGGTAGCGTGCACCTCCAAGAATATCAAGGGGACCTACATCAGGCGACTCAAAGACGCAGTGGACCACATTCAGGAGGGCATTCGCTCCCTGACGAGCTCCACCTGCGTGGAAAAGCTGCTGGCCGAGAACGCTCGGCTGAGCAAAGAGGTCGAAGACCTCAGGGGCCAGATGCTCGTGGTGCGCGAGCAGGCCCCTGCAGCGTTCGACACTGCGGAGTTTCAGCGGTCCATCATGTTGTCGGTCGGGACAATGATGGACGCCAAGCTGGCTGGGGTAAAGGAGCGGCTTCCGCCGGAGCGGGTTTTACGCCCGCCCCTGGCGGCGGACAGGCGAAGCTGTGCGGAGGTAGTGGGCAGAGGGCCCAAACCAGCCGCAAAAC
The DNA here is from genome assembly GCA_905146925.1 of Autographa gamma. Taxonomy (NCBI): domain Eukaryota; kingdom Metazoa; phylum Arthropoda; class Insecta; order Lepidoptera; family Noctuidae; genus Autographa; species Autographa gamma. Next base: position 13,364,430 of record LR989854.1, read on the forward strand.
AGCCCGCCAAGCCTGTAGCCAAGCAGCCACCGAAACCTGCGAAGAAGACGGCGCCGGCACCAAAGCCGACTCCCAAACCGGCACCGAGACCGACTCCCGGCCCGGCACCGAAGCAGCGACCTGGACCGGCCCCAAAACCGGCTCCCAGGGCGGCTGCCAAAGCTGCAACAGCCAAGCCTGCTCCCAAACCGGCTTCAAGGCCTGCGCCCAAACCTGCTGCACCAGAGCAGAGTACGGGTGTTGTCGAAGCCGGAGAATGGACTGAAGTCTCCCGGCGGAAAAGGGTGAGGAACAGGGTCAGGACAGAGGCCCCCAAACCCAAGACTGCCGGAAAGACACAGTCCAAGAAGAAGCAGACTGGCAAACAAAGGCGGAAGATGGCCCAGAGGCAGCGGCGTGCGGCTCAGACGCCCGCCGTTGTCTTGACGATTGAGCCCGAGGCTGCCAGCCAAGGACTCACATACGCTCAAGTCCTAGATAAGGCGCGGCGAAATATCAATGTCGCCGAGCTGGGGATCGACATGGCGGTCGATCCCATCAGGATTAAAAGGTCACAGACGGGAGCTCGGGTGCTCGAGCTTCCGAGGAAGCTGAGCCCTGAGGGGGCGGACCTGATGGCTGAGCGGCTGAGGGCCATCTACGACGACGGCACAGTGAGGGTCCACAGACCACTCAAGTGCGCGGAGCTCCGGGTGACAGACCTGGATGACTCCGTCACTAAGGAGGACCTCACTGCCGCCGTCGTGGCGAAGGGCCAGTGCTCTCCGAGCACGGTGACGGTCGGCGAGCTTAGGTTGGGCCCCGGGGGCATGTTCACCGCTCTGGTGAAGTGCCCGCTGGTCGCGGCCCCTAAGCTTGTCACGACGAGGGACAAAAAGTTCTTGGTCGGGTGGAGCTCCGCTCGCGTGGTGCAGCTCAAAGCCCGGCCCATGAAGTGTTTCCGATGCCTGGAGATCGGACACACTAGGGCCGTGTGCACCAGCGAGACGGACCGTAGCGGGCTGTGCTATAGGTGTGCACAGCCTGGCCACAAAGCGGCATCCTGCAGTGAGCCCGCCAAATGCCCGATCTGTGTGCAGAGGGGGCGAAAGGCGGACCACCAGATGGGCAGCCGGGCATGTGCTCCCCCGGCCCCGACCAGGAACAAAAGGGCCTCAGTGCGGCCCCAAAATGACGCAGCGAGGGCGCAGGTCGCGCCCCGCACGGAGGAGATGATGGAGTCCTAATGGATCAAGTCCGTCCACATCTCTTCCTCCAGGGGAACATCAACCACTGCGCCGGTGCCCAGGATCTCCTCCTTCAAGCACTGGCGGAGTGGGCGATAGACGTTGCGGTGGTGGCGGAGCCCTATTTTGTCCCTCCCCGGCCCAACTGGGCGGGGGACCTTGACGGGTCCGTCGCTGTCGTCGCCGCAACAGGCACAAGTTCCCAGCCCCTACACACCATCCGTAGGGGCTCTGGATACGTCGCTGCGTCGTGGGGGTCGTACGTCGTCATCGGCTGTTACTTCTCCCCGAATAGGGGTCTCTCCGAGTTCGAGTCATTTATGGCCGAGCTGGAGGCCCTTGTTCGGGTGATGACACCCCGCCCGGTCATTCTGCTAGGGGACCTCAATGCCAAGAGCACGGCTTGGGGGGAACCGGCAACAGACCGGCGCGGGGAAATACTGGAGGCGTGGGCCCTGGGGTTGGACTTGGTTCTCCTCAACCGGGGTCACACCCAGACTTGCGTCCGGCATAATGGCGGGTCCATTGTGGACCTGTCGTTTTGCTCCCAGGCCATTGCCGGGCGCATCAACGACTGGCGTGTCGAGGAAGGGATGGAGACGCTGTCCGATCACAGGTACATTCGGTTCAGCGTCTCTCCCTCCGGGGGGCCCAGGGTTCGGCCGACCCCGAACTCAGGTCCTCCACGATGGGCCCTTAAGAAATTGGACAGGGAACTGCTGATCGAGGCGGCCATCATCAGTGACTGGTGCGCACCACCGTCGGGTCTCTCGATTGACGACGAGGCGGAGCTGTTCCGCAGAACGCTGACGTCGGTTTGCGACGCAGCGATGCCTCGCGTCCGGAGAAGACCCAACAGACGGGCAGTCTACTGGTGGTCGCCAGAGATCGCAGTGCTGAGGGAGGCGTGTGTTGAGGCTAAACGCCGGTACACACGCCATCGCTCTAGGCACAGGGACGAGGCCGCGGAGGCCCCTCTTTACAGGGCCTACCGCACGGCCAGATCGAATCTCCGCCTGGCCATTCTGCAGGCGAAGGCCGCAGCAAGGCAGGAGATGCACGAGGAGCTGAACCGGGATCCGTGGGGTCGCCCGTACCTGGCGGCGCGGAACAAACTTCGCGTCGCAGCGCCCCCGATTACGGAGTCCATGGAGCCTCAGCTCCTCCGGAACATCGTTTCGTCCCTGTTCCCATCTCACCGGACTGACTATATCCCTCCAGCTATGGGTACCGCGTTTTCGCGGGAACAGCTGGAGGAGATAACCGAAGGAGAGTTCGAGGCGTGCACCCTACGCCTCCGAACGAAGACGACTGCTCCTGGACCTGACGGGGTACCGGCTCGGGCAATTGCCTTGGCTGTGGGTCCCCTGAAGGACCGGCTGCGGGGTCTCTTCAACGCCTGTTTAGTGGCGGGGAGATTCCCCAAAGTCTGGAAGACGGGGCAGCTCGTCCTCCTTCGCAAGGACGCACGACCGGCCGACTCGCCCTCGGGCTACCGGCCTATCGTCCTGCTGGACGAGGCGGGCAAGCTCTTTGAGCGCGTCATCGCCGCCCGCATCGTTCGGCATCTGACGGGCACGGGGCCCGACTTGTCGGCCTCCCAGTTTGGCTTCAGGGCGGGGCGGTCTACGCTGGACGCCCTGAGCCATGTGAAAAAGTTCGCCACGGAGGCTGCGGCGCGGGGAGGAATGGCGCTAGCGGTGTCGCTCGACATAGCGAACGCCTTCAACTCGCTGCCGCACCAGTGCATAGAGTCGGCGCTTCGTTATCACGGGGCGCCCCTCTATCTCCAGCACATCGTGGCGGACTACCTGCGCGACAGGCATGTCGCGTACTCCGGAGTGATGGGCCCGCAGCTGCAACCCACAGGGCGCGGTGTTCCACAGGGGTCAGTCCTGGGACCTCTCTTGTGGAACATCGGGTACGATTGGGTGCTTCGCGGAGCCCTCCTCTGTCAGACGGAGGTCGTCTGTTATGCAGACGACACCCTGGTGTTGGTCAGAGGGACCACCCAGGAGGAGTGCATCCGGCGTGCTACCTGCGGCGTACAGCTCGTCGTAGGTCGCATCCGGATGCTTGGTTTGGATGTCGCTCTGGGGAAGACCGAAGCACTTTTGCTAAACGGCCCCCGGAGTAGACGTACTGATTCGTGCCTAACGGTGGAGGACGCGAGGATCCCACTGACGGGCACGATGAAGTACCTCGGACTGGTTCTCGACGGGCAGTTGAGCTTCCGGGAGCATTTTCAGCGGTTGGCGCCGAGGCTTCGGTCCGCCGCTGCAGCCCTCGGAAGGCTCCTACCAAATGTCGGGGGCCCTGACGTCGGGTGTCGCCGTCTGTATGCCTCGGTCATTCGATCGATGGCTCTGTACGGCGCACCCATCTGGAGTGACCGACTGACGGCCGATAACCGGGCGGTCCTACTGGGTTCGCAGCGTGCTGTCGCCAACAGGATCGTCCGGGCATACCGGACCGTCGGTCACGAAGCCGCGTGTGTCTTGGCTGGGACACCGCCTTGGGATCTGGATGCGAAGGTGCTAACGGACCTTTACACCCGTTGCACCGAGCTCCGGTCCCGCGGTACCGACCCCTTGCCGAGGCAGCGCGAGCTCTGGCGTAGACAGGCCCGTCTCGTCACAATGCGGAATTGGGAGCTTCGGCTCGCGAGACCGTCGGCGGGACGGGTCACAGTGGAGGCGATCCGCCCACATCTCCAACCGTGGGTGGAGAGGCGGTACGGTTTATTGACCTACCGCCTCACGCAAATACTGACCGGGCACGGGGCCTTTGGCCACTACCTGTGCCTGGTCGCAAGAAGGGAAGGGACCACGGCTTGCCACCAGTGCGGCGCCGGTGACGACACCGCGCTGCACACCCTAGCCGTGTGTCCCACATTTGATGAGCCTCGCGCCGTTCTCCAGGCGGCGCTGGGAGGCGTGGACGTCTCCGCGCTGTCGGCTGTTGTCGCAGCCGCGCTCAGCAGTCGCACAGCGTGGGACGCGCTGTCCTCCTTCTGTGAGACTGTCATGTCCCAGAAGGAGGCGGCGGAGCGCGATCGGGAGGAAGACCCCGACGCGCCCCAGATACGCCGACGTCGAGTGGGGCGGCGTAGAGCCGCGCATGAGCGCGCTCTCCCGCCCTAACTAGGGTCCTGGGCGACAGGCACGGGGGTGCATGTCGTCCGACTATAGGACCCACGACGGGGAGCCACATTTCGTAGCATCGGGTGTGGTTCCAACAGGAGGCGGAGAGGCCGAAGCCTTTACACTTCGGCCTCCAATCACGAAAGTGAGCCACCGGCTTATTGGCCGGTGGATCCCCGCGGTTGGCGCGTGATGGATTGCAACGCAGTACCACGCGCCAACACGAAACGCGGATGACGGTGCACGGCGGTTTAGGTTTAGTCAGTAAGAGTCTGACACTACCCATCCACTCCCCCGAGTGGGTGGGTGTCCATGAGGATTCCCCCGCCTGATCAAAAAAAAAAAAAAAAAAAAAAAAAAAAAAGGTTAGGTTAGGTTAGGTTAGGTTAGGTTAGGTTAGGTTAGGTTAGGTTAGGTTAGGTTAGGTTAGGTTAGGTTAGGTTAGGTTAGGTTAGGTTAGGTTAGGTTAGGTTAGGTTTTTTTTTTTTTTTTTTTTTTTTTTTTTTTTTTTTAATTGAACTTTGTTTTCCAAGTATGAAAGGTATAGTGTTTCGCATGGTGTTAGTTGCGGCAGCTCACGCTATTTGATACGTTTGCTGCCGCAACCCGTGATGTCACATTGTTGTTATTTTGGACTCTTTATTGGTTGAGCAAAGAATGCTCCATAAATACGATTAATAGGATAAATAAATACAATTTTCATATATATACGTTACGTTGTTTCACATTGCGTTGGTTGCGGCAGTTCACGCTATTTGATACGTTTGCTGCCGCAACCCGTGATGTCACATAGTGGAAATTTGGTCTCGTTTCTTTTTGAGCAAAGAATGCTACATAAATACGATTAATAGGATAAATAGATACAATTTTCATATATATACGTTAAGTTGTTTCACATTGCGTTGGTTGCGGCAGTTCACGCTATTTGATACGTTTGCTGCCGCAACCCGTGATGTCACATAGTGGTAGTTTTGGTTTCATTTCTTTTTGAGCGAGCAAAGAATGCTACATCAATTCGATAAATATGATAAAAAAAGATACAATATACAAATATATACGCTAGGTTGTTTCGCATTGCGTTGATTGTGGCAGCTCACGCTATTTGATACGTTTGCTGCCTCAACCGGTGATGTCATGTTTAGATTAATCTACAAGTATGTTTCGCTGCTAAATTTCAATGTGTAGCTTATCCATAGTGGGTA
>LR989854.1:13375000-13392500 GCA_905146925.1 Autographa gamma
AGAGACGTTGGCGACATGACTGTTGAAAGTCAACTTGTCGTCAATGGTCAGCCCTAAAATCTTGACCTCTTTGGACATGCCAATGTCGACCCCGCCCATGCTCAGGCGGGGGGTGTCATATTTGAGCTTGTTTGTTATGAGCATTGCGCTCGTTTTGTGTGCTGCAAACTTTAGCTTATTTTTGACACCCCACCTCCAGACATGCTCGAGGGCGACATTGGCCTGTCGCTGCACCTCGGAACCAGTACACCCAGCGAACAGCAGAACGACGTCGTCCGCGAATGCCTGACAGCGGACTCCTTTTGCAGCCAACTCCTTGAGGAGGGGATCCAACAAAACGTTCCAGAGGATCGGTCCTCCAATCGAACCCTGGACGCATCCCTTTTGGGTTACCCTCTCGTGTTCTACCCCCGCATACCTCAGCTTCACACATCTGCCGTCAAGGTAGCTGTCCAGTAGCCTCCTGAGATTGACCGGACACTGTTCCTCAGCCAGTCTGACCCTGATGGCCGGCCACCAAGCACTGTCAAAGGCACCCTCTATATCTAGTGACACTAGCGTTATCAGCTTTTTATCTTTAACCTCCGCTTTTATTTGGTTCACCAGAGTATAGAGGGCGTCCTCCGTGCTTCGCTGTGGCATAAAGCCATACTGGCGAGTACTCAGTCTCGGTGTCAGGTGCCACTGGAGCCTTGCTACAACCATTTTCTCCAGGATCTTACCGAGGACAGGTAGCAGGCCGATTGGCCTGTACGACTTTGCCCTACGGTAGTCGTCCTTGCCCGGCTTCCTCAGGACCACGACTGTGGCCTCTTTCCAGGGCTTGGGGAAGTGCCCTAGACTGAGGCATGTGTTGGCCAAGGCAAGGAAGGACTCTGAGTCCTGGAGAATGGCGTGACTGCAGATGTCTGCCGTGAAGCCGTCGGCGCCCGGCGCCTTTTTCGGATTAAAGGCTCGGACCACAGACCTTAGCTCGTGCGCTGTGAACGGCGGGTCATGTACCTCACCATGGACCCGATCGTTCACCCGCTTCGCGAGGCTTCTGGTGGCCTTGTGGTCCTCGCCGTCCTCCGACTCGCGGTCCTCCGGGTAGAAGCATTCCGCGAGATAGGCCGCCGAGCGTGCGGGGTCGAGGGTTTCGCCATCTTTGATGAGGGTGACGTCTTCAGGTCGAGTGGAGGTCCTTCCGATCACCCTGTAGATCCCCTCCCACATCCCTTCCCGGTCTTGTTTTGTGCAGAACTGTTTCCAGCTCTGCACTTGAGCTATTTTGGCCTTCTTTTCATACTCTTCCTTTTCTTTCAGGTACTCAGCAACGACACCATCGCGACGGATCGGCGCGGCGCAACGGATCCTTCTCCTCCTGGTAGCAACTATTTTCTTCAGCGCGGCGAGCTCTTCGGACCACCACGGCAAGGTAAGTTTATTTTTATTTTTCTTTTCAGGTATGCATGTTTTACATGCATGTTCTATTGTTTTTACGTATGACTCTACTGTTAATTCCAAATCTTGAATATTGTTAATTTTATCTATTTCTGTTTTGTTTATTTTATTTTCTATTTTTAATTGGGCCAGTTTCTCATGAAACTGGTCCCAATTTGCTTTTCTTGTATTATATTTACGCGTTGTAGTTTTAATATTAATTCCTAATGATTTTTCTAATTTAATTTTGAATACAATGCCGTTGTGGTCAGAGCTTGTCATGCCCACGTCTACGCGCCATCCATCCACCAGGCTGAGAAGGTCCGTTGAGCATGCCGTTATGTCGACGTGACTACTAAAAACTTTCCCGCCTCTGACGGTGTCGAAAGTTGGTGTGGTGCCGCTGTTGAGTACATTTAGGTCGAGTTCTCCAAGAAGGCCGCACATCTCCTCACCTCTACTGTCCTCCACTCTACTTCCCCACCACGGGCTCTTTGCGTTTACGTCTCCACCGATAAGCAGGCTTTGAGCTCCCATGCGGCGACGGATCGCTCCAAGGTGCTCCAGATAAGGTGCGAGGGGTAGGTCAGGCTCGAAGTATACAGAGACCACCACGAGGTCCCAGGCACTGGTACGGATCCTCACCACTACGATGTTGTGCGTGGTGAGTTCTGGGTACTGTATGACGTCAAGGTCTTGGTCGAAGACGACGATGGCCGCCTTTACAGTCCCACTTCCCTCTTCCGATGCCTGGAATGTTCTCACCCCGCGGTAGTCCCGCATCCTTTTCTTGCCCCCCACATATGGCTCCTGTACAAGAGCCATAGTCGCTTTCCTTTCCAGAGCCCCCTGGATCAGCTCCGCGGTCGCCAGCTCTTTCCTTTGGAGGTTAGCCTGCATTACCGGGTACGCCTTCAGCCCCGCGGTGGAGGCGGTTAGGTTAGGTTAGGTTAGGTTAGGTTAGGTTAGGTTAGGTTAGGTTAGGTTAGGTTAGGTTAGGTTAGGTTAGGTTAGGTTAGGTTAGGTTAGGTTAGGTTAGGTTAGGTTAGGTTAGGTTAGGTTAGGTTAGGTTAGGTTAGGTTAGGTTAGGTTAGGTTAGGTTAGGTTAGGTTAGGTTAGGTTAGGTTAGGTTAGGTTAGGTTAGGTTAGGTTAGGTTAGGTTAGGTTTTTTTTTTTTTTTTTTTTTTTTTTATAAATATTGTGGCTTTGTTCCTCTGACATAGTCAGAGACATTGATTTTCTGTTTGGTGTCGTATTCATTGCTGGTTTTTAATTTATTTTAAGTTTTGTTCCGTTTGTTAGTGGCGCTGCAAACGCTCACTGCAAATTTTATAAATTCCTTTCTAACTTTTTTATTTGCGATGAGGCAGTGAGCGTTTGCAGCACTCACTTCCTCGTCTATGGTCTGCTCCAATGCTGCTCTCTGGTTTAGGAAGACGGGGCACTCAAACACACAGTGCATAACACTCTCCGCCACTTCGGGATCACAGATGCATGAAGGGCTCTCTTTGCACTTGAATCTGTGCAGATACTGGGAGAACCCTCCATGTCCCGTCAGCACTTGTGTTATGGCACCTTCTGGTGCAATCTTGCGGACGACTTTGTAGGCATCCACTGCGCTCGGGAGGAACGTCCTGGTTACAGAAGCGGTCTCTCCGGCCAGGTATCTCCGGTTCCATTCGTCAAGGGTCTGGCTACGTAGCTGGTTTTTGACGAATGAAACCGGACACAGATCATAATCTGGCGATCGTCGGCTCGAAGTGGCCGCCTCCTTCGCCAGGACGTCTGCGCGCTCATTTCCCTCGAAGCCGGCGTGGGCCTTGATCCAGAACAAGGATACATCTTTGCCCCGGACCAAGGCCTCGCTGAGGTTTTGGCGCGCCTTATGCGCTAGTGGATGCATGGAGCTATGGCTAGTGACCGCCTGCAGTGCCGCCATCGAATCACTGTATATGCCATAGCTCCGTTCGTCGCCCTTTAGGGTTTCGCCCGTAGCCCGACATAGGGCCAGGAGCTCTGCCTGGTAGACTGTGCAGTAAGCTGGCAATGATAGTTTACGGGACTTGATTTCGGAGCGGCTGTCCCATAGGGAGAATGCCGCTCCTACTTTACCCCCTATCTTGCTGCCATCCGTGAAAATACGGCGCTCCTGCACGTTGTTACGGTCTACCAGGCTTTGCTCGTCCAGATTCTCAAAACCGAGTTCTGGACGTTGGGCCGGATGCGGGTTGTCCGCAAAGCCCACCACACGCTCTACCTCCCGGTCTCCCAGCACCAGCCGGGACGACCCCTTGCGCGCTTCGTATAGAGCTGCTGCTTCTTTTACGCGAAGGTCCAAGGGTAGTATCCCGGCCAGAATTAGGGCCGAGTGCAGGGAGACCGTGCGATAGGCCTTGCAGATCTTTTGGGCTACTCCCCTTTGCACCGTGTTTAGGCGTTTTTGCACCCCGATCTTCCCAGCGGCTGGTGCCCATGCGGCTGCGGCGTATAGGATGATGGGCTCCACCACCGCAGCGTACAGCGTGCGGACGATTTCTGGATGCAGTCCCCAGCTGATCTTCGCAGCACGTTGAAGCTGCTTGTAAAAGCTTAGGGCCTTTCCGCAGACGACCTCCACGTGACTATTGAAGGTCAGTTTGTCGTCTATGGTCAGACCCAAAACCTTCACTTCGCGAGACATGCCAATGTCGACCCCGCCCATGCTCAGGTGAGGGGTGTCATATTTTAACTTTTTAGTTAAAAGCATGGCGCAAGTTTTATGTGGCGCAAACTTTAGCTTGTTTTGGACACCCCATCGCCTCACGTGTTCGAGGGCGGCATTGGCACGTCGCTGCAACTCCAACGCGGTGAAGTCTGCGAACAGGAGGACCACATCGTCCGCAAAGGCCTGGCAGTTGACCCCAGCCGCTTCCAGAGACTTTAGGAGGGAGTCTATGAGGACATTCCAGAGGATCGGACCGCCTATCGACCCCTGGACGCAACCCTTATGCGTGGCTTTGGCGTGCTCCATCCCCGCGTATCTTAGTTTTACGCATCTGTCGTCTAGGTAGCTGTCCAGCAGACGCCTGATGTTTACTGGGCACTGTTCCTCAGCCAGTCTGACTTTGATGGCGGGCCACCAAGCGCTATCGAAGGCTCCCTCTATATCTAGCGAAACGAGCGTCACTAACTTTTTCAGTTTTATCTCCGCTTTGATTTGGTTCACTAGATTATAGAGAGAGTCCTCCGTGCTTCTCTGTGGCATAAAGCCGTACTGGCGAGTACTTAGCCTTGGCACCAGGTGCCACTGGAGCCTAGCTACCACCATTTTTTCCAGGACCTTCCCGAGGACTGGTAACAGGCCGATTGGCCTGTACGATTTCGGCCTCCTGTAGTCGTCTTTACCCGGCTTCCTCAGGACCACGACTGTGGCCTCTTTCCAGGGCTTGGGAAAGTGCCCCAGACTGAGGCATTTGTTGGCCAGGGCAAGGAACGATTCGGGGTCCTGGAATATGGCTTGACGACAGATGTCGGCTGTAAAGCCGTCTGCTCCCGGCGCCTTTCTCGGGTTAAATGCTTGGACCGAGGACTTCAGCTCGTGCGCTGTGAACGGCGGGTCATGCACCTCATCATGGACCCGCTCGTTTACCCGCTTCGAGAGGTTCCTGATAGCCCTCTGGTCCTCGCTGTCCTCGCTTTCCGGGTCGGAAGGGTAAAAAGTATCCGCGAGAAAGGCTGCCGATTGAGCAGGGTCTAGAGACACGCCATCTCGCTCAAGGGTTACGTCCTCCTGTCTCTTCGCGGTCCTTCCTATTACTCTGTATATGCCCTCCCAGACCCCCTCCCTATCTTGCTTGGAGCAGAACTCTTTCCAGCTCTGAATCTGAGCTTGTTTGGCCTTCTTTTCATACTCTTCCTTTTCTTTCAGGTACTCAGCAACGACACCATCGCGACGGATCGGCGCGGCGCAACGGATCCTTCTCCTCCTGGTAGCAACCATTTTCTTCAGCGCGGCGAGCTCTTCGGACCACCACGGCAAGGTAAGTTTATTTTTATTTTTCTTTTCAGGTATGCATGTTTTACATGCATGTTCTATTGTTTTTATATATGACTCTATTGTTGATTCCAAATCTTTAATATTGTTAATTTTATCTATTACTGTTTTGTTTATTTTATTTTCTATTTTTAATTGGGCCAGTTTCTCATGAAACTGGTCCCAATTTGCTTTTCTTGTATTATATTTACGCGTTGTAGTTTTAATATTAATTCCTAATGATTTTTCTAATTTAATTTTGAATACAATGCCGTTGTGGTCAGAGCTTGTCATGCCCACGTCTACGCGCCATCCATCTACCAGGCTGAGAAGGTCCGTTGAGCATGCCGTTATGTCGACGTGACTACTGTAAACTTTCCCGCCTCTGACGGTGTCGAAAGTTGGTGTGGTGCCGCTGTTGAGTACATTTAGGTCGAGTTCTCCAAGAAGGCCGCACATCTCCTCACCTCTAGTGTCCTCCACTCTACTTCCCCACCACGGGCTCTTCGCGTTTACGTCTCCACCGATAAGCAGGCTTTGAGCTCCCATGCGGCGACGGATCGCTCCAAGGTGCTCCAGATAAGGTGCGAGGGGTAGGTCAGGCTCGAAGTATACAGAGACCACCACGAGGTCCCAGGCACTGGTACGGATCCTCACCACTACGATGTTGTGCGTGGTGAGTTCTGGGTACTGTATGACGTCAAGGTCTTGGTCGAAGACGACGATGGCCGCCTTTACAGTCCCACTTCCCTCTTCAGGTGCCTGGAATGTTCTCACCCCGCGGTAGTCCCGCATCCTTCTCCTACCACCCACGTATGGCTCCTGTATGAGAGCCATAGTCGCTTTCCTTTCCAGAGCCCCCTGGATAAGCTCTGCGGTCGCCAGCTCTTTTCTTTGGAGGTTAGCCTGCATTATCGGGTACGCCTTTAGCCCTGTGGTGGAGGCAGCCGATGTTTCTGCCATGGAGCCCTCAGCAATACGCTACTTTTGCTCTAGCCAGTGCGTCCCACCTGCGTCGGACGGGGCAGTCTGGGCTGAACGCGTTGTGCCCCGTCATGTCTAGTTTTGCGGTGACGCAGTTGCAGCAGGTGGGAGCTGCATTGGCGAGCTTTTCAGCGCAGTCTTTGCGCAGATGAGGGCCCCCGCAGTGGCCGCACTTTTCAGTGGTCTCGACGCAGAGGCGTCTGCTGTGGCCGTATCCCAAGCACATCGAGCATTGGACCAGTGGCGACTGGTCCTCCACTCTGATGTGCTGTAAGTCCAGGTACACCTCAGACGCCCCCAGCAGCCGATTCCACAGAGTGGGGGATACCTTCGCGACCATATGGCAAAGCAGGTCGTTTCGGGCTTTCTTCCGGAATCTAATTTCGATTCGGTCGTCACCAGTTGCGAGGTCACGGAAGAGTCTCTTGTTTTGCACCCTCAGGAACTCAATCGCCTCCTCGTTGGTATGCGAACTGAGAACGTCCCTGAGGATGATTAGAGGGTCCTGGTTTTGGACCTCCAGGACCTCGAGCCGTTGGTCTGCAGTCTCGATCTTCCTTTTGACCCTGTTGCGAGCTTCTTCGCTGCGACAACTGATGACGACTTTCCGGTCCTTAGCTTTGCGAAGTTTATCGATTTGAATATCGCCCTGCTTTGCGTTGATCGCGACCCTAATCCTCCCTAACACGTCCTCACCCGTTTCCATTTCGTCCCTGGAGGCTACGACCACCGAGTGGAGCGCTGTCGGGACCGGGCGTTTACGCCCTACTGCGCTCGCCGCTACACTCGCGTAGGTGATAGCCTCCAGCGACTCCCTTTTCATTTCCAGGGCCTGCTGGAGTTTTTCGGCTCTCTCGTTGCTCTCCTTCATCAGCGTAGTGTGCTCCGCTAGTGAGGAGAGCAACTGAGTGACCTGCAGGCTTCCTGGCTCCCTTCCCTGTTCTTCCTCCCCCTTTTTTCCTTTCTTTCTCCTGTTCTGGGAGTCTCCCGCGTCGCCCTCCCTGTCCGCGCCCTTTAGCGCGGGCAAGGAAGGAGACACAGGTCTCTCGGCCTCATCCTCCTTCACTAGCTGGTAGAGCCTGTCGATGGCCTGCGTGACGTCGGCCTTAATGTCTGTTTTGAGGTTCCTGGACAGATTCAGTGCTGTCTTTGCCTTCGTCACGCAGGCCCTCGCCTCCTGAACTCTCCCAGCTCGCGCGGACAAAGGCTTTGTTTTATTGGCCACCGGTATGTTGGTTTGAGCTGGCAACTCTTCCACTGCGACGGTAGCTAAGTCAACGGTAGAGTGGGAAGCGGTCATGGCCTCCTCAGGAAAGAGGACTCTGCCCGCCTCCCACTCCCCAATGCTCCTTCTGACGTTCGTATTAATTTTTGTTACAGTGGCCCGGTTGGCCTTCGGGGGAGTAGACGGCTGCTGCGACGTGGAAACCTTAGCGGGGGTGCGGAACATCGTTCAGGTGAGTGTAAATCCTATTCAATAAAACCTAACCCAACCACAATAGTAATTAATCACGTAAGTTTGTAAAAGTTGTAAATACTAATAATTAATTAAAATTTTGTAAAAATTGTAAAATGTAATAAGATAAAATGTCATAAAATTGATGTAAATAAATCTGCAGTGTAATAATAATTATAGTAAAATATTAAAAGTATTTTGGTAAGATACAAGGTTAAAACTTAGAACCTGAAATCTGTGCTACTTCTATGTCGATGAAGCGCTGTCTATTGATCGGTGGTGTATGCCGACCCTTGGTGACGTCGGAGGGGCCCAGGGAGCACCTTTCTAAGGCCAACTTAGCAGGGCTACACTTCTTGCAAAAGCAAGAAGTGTCCAAAATTGACCTGTTAAAGCAAAATTTTTAGTACCTTTAGCAAAGGTACGAGGTCCAGGAGTGGGCGGCGCGATCGACTGTCACGTCTCCCTGTCAGTAATTAGGTGCTACTCAAGGCCTGTCCGACGCCACAAACCGCAACCCTCTAGCACTACCGATTCCGGAGATATGGCCTCCCGAAGAAATTGGGGTACAAAAAAGTGTATGGAAAAAGTCTCCGGAATCGATATGCCTAATGAAATAAGGGTGGGTGGGGGGGCCAGAAATTTGCAATTTCCTCGGCTCCTGGTAGTCGGAGCGCCACGTGAGTGGTACCGTTGTATGCGGCTGGACGTTTGCAAGCGAATGGCGTGAAAAAATTTAGGGGTCCGGGAACAAATTTCCCTGAAAAACCCTGAAAAACTGGTTTTTTAATGATATTTTTAAAGTATAAAAATTTTGAAGATCTATATAAACACGCGATACGTGTGCTATATATTTAGAAAGGTCTGTAAGAGACCTACAAACTAATATAACCAAATGAAATTTTAACTAAACCGTTTTTGAAAAAATTGAATTTTAAAAAGTGACTATTTTTAGAAGTTTTTTAATTATAAAAGCTATTTGTTTTTAGTTGGGGATGCCAAAATTATACTCAAACGAAAGCAGACGTCTTGAGCTGTAGGTCAACGAAGAAATCACGAAAATCCACTGATAAACAGCGAAATTATGACGTGTCAAAGAAAAAATGTATCGCTATATAGCAATAAAAACAATGATTTTCGTATAAATACGAAAAATATCAAATATTTTCGCGTGTAAAGGCGCGAAGGTCAATAAATAGATCAAATTAGACACGTTTACAAAAAAGTTTGAACAAAATCGCACAGAAATTAAATTTTTGTATACGAGTGAATTATTTGTGCGGCCGACTTAGGTGGATTTCAAGTACTTATGTATGACTCCACGAGATGTTATTTTGGTCGGGAACACACAAATTCGTAATTTCCTCGGCTCCTGGTAGTCGGAGCGCCACGGGAGTGGTACCGTTGTATTCGGCTGGACGTTAGCAAGCGAATGGCGTGAAAAAATTTAGGGGTCCGGGAACAAATTTCCCTGAAAAACCCTGAAAAACTGGTTTTTTAATGATATTTTTAAAGTATAAAAATTTTGAAGATCTATATAAACACGCGATACGTGTGCTATATATTTAGAAAGGTCTGTAAGAGACCTACAAACTAATATAACCAAATGAAATTTTTACTAAACCGTTTTTGAAAAAATTGAATTTTAAAAAGTGACTATTTTTAGAAGTTTTTTAATTATAAAAGCTATTTGTTTTTAGTTGGGGATGCCAAAATTATACTCAAACGAAAGCAGACGTCTTGAGCTGTAGGTCAACGAAGAAATCACGAAAATCCACTGATAAACAGCGAAATTATGACGTGTCAAAGAAAAAATGTATCGCTATATAGCAATAAAAACAATGATTTTCGTATAAATACGAAAAATATCAAATATTTTCGCGTGTAAAGGCGCGAAGGTCAATAAATAGATCGAATTAGACACGTTTACAAAAAAGTTTGAACAAAATCGCACAGAAATTAAAATTTTTGTATACAAGTGAATTATTTGTGCGGCCGACTTAGGTGGATTTCAAGTACTTATGTATGACTCCACGAGATGTTATTTTGGTCGGGAACACACAAATTCGTAATTTCCTCGGCTCCTGGTAGTCGGAGCGCCACGGGAGTGGTACCGTTGTATTCGGCTGGACGTTAGCAAGCGAATGGCGTGAAAAAATTTAGGGGTCCGGGAACAAATTTCCCTGAAAAACCCTGAAAAACTGGTTTTTTAATGATATTTTTAAAGTATAAAAATTTTGAAGATCTATATAAACACGCGATACGTGTGCTATATATTTAGAAAGGTCTGTAAGAGACCTACAAACTAATATAACCAAATGAAATTTTAACTAAACCGTTTTTGAAAAAATTGAATTTTAAAAAGTGACTATTTTTAGAAGTTTTTTAATTATAAAAGCTATTTGTTTTTAGTTGGGGATGCCAAAATTATACTCAAACGAAAGCAGACGTCTTGAGCTGTAGGTCAACGAAGAAATCACGAAAATCCACTGATAAACAGCGAAATTATGACGTGTCAAAGAAAAAATGTATCGCTATATAGCAATAAAAACAATGATTTTCGTATAAATACGAAAAATATCAAATATTTTCGCGTGTAAAGGCGCGAAGGTCAATAAATAGATCGAATTAGACACGTTTACAAAAAAGTTTGAACAAAATCGCACAGAAATTAAAATTTTTGTATACGAGTGAATTATTTGTGCGGCCGACTTAGGTGGATTTCAAGTACTTATGTATGACTCCACGAGATGTTATTTTGGTCGGGAACACACAAATTCGTAATTTCCTCGGCTCCTGGTAGTCGGAGCGCCACGGGAGTGGTACCGTTGTATTCGGCTGGACGTTAGCAAGCGAATGGCGTGAAAAAATTTAGGGGTCCGGGAACAAATTTCCCTGAAAAACCCTGAAAAACTGGTTTTTTAATGATATTTTTAAAGTATAAAAATTTTGAAGATCTATATAAACACGCGATACGTGTGCTATATATTTAGAAAGGTCTGTAAGAGACCTACAAACTAATATAACCAAATGAAATTTTTACTAAACCGTTTTTGAAAAAATTGAATTTTAAAAAGTGACTATTTTTAGAAGTTTTTTAATTATAAAAGCTATTTGTTTTTAGTTGGGGATGCCAAAATTATACTCAAACGAAAGCAGACGTCTTGAGCTGTAGGTCAACGAAGAAATCACGAAAATCCACTGATAAACAGCGAAATTATGACGTGTCAAAGAAAAAATGTATCGCTATATAGCAATAAAAACAATGATTTTCGTATAAATACGAAAAATATCAAATATTTTCGCGTGTAAAGGCGCGAAGGTCAATAAATAGATCGAATTAGACACGTTTACAAAAAAGTTTGAACAAAATCGCACAGAAATTAAATTTTTGTATACGAGTGAATTATTTGTGCGGCCGACTTAGGTGGATTTCAAGTACTTATGTATGACTCCACGAGATGTTATTTTGGTCGGGAACACACAAACTCGTAATTTCCTCGGCTCCTGGTAGTCGGAGCGCCACGGGAGTGGTACCGTTGTATTCGGCTGGACGTTAGCAAGCGAATGGCGTGAAAAAATTTAGGGGTCCGGGAACAAATTTCCCTGAAAAACCCTGAAAAACTGGTTTTTTAATGATATTTTTAAAGTATAAAAATTTTGAAGATCTATATAAACACGCGATACGTGTGCTATATATTTAGAAAGGTCTGTAAGAGACCTACAAACTAATATAACCAAATGAAATTTTTACTAAACCGTTTTTGAAAAAATTGAATTTTAAAAAGTGACTATTTTTAGAAGTTTTTTAATTATAAAAGCTATTTGTTTTTAGTTGGGGATGCCAAAATTATACTCAAACGAAAGCAGACGTCTTGAGCTGTAGGTCAACGAAGAAATCACGAAAATCCACTGATAAACAGCGAAATTATGACGTGTCAAAGAAAAAATGTATCGCTATATAGCAATAAAAACAATGATTTTCGTATAAATACGAAAAATATCAAATATTTTCGCGTGTAAAGGCGCGAAGGTCAATAAATAGATCGAATTAGACACGTTTACAAAAAAGTTTGAACAAAATCGCACAGAAATTAAAATTTTTGTATACCGGTTAGGTTAGGTTAGGTTAGGTTAGGTTAGGTTAGGTTAGGTTAGGTTAGGTTAGGTTAGGTTAGGTTAGGTTAGGTTAGGTTAGGTTAGGTTAGGTTAGGTTAGGTTAGGTTAGGTTAGGTTAGGTTAGGTTAGGTTAGGTTAGGTTAGGTTAGGTTAGGTTAGGTTAGGTTAGGTTAGGTTAGGTTAGGTTAGGTTAGGTTAGGTTAGGTTAGGTTAGGTTAGGTTAGGTTAGGTTAGGTTAGGTTAGGTTAGGTTAGGTTAGGTTAGGTTAGGTTAGGTTAGGTTAGGTTAGGTTAGGTTAGGTTAGGTTAGGTTAGGTTAGGTTAGGTTAGGTTAGGTTAGGTTAGGTTAGGTTAGGTTAGGTTAGGTTAGGTTAGGTTAGGTTAGGTTAGGTTAGGTTAGGATAGGTTAGGTTAGGTTAGGTTAGGTTAGGTTAGGTTAGGTTAGGTTAGGTTAGGTTAGGTTAGGTTAGGTTAGGTTAGGTTAGGTTAGGTTAGGTTAGGTTAGGTTAGGTTAGGTTAGGTTAGGTTAGGTTAGGTTAGGTTAGGTTAGGTTAGGTTAGGTTAGGTTAGGTTAGGTTAGGTTAGGTTAGGTTAGGTTAGGTTAGGTTAGGTTAGGTTAGGTTAGGTTAGGTTAGGTTAGGTTAGGTTAGGTTAGGTTAGGTTAGGTTAGGTTAGGTTAGGTTAGGTTAGGTTAGGTTAGGTTAGGTTAGGTTAGGTTAGGTTAGGTTAGGTTAGGTTAGGTTAGGTTAGGTTAGGTTAGGTTAGGTTAGGTTAGGTTAGGTTAGGTTAGGTTAGGTTAGGTTAGGTTAGGTTAGGTTAGGTTAGGTTAGGTTAGGTTAGGTTAGGTTAGGTTAGGTTAGGTTAGGTTAGGTTAGGTTAGGTTAGGTTAGGTTAGGTTAGGTTAGGTTAGGTTAGGTTAGGTTAGGTTAGGTTAGGTTAGGTTAGGTTAGGTTAGGTTAGGTTAGGTTAGGTTAGGTTAGGTTAGGTTAGGTTAGGTTAGGTTAGGTTAGGTTAGGTTAGGTTAGGTTAGGTTAGGTTAGGTTAGGTTAGGTTAGGTTAGGTTAGGTTAGGTTAGGTTAGGTTAGGTTAGGTTAGGTTAGGTTAGGTTAGGTTAGGTTAGGTTAGGTTAGGTTAGGTTAGGTTAGGTTAGGTTAGGTTAGGTTAGGTTAGGTTAGGTTAGGTTAGGTTAGGTTAGGTTAGGTTAGGTTAGGTTAGGTTAGGTTAGGTTAGGTTAGGTTAGGTTAGGTTGTTTTTTTTTTTTTTTTTTTTTTTTTTTTTTTTTTTTTTTTTTTTTTTTTTTTTTTAATGCTTATATCCCCTGACATGGTCAGGGACTTTTTCTTTCTTGGATTTTATTATTTTCTTAACCATTATTTTAATAGCCTATTTGTTTCTTTTAACAGCAGCGCTGCAAACGCCCACTGCGAATTCCAAAAATTGTTTTCTTGTCTTTTTGTTTGCTATGAGGCAGTGAGCGTTTGCAGCGCTCACCACTACCTCAAGCGACTGTTGCAGGTTCAACCTTTTTGAGCCATGGGCTGGGCAATTAAAAATCAGGTGCACCACAGTTTCGTGCACGTCGGGGTCACAGATGCATGACGGGCTCTCCTTGCACTTGAACCGGTGCAGATACTGGGAGAACCCGCCATGTCCAGTCAGCATCTGCGTTATGACTCCTTGGGGTTGCATTTTTCGGACGAGTCTGAAGGCGTCCACCGCGTTTGGGAGGAACAGCTTCGTGACGGAGGCAGTCTCGCCGTCCAGGTACCTCCGGTTCCACTCGCCAAGGGATTCGCAGCGAAGCTGACTCCTGACGAAAGAAACCGGGCACCGGTCGTAGTCCGGCTTTCTCCGTCCCGAAACCGCTGCCTCCTTTGCGAGGATGTCGGCGCGCTCATTACCCTCGAAACCGGCGTGGGCCTTGATCCAGAACAAGGAGACATCTTTGCCCCGGGCCAAGGCCTCGCAGGGGTTTTGGCGCGCCTGGAACGCTAGCGGATTCAAGGAGCCATGGTTTGTGACCGCCTGCAGTGCTGCCATCGAGTCACTGTACACACCATAGCTCCTCTCTCCGCACTTCAGGATCTCGTCCGTGGCTCGGCAGAGTGCCAGCAGTTCGGCCTGGTAGACTGTGCAGTACGCAGGCAAAGATAGTTTACGGGCTTTCAGTTCGGAGTGGCTGTCCCACACAGACAGCGCAGCTCCGACCTTACCCCCTATCTTGCTACCGTCTGTAAAAATACGGCGCGTCTGCACGTTGTGTTGTTCTACCAGGCTTTGGTTGTCCAGGCTTTTGAAGCTAAGCTCTGGACGCCGAGCCGGGTGTGGCATTTTCGCATAATCCACCACACGCTCCACTTCCCGGTCTCCTAGCACTAGCCGGGACGACCCTTTGCGCGCTTCATACAGGGCTGCTGCTTCCTGTATGCGCAGGTCGAGAGGAAGTATCCCGGCCAGTATTAGAGCCGAGTTTAGGGAGACCGTGCGGTATGATTTGCAGATTTTTTGAGCCACACCCCTCTGTACCGTCCCAAGGAGTTTTTTGACCCCGACTTTGTTTGCTGCGGGAGCCCACGCTGCCGCCGCGTACAAGACGATTGGCTCCACTGCCGCCGTGTAAATGGTGCGGATAACCTCCGGGTGCAGGCCCCAGCTGATCTTTGCTGTTCTCTGCAGCTGCTTGTAGATATTTAGGGCCTTCCTAGAGACGTTGGCGACATGACTGTTGAACGTCAATTTGTCGTCAATGGTCAGCCCTAAAATCTTAATTTCTCGGGACATGCCAATGTCGACCCCGCCCATGCTCAGGCGGGGGGTGTCATATTTCAGCTTGTTCGTTACCAGCATTGCACTTGTTTTTTGAGCTGCGAACTTGAGCTTATTTCTGACACCCCACTTCCAGACATGATCGAGGGCGACATTGGCCTGTCGCTGCACCTCAGAGCCCGTACACCCGGCGAACAGAAGGACTACGTCGTCCGCGAATGCTTGGCAGCGGACATCCTTCGCAGCCAACTCCTTTAGGAGGGGATCCAGCAACACGTTCCAGAGGATCGGTCCTCCAATCGACCCCTGGACGCATCCCTTTTGGGTTTCCCTCTCGTGCTCTACCCCCGCATACCTTAGCTTCACGCATCTGCCGTCCAGGTAGCTGTCCAGTAGCCTCCTGAGATTGACCGGACACTGTTCCTCAGCCAGTCTGACCCTAATGGCCGGCCACCAAGCACTGTCGAAGGCCCCCTCTATATCTAGTGACACTAGCGTTATCAGCTTTTTGTCTTTAACCTCCGCTTTTATTTGGTTCACCAGAGTATAGAGGGCGTCCTCCGTGCTTCGCTGTGGCATAAAGCCATACTGGCGAGTACTCAGTCTCGGTGTCAGGTGCCACTGGAGCCTTGCTACAACCATTTTCTCCAGGATCTTACCGAGGACAGGTAGCAGGCCGATTGGTCTGTACGATTTTGCCCTACGGTAGTCGTCCTTGCCCGGCTTCCTCAGGACCACGACTGTGGCCTCTTTCCAGGGCTTGGGGAAGTGCCCTAGACTGAGGCATTTGTTGGCCAAGGCAAGGAAGGACTCTGAGTCCTGGAGAATGGCGTGACTGCAGATGTCTGCCGTGAAGCCGTCGGCGCCCGGCGCCTTTTTCGGATTAAAGGCTCGGACCACAGACCTGAGCTCGTGCGCTGTGAACGGCGGGTCATGTACCTCACCATGGACCCAATCGTTCACCCGCTTAGCGAGACTCCTGGTGGCCTTGTGGTCCTCGCCGTCCTCCGACTCGCGGTCCTCCGGGTAGAAGGATTCCGCGAGGAAGGCCGCCGAGCGTGCGGGGTCGAGGGTTTCGCCATTTTTAATGAGGGTGACGTCTTCGGGTCGTGTGGAGGTCCTTCCAATCACTCTGTAGATCCCCTCCCACATCCCTTCCCTGTCTTGTTTTGTGCAGAACTGTTTCCAGCTCTGCACTTGAGCTATTTTGGCCTTCGTTTCATACTCTTTTTTGATTTGCAGGTACTCAGCGACGACACCATCTCTCCGGACCGGAGCGGCGCAGCGGATCCTTCTCCTCCTGGTAGCCACCTTCTTCTTCAGGGCGGTGAGCTCATCGGACCACCACGGCAAGGTAAGTCTTGGACGATTTTTCTTTACAGGAATGCTAGCATCACAGGATTGTTTTATTGATTTTAAATATATTTCAAGGGTATGTTCCAGATCTTGTTTATTATTAATTTTATTTATTTCTATTTTATTTATTTTATTTTCTATTTTTAATTGTTCCAGTTTCTCATGAAACTGGACCCAATTAGCTTTATTTGTGTTATATAATCTTGTGGTGGTTTTGATGCGCATTCCTGTAGATTTCGTCAATCTAACTTTAAATACGATGCCGTTGTGGTCAGAGCTCGTCATGTCAACGTCGACCCTCCATCCTTCCACCAGGCAAAGAAGGTCCGCCGAGCACACCGTGAGGTCTACGTGGCTGCTGTAGGATTTTCCGCCTCTGATGGTGTCAAACGTTGGAGTGGTGCCGCTGTTGAGCACCTGCAAATCCTTTTCGTCGAGGAAACCGCACAGCTCCTCGCCCCTGACGTCCTCAAATCTGCTTCCCCACCATGGGCTTTTGGCGTTAAAATCACCCCCGATAATGAGGCTGCGAGCTCCAAGCTTCCGCTGAATCGTTCCGAGGTGCTCGAGGTAGGGCTGCATCGGCTTGTCTGGCTCGAAGTAGATGGAGACCACCGTGAGTTCCCAGGCGATGGTGCGGATCCTCACCACGACGATGTTGTGTGTGGTGAGTTCTGGGAACTGTGTGACGTCCCAGTCATGGTCGAAGACTGCTATGGCAGCCTTCACAGTCCCGTTTCCATCGTCCTCCGCCTGGAATATCCGTGACCCACGGTAGTCCTTCATCCTTCTTATGCCGCCGACATATGGCTCTTGTATTAGGGCCAATGCAACCCTCCTCTCTGCAGCCCCCCGAAACAACTCAACGGTCGCCAGTTCCTTTCGCTGAAGGTTGGCCTGCATTACCGGGTAAGCCAAACTTTCCCTGGTGGGGGTGTTCGTGCCGACGTTCGCCATGGAGCCCTCAGCAATACGCTATCTTTGCTCTAGCCAACGAGTCCCACCTGCGTCGGACGGGGCAGTCTGAGCTGAACGCATTGTGCCCCGTCATGTCCAGATTTGCTGAAACGCAGTTGCAGCAAGTGGGAGCCGCGTTGGCGAGCTTCTCCGCGCAAGTTTTGCGTTGATGAGGGCCCCCGCAGTAGCCACATTTTTCTGTGGTCTCGGTGCAGAGGCGTCTACTGTGGCCGTAACCCAAGCACATTGAGCATTGGACCAGTGGTGACTGGTCCTCCACCCTAATGTGCTGCAGGTCTAGGTACACCTCAGACGCCCCCAGCAGCCGATTCCACAATGTGGGGGACACCCGAGCGACGACGTGGCAGATGAGGTCGTTCCGGGCTCTCCGCCTAAATTTAATTTCAATCCTGTCGTCATCAGCTGGCA
>LR989854.1:13397500-13402500 GCA_905146925.1 Autographa gamma
CTATTGTCGCGTGGCGGCCCTCAGCAATACGCCGTCTTAGCTCGAGCCAACGCGTCCCACTTGCGCCGGACGGGACATTCCATGCTAAACGCACTGTGTCCCGTCACTTCCAAGTTGGCCTTTGTGCAGTTGCAGCAAGTGGGTGTTGCGTTGGCGAGTCTTTCGGCGCAGTTGCTTCGGTGATGAGGGCCGCTGCAGTGTCCACATTTCTCCACGGTCTCCGTGCAGAGGCGTCTGCTGTGCCCGTATCCAAGGCACATCGAGCATTGGACCAGCGGAGACTGGTCCTCCACTCGAATGAGCTGCAGGTCTACGTACACCTCAGCCGCCTCCACCAGCCTACCCCAGAGAACTGGGGACACCTTCGCGACAATGTGACACATGAGGTCATTGCGCGCCTTCTTCCTAAATAGGATCTCCACCCTGTCGTCGCCAGCTGGGAGGTCGCGGAACAGTTTCCGGTTTTGCACCCTCAGGAAGTCCAGAACGTCCTCATCCTTGTGGAAGGTGAGGACATCCCTGAGGGTGACGAGGGGGTCCTGATTTTTGACCATCAGGACCTCGAGCTGTTGGTCTGCTTCCTCGATTTTGTTTTTAACCCTGTTCCGCTCCTCTTCGGTTCGACAGCTGACGACGATTTTCCTGTCTTTTGCCTTTCGGACCCGGTCGACGTGCAGGCCCTCAACTTTGGCGTTGAGGGCTGTCCGGATCCTCCCAAGGACCTGTTCCCCCGTGTCCATCTCGTCCCTGGAGGTGATCACCACCGAGTGCAGCGCAGTAGGCTCCGGGCGTTTTCGCCCCTTTGCGCTGGCCGCCACACTCGCATACGTGGGCACCTCCAGGGACTGAGTTTTTGCCGTTTGGAGGGCCTCCTTGAGCTGCTCCGCTTGCTCATTGCTCTCTCTCATTAGCCTACTATGTTCGGCCAATGAGGAGAGCAACTCGGAGACCCCCGATTGAACTCCCGCCAAATTTGTCACGGCCTCCTCCCGGGGCTGCGGCTCGCATATGCGCTCCTCCACCACGGCGTCACTGATCGCCGGTGAGGAGGAGCACACAGTCTTGCCAGCTTCGCCGTCTTTAATAAGCTGGTACAGCCTATCGATGGCCTGGGTGACGGAGGCCTTAATGTCTGTTTTGAGATTGCGCGACGCATTCAAAGCCATTTTGGCCTTCGTCACCCATGCCCTCGCCTCCTGCAACCTGCTAGGCTGCACCACCACGGCTGGGCTTTCCTCCGGGAAGAGGACCTTGGCCGCCTCTCGCTCCCCCATGTCCCTCCTGACTTTTGTCACGGTTTTAAAAGCTTCGGACTTAGTAGCTTGTCTCGGGGGAGTGCTAGGCGGTGATGGTTCTGTAGGTTTTTTGGCGGGGGTGCGGAACATCTTGAGGGATGAAATTAGTCGGGAAGGGAAGAGGGGATAGGCCCAACTCTAACCCAACGTAACCCTGGTTAATATATTCAGTAAGTTTGTATAAGTGTTAAATACAGTGGCGCTTAAATCTAAAGTCTTGTAAAAGTTGTAAAAGTGTAAATTGATGTAAAATAAATTGATAAAAATGATAAGAATAGTTTGCTTTGTAGATTAAAAGGTTTTTGGCGATAAAATGCAAACGTATTTGTGTTTAAACGATTTTTCCCGTTTTTGTGCTTTATACAGCTTATTTAGCGCTGCTTTATGAGCGGTGATGTAAGCTGACCCTTTGTGAAGCTGAAGGGGCCCGAGGAGCGCCGAGCTAAGGCCAACTTAGCAGGTAAACACTTCTTGCTTATGCAAGAAGTGTCCAAAATTGACCTGAGAAGGTAAATTTTTGGTAATTGCGACAAAGGTACGAGGTCCTTGTGAAAGCGGCGCGGCCGAGTGTCACGCAACCAATTTAAAATTATAGCGCTATCCAAGCCCCGTCCAACGCCACAAACCACAACCCTCTAGCACTACCGATTCCGGAGATATGGCCTCCCAAAGTTTTTGGGGTGTAAAAAGGTGTATGGGAAAAGTCTCCGGAATTGATATGCCTAATGAAATAAGGGTGGGTGGGCGGGCCAGAAATTTGCAATTTCCTCGGCTCCTGGTAGTCGGAGCGCCACGTGAGTGGTACCGTTGTATGCGGCTGGACGTTTGCAAGCGAATGGCGTGAAAAAATTTAGGGGTCCGGGAACAAATTTCCCTGAAAAACCCTGAAAAACTGGTTTTTTAACAATATTTTTACAAGTTTTTTAAGTAGAAAAATTTTGAAGTTCTATATAGACACACAAAACGTGTGCTATATATTAAGGAAGGTCTGTAAGAGACCTACAAACTAATATAACCAAATGAAATTTTTACTAAACCGTTTTTGAAAAAATTGAATTTTAAAATGTTACTATTTTTTGAAGTTTTTTGATAATAAAAGCTATTTGTTTTTAAAGGAGGGTGCCAAAAATATACTCAAACGAAAGCAGACGTCTTGGGCTGTCGGTCAACGAAGAAATCGCAACAATCCACTGATAAACAGCGAAATTATCACGTGTCAAAGAAAATATGGTACCGCTATATAGCAATACAAACAACTATTTTCGTAAAAATACGAAAATTATCAATTATTTTCGCGTGTATAGGCGCGAAAGTCAACAATAATGTCAAAATGGACACGTTTACAAGAAATAATATTTAAAATCGCACACAAATAAAATTTTTTGTTTTCGAGTGAACTGTTTGTTCGACCGGCTTAGGTGGATTTTCAAGTGATTTTGTATCACTCCACGAGATGTTAGTTTGGTCGGGAACACAAATTTGCAATTTCCTCGGCTCCTGGTAGTCGGAGCGCCACGTGAGTGGTACCGTTGTATGCGGCTGGACGTTTGCAAGCGAATGGCGTGAAAAAATTTAGGGGTCCGGGAACAAATTTCCCTGAAAAACCCTGAAAAACTGGTTTTTTAACAATATTTTTACAAGTTTTTTAAGTAGAAAAATTTTGAAGTTCTATATAGACACACAAAACGTGTGCTATATATTAAGGAAGGTCTGTAAGAGACCTACAAACTAATATAACCAAATGAAATTTTTACTAAACCGTTTTTGAAAAAATTGAATTTTAAAATGTTACTATTTTTTGAAGTTTTTTGATAATAAAAGCTATTTGTTTTTAAAGGAGGGTGCCAAAAATATACTCAAACGAAAGCAGACGTCTTGGGCTGTCGGTCAACGAAGAAATCGCAACAATCCACTGATAAACAGCGAAATTATCACGTGTCAAAGAAAATATGGTACCGCTATATAGCAATACAAACAACTATTTTCGTAAAAATACGAAAATTATCAATTATTTTCGCGTGTATAGGCGCGAAAGTCAACAATAATGTCAAAATGGACACGTTTACAAGAAATAATATTTAAAATCGCACACAAATAAAATTTTTTGTTTTCGAGTGAACTGTTTGTTCGACCGGCTTAGGTGGATTTTCAAGTGATTTTGTATCACTCCACGAGATGTTAGTTTGGTCGGGAACACAAATTTGCAATTTCCTCGGCTCCTGGTAGTCGGAGCGCCACGTGAGTGGTACCGTTGTATGCGGCTGGACGTTTGCAAGCGAATGGCGTGAAAAAATTTAGGGGTCCGGGAACAAATTTCCCTGAAAAACCCTGAAAAACTGGTTTTTTAACAATATTTTTACAAGTTTTTTAAGTAGAAAAATTTTGAAGTTCTATATAGACACACAAAACGTGTGCTATATATTAAGGAAGGTCTGTAAGAGACCTACAAACTAATATAACCAAATGAAATTTTTACTAAACCGTTTTTGAAAAAATTGAATTTTAAAATGTTACTATTTTTTGAAGTTTTTTGATAATAAAAGCTATTTGTTTTTAAAGGAGGGTGCCAAAAATATACTCAAACGAAAGCAGACGTCTTGGGCTGTCGGTCAACGAAGAAATCGCAACAATCCACTGATAAACAGCGAAATTATCACGTGTCAAAGAAAATATGGTACCGCTATATAGCAATACAAACAACTATTTTCGTAAAAATACGAAAATTATCAATTATTTTCGCGTGTATAGGCGCGAAAGTCAACAATAATGTCAAAATGGACACGTTTACAAGAAATAATATTTAAAATCGCACACAAATAAAATTTTTTGTTTTCGAGTGAACTGTTTGTTCGACCGGCTTAGGTGGATTTTCAAGTGATTTTGTATCACTCCACGAGATGTTAGTTTGGTCGGGAACACAAATTTGCAATTTCCTCGGCTCCTGGTAGTCGGAGCGCCACGTGAGTGGTACCGTTGTATGCGGCTGGACGTTTGCAAGCGAATGGCGTGAAAAAATTTAGGGGTCCGGGAACAAATTTCCCTGAAAAACCCTGAAAAACTGGTTTTTTAACAATATTTTTACAAGTTTTTTAAGTAGAAAAATTTTGAAGTTCTATATAGACACACAAAACGTGTGCTATATATTAAGGAAGGTCTGTAAGAGACCTACAAACTAATATAACCAAATGAAATTTTTACTAAACCGTTTTTGAAAAAATTGAATTTTAAAATGTTACTATTTTTTGAAGTTTTTTGATAATAAAAGCTATTTGTTTTTAAAGGAGGGTGCCAAAAATATACTCAAACGAAAGCAGACGTCTTGGGCTGTCGGTCAACGAAGAAATCGCAACAATCCACTGATAAACAGCGAAATTATCACGTGTCAAAGAAAATATGGTACCGCTATATAGCAATACAAACAACTATTTTCGTAAAAATACGAAAATTATCAATTATTTTCGCGTGTATAGGCGCGAAAGTCAACAATAATGTCAAAATGGACACGTTTACAAGAAATAATATTTAAAATCGCACACAAATAAAATTTTTTGTTTTCGAGTGAACTGTTTGTTCGACCGGCTTAGGTGGATTTTCAAGTGATTTTGTATCACTCCACGAGATGTTAGTTTGGTCGGGAACACAAATTTGCAATTTCCTCGGCTCCTGGTAGTCGGAGCGCCACGTGAGTGGTACCGTTGTATGCGG